>OY720457.1:56088810-56406310 GCA_963082715.1 Harpalus rubripes | reverse complement strand
GATAATACTTTCTGGTAGAATTGTTTTGCATTAAATACAAAATGAATAATAATGTATATGCTTGATACATACCGTATTTTTATTATTATATTTGAGAGTTTTCACATACGTCAAAACAAATTGCGTGAAAGTTAAAGCTCATTTTGGCTTCAATACGTTCATCAACTCATTTTTACCTTCCGTCACCTTTAGGTAAGGAAGGTACTGTCTTTGGTCAAAAAATTCGGTGGTGAGTTTTTAATGAATAAGCACGTTTTAAGGTCCCTAGAATACGATTTTACTATTTTTACGATGATGCTGTATGAGTGTGTGCATGTAAGTATGTATGTCTGTATGTATGTATGTATGTATGTATGTATGTATGTACGTATGTATGTACGTATGTATGTATGTATGTATGTATGTATGTATGTATGTATGTATGTATGTATGTATGTATGTATGTATGTATGTATGTATGCGTGTGTGTGTGTGTGTGTGTGTGTGTGTGTGTGTGTGTGTGTGTGTGTGTGTGTCTGTGTGTGTGTGTGTGTGTGTGTGTGTGCGTGTTTGTGTGTGTGTGTGTCTGTGTGTGTCTGTGTGTGTGTGTGTGTGTGTGTGTGTGTGTGTGTGTGTGTGTGTGTGTGTGTGTGTGTGTGTGTAACAAAATTTTCGTCTACGATAACTCTAACACTACAATTCCAAAAATTATAATTCTTTCGTATTCCTCTTCGTTGCATCCATATAAAGAGCTGATTAGATTTTGGTTATAATTGGTTAACCGGAAGTACCCTTATTTGAAGATTTTAACAGTTTTTCTTGAAAAAACGATGTTAAATATCATTTTTTCACATTTAATTTTATTATAAATATTAAAGAACATTGTATTCTCTATAAGAGTTGACTGCATTTTATTGTTCATATTAAATGGATATAGAGTTATAAAATTATAAAGAAATTAAATTGCATAAATTAGCTAGCTATGCTAGAAACAGCTACTGTATTAAGAAAATTCTGATTAAAAGATATCAGTGTCAATTGACATATTCGTAGTATATTTGTGTTATAATTTTACTCGAAATATAGGATATTTTTACTCGAAACTTTCTGTATGGAATTTGTATAAAATACATACAACTGTCGAAAGGTAATAACATACAAGAAATTTAGAATCTTTTGCAAGGAACTTTTTGTATGGATTTTATAGAAAATACATACGCATTTACGAAAATTCTACCGGTAGATACCGCATCTACTGACTGTGTTCGAAAACACGAGTGGTAGAAAGTTACTGTGTTCGAAAATTGTACAATATCTACCAGATCCATCTACCGGATACATGAAGAATCTAATCTTAAAAAAGGTAGTGATGCAAAGCGTTCTTAAAATATCGTTAGAGCAGACATAACCTGACTTTTAGAGAAAGATAGATGCAACGTTTTTCGTATATTTTATTTTTCACAAGTGTATGTAGAGATTGAAAGACTGTATGTTGTATTTCTATTTTAACTGTTATTTATGTGACAATTTGTAAAGGCATTGTAGAAATCTTCCTCACTTAAATTTGTTGAACAATAAAAATAAGACTTTGTAATTCGCCTTCCATTTTCCTTGTTTGTTATAAAGTAACAGGTACGGTATGTGAAATCACATTTTTGTTATAACTGAACGTTATCTGGAATTTAACGTTCACGCTATCTATTTTGGCGGTACGTGAACACTCTCTATTATATTATATAGACCGTGAAAATCATAAATTTGAAATATTTTAGTCGCAACAAAATTCTAAAGTACTTTGTGGAAGCCGCCCCCATTAAATCAATAGTAAGAAATTTGTAAAACTTAAATACAATAAAGAATTTTTTGTACTTTATGTAAAAATATTTCAACTAGTTCAAATGATTAAAAAATATGTCCATGAAAATTTAAAAAGGAAAAATAACTAGTTTTTTTTTTGTATTTGATCATAGTTTGTTATCCAACGTTTCAAATAGAGCTTTCCAATTATATGCATTTTAAATTAATTTTTAAAAGCATAATTTTAATTGTAATAGTGTATCGGTATTCAATACTTTTCAATTTTACATATGTATAAAAACGTTCCATGTTTGGTTGATTATTTTGCATATCCAATATATAAGTATAAAAATCTGATGTGGCCAGCACATTACCTTCCGTCAGTTCTATGTATTTTATACAAATTTCATACACACAGTTTCTTGCGAAAGGTTCTATATTTCCAGTACATTACCTTCCGTCAGTTTTATATTTTTTGTACAAATTCCATACATAATCATTCTTAGAATTGATTTTATATGTGCAGTAAAATTTTAACACAAACATACTATGTCAATCGTACATTACATTGACATAAACTATATTAGATGTTTCCAATTTTATTGCATAGCTAACCAAATCGTATAGAGAATAAAGTATTCTTTAATATTTATAATAACAAGAAAAACTGTTTAAAATCTTTAAATGAGGGTACTTCCGGTCGGCCAATTATAACCAAAATCTAATCAGCTCTTCATATGGATGTAACGGAATACGAAAGAATTATAATTTTTAGAAATTTAGTCGACGGAAAAAGTCGGCACACACGCACACGTACACGCACATGCACACGCACATGCACACGCACATGCACACGCACACACACACACACCCACACACGCACACACATACACACATACATACACAGATATACACAGACATACAGACATCGTGTCAAAAATAGTATTATCGTATTCTAGGGACTCTAAAACGTGCTTATTCATTAAAAACTCACCATCAAATTTTTTGGCCAAAAACAGGTATAAAGAATGTAAACTATTGATTTGGGCATGAATAATATTTGTTAAATACTTTGTCTAGTAGTCTACTAATTAGTTTTTGGTTAAAATTTTCATTAAAACTTTTGAAAAAGAGATTTTAAATATTACCGTACGGATTTAAAAATTTAACAAACTTTTATACATCACAAAGCATCAACTGAAACAATTATTACTCACCTATCATTTTAAATCTTTTTATTTTGTTTTAACACACTTTTTTATGTAGTTTATTTTAGATTTATAATTTTCTAACTTGTGTTTCAATGTTATATACAGGTTCTATTTTATTTTTCGATTATTTTTTATTGTTTAAATTTTGTATGTGCATTAAATCATAAAATAACCAAAATTTCAATATTGTACCTATTTATTTCCGTTTTTAACTTTATGAAGTAAAACAATAGGGGAGAAGCGTAGGGGCCCGACGTAAACTCTTTGCCTAGGTCCCCATATTTCCTTAATCCGGCAATGATTAAAATTGGTATTTTTAATAATGGCGATGTATACAAATATTAAATGGCGGAATAGAGTAAACACCGGCCAAATTTGGGCTCGTATTTATTTACTACTTTGAACATTGTTTAACTTAGAAACACCTATAAATTAGTTTCACCAAAATTAACTATAATTTCACACTAGTGAATGCACCGTGAAACAAAACAACCAAGACTACAAATAGTTTGTTGAACAAACATGTTGGAATTAAATTAAGTCAATTATGCATTCATCTCACAGATATACAGATTACCATGCATCTAGGCTAGTCCATTGTGTGTTCCACGAACAAACGTCATCATACGTTCGACGAAAACTCCAAAATTACCAAAGTCAAGCATGCAAAAGGTGCATAATTAATAATATGAACTCCGTTCCATCGCTTGTCACAACGTTGAGAAACTCTGCGTAATGGCTGAGCCACATTTCACAGTTGAACTCTCCATCGAATATCGTGTTGTGTTGTGCATCAGTTGCTGCAATAACTTTGTTATATTAATATTAATTGCTTATGTTCTGCTTTGGGCAGTATGGTTACGTAATTTGGAATATATATTGGAGCTACGCAAACTACGCAGGCAGAAATATTTTGGAGGACTTGAGATATTATGCTGAAAGTTTTACCAGTTTGCAGGTTATGATGGGTTGCTAAACAATATTTAGGCGAAATTAGTTGTGGACGATAAATATTTATTAGAAACAAACTATTGTTAATATAGGCATGTAAATTAATAAACAGATCTTTATTCTCGGTTGCCATAATTTACATTTCTTTTTTACCTCCCGCTACCCTTGGTAAGGGAGGTATAGGAATCGTGCTAAAAATCGCATATCTAGATTTTGGTAATTGACTACGTTTTAAGGTCCCTAGAATCCAATTTTAACATTTTAACGATGATATCTGTGTATGTGCGTGTGTGTGTGTGTGTGTGTGTGTGTGTGTGTGTGTGTGTGTGTGTGTATATATGTGTGTGTGTGTGTGTGTGTGTGTGTGTGTGTGTGTGGGTGTGTGTGTATGTGTGTGGGTGTGTGTGTATGTATATGTAGAGCCTCCACTCTAAATCAAATACTGTCATTCAGAAAATTTTGAAACCTTGCATTACGAACTTTTTCTGTAATGGAAAGAACCCATTAGATTTTGGTGAAAATCGGATAACAGGAAGTGGCACTTTACTAGATGCTCAAAATAGTTTTTCTTCGAAAAATACCTTTTTGTGAAACCGGACGCGAAATATGCATTTCGCAGCCGCAATACAGGCCGCGAAATTAAATTTCGTGACCGTTGTTATGGTAACGGCCGCGAAATTAGGTAAACAATCACTTTGAAACTTGAGAATTGCATGGTTTTGTTTATCAAATGCTAATTCCCTAGCCACTGTTTAAAATTAATAAAATTTGTAATTACATATTTTTTACGGTTGCACAAAAAATATTGTCCGCGAAATCCTTTAGCGCCCTCGAAATTGGCTTGCCTCGGCCGCAAGCGGCCTCGGCGACAAATTTTCTCTCAGTACGCTAAAGAGTGATTTCGCGGCCTTGATATACAAATAACTATTAAATGTGATATTTTCGAGATTAATGTTATTATAAAAATTAAAGATTATTAAATTTTCTATAGATTTGCATTAATACTTTTTCTATATATTTTATGAATAAATTTATAAAATTATCTATAATTTAAATCCCAGAGCCTTCGCTTTAAACAAACAAAACGCAATTATTCAAATGTATGTAATTGGCAGATAAATGTCACTATCAAAGAACTAATCATTTCAAAATAATATTAGTAACGTTTTAAAAAAGAAAATAGAATCATAAAAAAGGAATTCAACGCAGTTTCCAGCATAAGTAAATATGTATGTATGTATTTAGATTAATAAAAATTAACGATTCACAAAAATGTTTAAGCTAATCCTCATTTTTGGAGTAGTGAATTCTATTCTATCCCGGTATTGAAAATTTAATCTTCATTTTATTATAGCTCCGGTGGCTCAATGTTTAGAGCAACGCCTCATGTCATGAGTACCCTCGGGGCTATGGTTTCGAATCCTACGAAGGCATGGATGTGTGAATGTGAACCCACTCTGTAATTGGGATTTAATCCTGTTGAGGGGTTTAAAAAAGGTAGTTACTTACTTAGATTAGATTATATTTTAAGAAATACACTGTCAAAATTAGAGTAAAATTCGCTAATCCAAAAATAAGGATTAACTTAATCTTTTGAGTGACTCGGGCTGTAAATGGCGGAAGGTATTGTGATGGCCACACCAGATTTGTTTAATGATTATTTTGCGTTGTTGGCATTTTTTATTTTCATAATCTTCATAAAGATGTACAAATATATTTGACAGTGGCATACAAATATTTTTGACAGTGACATTTATGTGTCAATTACAAACATTTGAATTTCTTGGCTTGAAGTAGTTTGATTTGAGAATTTTTACATCAAATTATTTTATATGCTTTTCTTTATCTCTAAATCTATAGAAGAATAATGAATTTATATTTATCGAATAAAGAATTTAACGTTCTTTAATATAAGTATTTACATAAATTTTCGATAAATAATATTTAGATGATTTTTTTCTTGGAAGTACTACTTCCGGTTATTAAATTGTTACCAAAACATAATCAACTCGTCCCATTATTGTTGAATTGAGGAATCCGTTGTTAAAAATGTCTTAAGTCTTACAGTATTTGAGAAATCGTGGATTCAACATCCACACGTCCGCACACACACACACACACACAAACACACACACACACACGCACATCCACACGCACACATCCATCCACACAGACACATCCACACAGACACACATCCACACACACACACACACACACACACACACACACACACACACACACACACACACACACACACACACACGCACACACACACACACACACACATAAACAAACACACACTAACACACACATACACAAACACACACACGCGCACACACACACCGCGCGCGCATACACACACACACACAACACACACACACACACACACACACACACACACACAATCACACACACACACACCCATACGGACATCATCGTAAAAATGTTATAATCGGATTATAGGGACCTAAAACGTGCTTATTCCCTAAAATCTGGATATGCGATTTTTAGCATGAATTCAATAGGTAAAAATTAAATTTACGCGTTTGTCTTCATCAGCATTACAAATTGATTCTTAGCAGTATCCTCTAGTCATCTTATTTACCTGGTTAAATAAATGAACAATTACAGCTGGTAACTGAATAGAAAGTTGTGAATTACCATGCCGGTAAGATGTCATTGAAGACGATAGGATATTCCTGTAACCAGCAGGCAGTAGGCTATGAACCATAGGTTTGGTTGTCCCAGAGTTGTTGTTAGGCATCCGAACGCTAGCAATTCGGTGGAACAGTAATTGCCTCCCGTGGAAGCACTGTATGTGTAATTTGTGAAACTGTCTCTATTGCAGTCCCGATTGCTGGAATTCGCAACTCGAGGTCGGATTATCAAGGGTATAGTTGATGATTTATACATATGCAAACGACTTTACCTATGAAGCTCATGTTTAGATAGATTCACTGTATGATTATACAGTAATTTTACACGCTGAATCTATTCTGGGCTTAAAACCAGGGCCGGCATACACAAACAGCAAAGTGCGAAATTTAAGAGAAGTTTTCTAAATTCGTTACATAATACATAAATAAAACGTAGTGGAATGATCTAACTTTGACACCACTATTAATAAAGCTGTTTTTAAAATAGTCTTCATTCATTTATCAATTTATTAATTGCTTCATCATCTCTCAAAATCTGCCGAAATAAATTGCTAATTCTGATTTTCTATAGGTAATGTATTTTTTAAAAATTTGTTCTCCACCAAATCTTTTGCTACAAAACTACAAATTTTAAAATGTAAACATTCTTAATATGTTAGATACCGCTGACACTTATAAGCGACGGCTGATATACTGCGAAGTTACAGCCGACTTTTATAAACGTTTTAGTCGCTTTTACTTATCCAATTTTGTCTGGACAGCAGTTATGTGCGTGTAAAGGTGCATTCACAAATGAAAATTAGGATTAGATTTATGGCTTATACTTTAGATTTAAAGAATTTGGCCGCATATTATGTAATGACTCCATTCACATTTCAGAATTTAGAGTCTCTAAATCCAAATCATAAAGCTAAACATTGCAAGGTCCAAACTTTAGGTTTATGATTTAGTTTGACGTCACAAACTTCACCAATGAGAACGAGTCTAAAATGATATAGATATATACACCCATCTTTATTTAGTATCCACTTGGTGGATTCGGCGTTTTAAACAAATGCGAGAAGAACATGGAGACTGCCATAACTTAATTGCTGAAATATAACCAATAATGCCAAGCGAATGACAGTTTTACGGCGCACAAGTGTCTTGTTTAGTAATGCTTTACCGATAATTTAATCTTGTTTTTGAAGCATTTACACAGATGTCTGACATATCAAAACTAAACAAAAAAACCTAATTTTCATTTGTGAATGTACCTTTAAAGTAAATAAATTTTGTGAATAGGCAAAGAATGCCTAAATTAAAACAGCATCCAACGTCTTAATTAACAATACTAAAAATCTATTTTTGTTAAGGTACATTCACAAATGAAAATTAGGTTTATGGTTTTTGTTTTGGTTTAAGTAAGTCATTCGTATATGTAAGTTTAAATTACCTGAAAATTAGTTTTCATATGTACAGACATCTTATGTAAGTGCTTCAAAAACAAGATTAAAATATCGGTAGAGCAGTACTCAACAAGACACCTGTGCGCCGTGAAGCTGTCATTCGCTTGGCATTATTGGTTATATTTCAGCAATTAAGTTATGACAGTCTCCATGTTCTTCTCGCATTTGTTTAAAAAGCCGAATCCTCCAAATGGATAATAAATAAAGATGGCTGTATATATCTATATCATTTCAGACTCGCTCTCATTGGGGAAGTTTGTGACGCCAAACTAAATCATAAACCTAAAGTTTGGACCTTGCAATGTTTAGCTTTATGATTTGGATTTAGAGACCCTAAATTCTGAAGTGTGAATGTCATTACATAATATGCGGCCAAAGTCTTTAAATCTAAAGTAAAAACCATAAATATAAACCTAGTTTTCATTTGTAAATGTACCTATCCTGCTAAGAAAATTTAAATATTATTATTTTTTCTCGTGGGTTTTCCTGATATTGCTATATTTTTTTTCTAAAAGTATGGTCGAGAAAGCCTTAGACATTAAAGTATCATTCACAACAAAAAAATGAAGGTAGCGGTAGAATTAGTGGCAGTGGTAGTGGCCTGGGTAAAAGATTGAATGCGTTATAGCAAACGTATTCGTTCACATCCAAAAATTAAGAAAATTAGTAGTAGCGTAGTGGCAACGGCAGCGGTAGGAGTTTGCAAACTCCAAACTTCTACGTTGCCACTACCGCTACCGCTTAATTTTTTTTTGACGGTTTTGACGTTTATTGACTTCTAACATCTGATTGTATCTGATAAAATGAGCAATATAAAAAGGATTATTTTGATGTGTGCATCAGCTGTTGCGCTATATAAATTAAAAATTAATGAAAATAATAGAAGAAGATGGTAGGTTCGACCTATAAATCTAAACAGACAAAATCAAGGTGATTACCACAATTTATTGGAAGAAATGAGACTAACCGACACAGAAATGTTTTTTTTCTTACATGTGAATGTCGAGTTTTTTTTGACAATCTATTGAGCTTGGTAGAACCGTGCATTTTCTTTTTTTGCATTAATTTTAAAATCTTTTATCCCACACAACAGAGTGCTTGTGGATAAGAGATATTAATGAGTCATCATCCATTACGCAAAAATGACAGCTATATCTGTCAACCTTGCACTGAATAAAGTTTCTAGTAATAATAAAAAATTCCTAGAAACTATAATTTTAATAATTTTTCATTGTGAACGCAAACAATTTTTACTATAAATTTCTTACGTTACCGATGCCACTAATTCTTACACTACCGCTAATTTTTTTTATTCTGAATGGGCCTGAACTGTATTATTTTTGGTAAAAATCTCAGTTCATCTCAGCTCATTTCAGATAAACTCAGTAAATTGATATTTTTGTCATGACTGAACTGAGCGGTACTGAGTGTACTCACATCCCCCTTCCCGATGCCGTATCACCCTCGAAATAAATTGAAAATGATCTGAGAATATTGTGATAAGAAATGTTAATTTGTTTATTTAAATAACATATTAAGATACTTCAGTCTTTCTGATTGACAACAAAAATGTCATATACGGTAATAAATTTCAGAGTAAGAATTATTTTTCTTTTTTCTATAACGTTGTTCTTGTCATATACATCTTGGCACAGTTCGTCTCACTTCACTTATGGCTGCGTTGAAATATTCCAAAAAGAATACACTTATTGTGGGGCCCGGTGTGAATACACTGTTTCGCTCTTCGGCCGGCTCTGCTTAAAACAACGACAGATCAACAAAACCATGAATGGAAATCAGGGTGAGATGAGCAGAGCGCTCTTGATTTGATTATATCCGTTACATACTAACTGCGGATTTGCCCTGATCCTACGCACTACATACAATCGTATTAAAGTACATATCTACATTCCTTTGATACCACACTCCAAAGAATTTGCGTTCTATAAAATAAAACACGAAACCACGCAGCGAAATATGTGCTGTAAAAATTATTGTAATATGCAAGCAAATAATTCGAAATTAGACGGACATATTCGCCATAACTCATCAAGCTATTTTGCTTATATTCTGTGTATATAATACCACACGTGTGTTCCGGTATTATCGAATATACGAGGTCTGTTAGAAAAGTATCCGACCTTATTTTTACCTCTCGCTAAGAGAGGTATTGAATTCATCCAGATTTTAGTGATTAAGCACGTTTTAAGGTCCCTAGAATCCAATTATAACATTTTTACGATGATGTCCGTGTGTGTGTGTGTGTGTGTGTGTGTGTGTGTGTGTGTGTGTGTGTGTGTATGTGTTGTGGTAGGTGTGGCATGACCACAGCTGACTATAACTATCTCTTTCTCTTCCGGTCTCTCCGTCTTCTTCCACACTTCTACCATGCTAACGTCAAAAATCCCTTCCCCAAATTTTTAATAATTATTTTTTCCAAAAGTACCTACGAATAATTAATTGATTTAAAAAATACGGGTAGGTATTTTTTTTAGTCTTGTATCATATCACATACCCAATTGTGTGATAGACATATGTCATTCTGAATTGTCAACTGTTAAGCTTCATTCACAGCTACTTTTTAATGCATAACGTTAATATATAGTGCTAACACATAATGCATAACGAAGTTTGATATATGGCAACGCCGAGGACCATTCACAGCTAGTTTTAATGTTAATGCATAAACACAATGCATAGCTACAAAAGTTTGCAAACTCCAAACTTTTATCCATTATGCATATGCATGAAGTAAATTGGTGTCACCTGTCAAAATGAATTTGCGAGAAATCTCAAAATCTTCAATATCGAAGGAAACAAATAGCTGCATCTAATGCTACATTCGTAATACCATGTGCTCAAATAAAATTAAACAAGGAAATACATTTCAGCAATTCTTTCCTGCCATGAAAACTTCAATTTTGACCGGTAATTTGGAATAAATGTAAATATGTCAATTATCAATTAAATTTTGCTGCATAAAATGCTATGTTTTTCTTAACGTTACGCATTAGCACTATGTATTAAAGATATGTTTTATGCATTATCATTACTTAGTTAAAAAATCTGGTGTGGCCAACAAAGTACCTCCCGCCATTTACAGCCCGAGTCACAAAAAAGATAAAGTTTTTTGGATTAGCGAATTTCACTCTAATTTTGACAGTTTATTTCTTAAAATATAGTCTAATCTAATCCAAGTAACTACCTTTTTTTTAACTTTTCAATAGGATTAAATCCCAATTACAGAGTAGGTTCACATTCACACACATCCATGCCTTAGTGGGATTCGAACCCAGAGCCGTGAGGGCACTCATGACATAAGGCGTTGCTCTAACCATTGAGCCACCGGAGCTATAATAAAATGAAGATTAAATTTTAAATACCGGGATAGAATAGAATTCACTAATCCAAAAATGAGGATTAGCTTAAACATTTTTGTGAATCGTTAATATTTATTAATCTAAATACATACCTACATATTTATTTATGCTGGAAACTGTATTGAATTCCTTTTCTATTGTTCTGTTTACTTTTTCCTTTTTAAAACGTTAGTAATATTATTTTGAAATGATTAGTTCTTTGATAGTGACATTTATCTGTCAGTTACATACATTTGAATAACTGCGTTTTGTTTGTTTAAAGCGTAAAATCTGGGATATAAATTATAGATAATTTTATAAATTTATCCATAAAATATATAGAAAAAGAATTAATGCAAATCTATAGAAAATTTAATAATATTTAATTTTTATAATAACATTATTTGTCAAAGAGAAACTATTTTGAGCTTCTAGTAAAGTGCCATTTCCGGTTATCCGTTTTTCTCCAAAATCTAATGAGCTCTTTTCATTACAGAAAAAGTTCAATATATACAAGGTTTAAAATTTGTCTGAATGATAGTATTTGAGTTAAGTAGAGGATCCACACACACATACACACAGACATCATCGTGAAAATGTTATAATTACCAAGGGAAGCGGGAGGTAAAAATAACTGTGAATGTAGCTTTGTCGTATGCACAAATCATTATGAAAGCACTACTAAAACGTTATAAAGAAACAAAGCTTTTTGAGAAATGATTTTAATTTTAATAATTGTTAGTCTAAAATTATAATGAATGCAGAATCCTATTATGAATGCTAAATTGACAGTAAAAATTCGAGCAACATTAAATTGTAGCGCTGCATGCAAATATCCAAGTTAGTCAAGCATTACTAGGTCGCATTTAAAACAAAACGAAATAAAATAGTGTGAAATGAGTTGGGCAAATTAAATTAGTTTCACCAAGACGGGACACTTTGTCTATCTCCTTTCTACAGAGAAATGCATTTCTCTTAAAATGCCGGCTTTGTCTCTAATGAACAACGTCAGTTTTCAGTTAATTGTCTTCTTTGTTTTTATGCTGCAGCTCTTATGTATCACACACATGACTTCATTATGTTGATAGCGTAACGCAAAAAACCTCATTTCCTAACTAATTCTGTTGCTATTTTGCGGCGCATATTTGCTCACTAAGAACTTATTTTCTTTCTTCTTTACTCTATCCTACTGGGGATACTAATGCATCCTAGTTTTGTACTTTTTCCTTTCAAGAAATTTCTCGCTTTGAATTTCTTCTCGCTTTAAATTTTTTCTTGCTTTACTGAAATAAATGTTGTATTAAAAATGCAAAATATTTCACGAATGTAACTAATAGTAGAAAATTAATTACAAAATGTTAGCTACAGATTTGCATAGAATTTAATTTTAAAATCGTTTTATATTTCTTGTTAAATACGAGTAGAAAATATATGCAAAATGAATTTTTATTTTCGAGCGTATCTACCATTTTTTACGAGTATACACAACCCGTGTGAAAATTTTCAATTTTTATGCATTTGCATATTTCATAGATATGCACATGTTTAATTTAATCCTCCTCTGTAAATTCAAGATATTTTTTTGTGAGCGTACGGGCACATCGCTGGGGATAATTCTCGTATTTTGTGTTTAAAGCAAAAGCTTAGGATTTTTTAAAAAATTTAGGACTACATCTTATTTATTGTAAATTGTAATTAAAATGAACAAATTCTAAGCTAAATGTAAATATTTAAATGTTGTATGAGGGAACCATGTTGATAATGTGCAATAAATAAAAGGCCTTCAAGTTCCAATATTCCTAAGGAGTATTGGAACTTGAAGGCCTTTTATTTATTGCACTAAATGTAAGTAGTTATATAGTAACAAATTTATGGGGAAGTCGATAAAAAAATCTTGTACATCACATGCTCAGAAACTGCTTTTCGAGTGCTCGTATTTAAAGGAACAACTTTGTCAAAATATAATCACACTCGCAAATTAGCGAATTTTACTCTAATTTTGACAGTTTATTTCTTAAAATATAGTCTAATCTAATCCAAGTAAGTACTTTTTTCTAAAACCCTTCAACAGGATTATATATATGTCGTATGGCAAAACAAAAATAAAACCATAGGCGTAACTAGGGGGGGACCAGGGGGGGCCCGGCCCTCCCCAGAATGGCCATGCCCCTCCCTAGGAAAAAATACATATTAATATAATTATTTTATATTTTAATTAGTGATAGAATTTTGTGAATGGTGTAAATAATTTAGTAATTTTTCGATTTAAAAAATTCTGATTATGCAATAATTATTCGACAAATTATGCTCTTTTTTGAAAAATAAAATAAGCGTTTTGTACTTTACATCCTAACCACATTATTCTTAATCCACATTATAGGTAAATTTAAATATTCCGGAGAGTTCGAAAAGTTTCTTACATGTTCCAAAATAATCTAAAATGTACATAAAAGTTTAAGGTTTTTCATAAAGTTCCAGAGAGTTCTAGAATGTTTCAGAAAGTTCAGAATTTCGAGAGAATTCTGGAATTTTCCATAAAGTTTCAGAACGTTTTATCTGTTTGTGTCGCTATTTAAATTATATAAAAATTTATAGAATATTCTAGAATTTAATGCGATATTAAATAATTTTTTGTAATATTCTAGAACAGTGATTTTCAAAATACATTTTTAATGCGTACGTACGACATACGACAAAATGAGATTTCCTATTTACTTTGCATTTCGAACTCAAAAGGCATGGTCCCCCCTAGAAAATTTTTCTAGTTACGCCCATGAATAAAACAATATTAAAAATAACAAGAACAAGAATTAACTATCATAAATGTCTTTGAGTTTTGACTTATGGTCTGATATCTAGGTTGTTCAACCAATGGATAGCAGTGCCCTCGAGGCGATGTAGTTCTTGAAATGTTCCTGGGAACCGTCTTAGTGGACATTCTGTCGCTATATGGTGTAACGTTTGAGGAGCATTCCCAATTACAAAGTCGGTTCACATTCACACATATCCATGCCTTAGTGGGATTCGAACCCAGAGCCCCGAAGGCACTCATGACATGAGGCCTTGCTTTAATCATTGAGCCACCGGAGCTATGATAAAATAAAGATTAAATTTTAAATACCGGGATAGAATAAAATTCACTAATCCAAAAATGAGGATTAGTTTAAACATTTTTTGAATCGTTAATTTTTATTAATCTAAATATATACCTACATATTTACTTATGCTGGAAACTGTATTGAATTCCTTTTCTATTTTTTCTTTTTAACACGTTACTATTATTAGTTTGAAATGATAATTTAATAAATTTATCCATAAAATATATAGAAAAAGTATTAATGCAAATCTATAGAAAATTTAATTTTTGTAATAACATTATTCGAAAAAATAACATATAAAGGTATTTTTCGAAGAAAAACTATTTTGAGCTTCTAGTAAAGTGCCATTTCCGGTTATCCGATTTTCACCAAAATCTAATGGGTTCTTTCTATTACAGAAAAAGTTTCTAAATACAAGGTTTCAAAATTTTCTGAACGATAGTATTTGAGTTAGAATGGAGGATCCACACATACACACACACACACACACACACACACACACACATACACATATATATATATATATATATATATATATATATATATATATATATATGTATACATACATACATATACACACATACACACAAACATCATCGTGAAAATGTTTAAATTGGATTCTAGGGACCTTAAAACGTGCTCATTTACCAAAATCTTGATATGCGATTATATATATATTGCACGATCCCTATACCTCTCTTACCAAGGGTAGCGGGAGGTAAAAATGCAGGCTATATAGATAAAATGTTTGCAGCGATTTGATTGTAGTTGATTTAAAAGATACTATTGATGTTGCTCGGCACCGTCCATCGTCAATGAAGTCCCTTAAGGTATACAAATATTTGTTTATTGTAAATTTATTTTCCTTATTCAACATTAATTTTAGGTATGCATCCCTATAAATTTAGCATTGTATATAGAATTTCTTTGTATACAAAGATCAAAGGTTGAGGTAATTAAATCACGAACGAAAAAGTTATAGTTCTAATAGGTACGGAAATGCTTCATAAAGGAGTTACAGAATGTTGGTACAGGGAGCGGAAACATAATGCACAAATACTCTCAACATATTTGCATAGTTTGCTTTTATCTGTTACACATTTTGATGGCGAGCCTTTACGAAATTTAATTAATGTCTGTTGTTGATTATTTTAAAAATCAATCAACATTTTATATTTTCTCGGTAATATATTTATAAAAACAATAGGCCAATTCTGATCAAATCTGTAAGACCTGTAAGCAAATCTGTAAGACCTGTAACATCTTCCGATCAAATTGCAATTCTAATCACATCTATGCCTTACAGAAAATCTGTAAACGCTTACATTTCTCGTAAATTCTTACGGTGAGAGAAACCTTGGCCGTAAGCTTACAGATTATTTTTAATAAAAGTGAATGAGCAACAACGATAAATGTTTTATTGGATATTTTCTTAGAAAATGATGAGAATAAGTATTTTTTTTACAAAAATAATTGTTTACATGAAATTGTAAATCTGTTATAATTCCCTATAAATTGGGATGAATTTGGAAAATAAGCATAAAGAAATCAAAAGTAATAAGGATAGCTAAGAAGGAAGGATCCGCTAACATACTCGTATGGTTAGAAGGAGAGGAGGTAGAATAAGAAAGCTCTTTCAAATATCTTGGAAGTTGCAAGTATAGTAACTTAGGATGACAATTGTAAAGAAGAGATCGCCCAAGGAAAGACAGTCTCACTAAAATTTCGGAACTGCAAAAAGCAGTGCGCATCAATACAAAATAATGGAAAAGATTTGCAAAATACATCATATAGAGTATTGTGTTATTTGGGTGAGAAACATGGACCTTGAGGAAGAAGGAGAAAAATAATGAAGTGCAGAAGAAAGAAGAATTATGAGTGAAATAAGACAGAGGAAGGTCAATTGCATTCTACATATTTTAAGAGGAGATTGTCTTCAGAAAATTATAATTGAAGGAAAAATGCATGCGAGAAAGGGTAGAAGGTAGTTTGGAATGTTAAAAGATGTCAATGGCGGAGAGAATTACGAGGGGCTAAAAGAGGCGCAGGACTGGTTTGGAGGCCGCATTTCCGCCGAAACATTGATGGTATCACTTATAACCGCATAATCATCTTCTAAAATTGACAGATATGTTTCATTCTGTTTTTCGGTTATATTAATAGTCTATTAATTAATAATTAGTAGTCATTAGAGCCTTAAAAACAATAATGCAATAATAATTTGTGTATCCATACATTATTTTTACTTATTTAGTGAAAAACACAGCACTGTGACAGATTTCCGCATCAAGTCAAAATGTCAAAACGGTACGAGATCGTAAATGATGTGTCTGTAACTCAGATCATTATAGATATGTGTTCAGAATTACTTTTGTGCCATTTAAAATTTGTAATAATTTTGGTGTCGGCCGGAAGCAATTTATAAAATTCTAGACTGTTGAAATGAAGGTGAACGTGTTATTATTGTTTACCGGTTTCAGGGTATTATTCCATTGTTTACATGTACAAAAGTAGGCTGGTAACTAAGTAATAACTGTATCTCAGGTCTATTCTGTAAAATTAGCGTGCGCGTTAACCTCGAAGGTCACCGTTAATATTTTAACGGATTCTTTAATTTTTAATTTGCTATTCAGTAAGCAGATATACGTTAAAATTTTAAAGAAATCGTTAATATAACCACGTTAAAAGCAAGAAATTTAACATCATCTTGAGACATAGTGTTAAAACTTTAAGGCAACGTTAATATCAAAAATGACTTGTAAATATAGTTATAAATATGCTTCGATTGGAAGAAATTGAGAGAATAAAGGAAATGTATATATATATATATATATATATATATATATATATATATATATATATATATATATATATATATATATATGTATATATTAATGTCTTTATTTGAAGTAATTATTACTTACATATGAATAATTAATGATTAATTCATGATTTTACTTGGAAGTTTACATCACATAACCACACTAATAATTTTAAATTGTCCAAAATACATTTAATCATTTTAGGCGCTACGTAAAACTTCGATTTCGAAATCTTGGGGATACAAGTGATCCATTCCATTTGCCCGATTATGAATTTAATAAAAGTTTTAGATTATCCAAGCACTGTGCTTTAGATTTATTTACAGCTCTTACACCTCATATGAGGAATCCAATAAGAATTACTGCAATACCTATCAGTATACGGGTAATAATAATTTAATAAATTCATAGTTAAAGGTTCTAGCTGCGTTAAATTTCTATGACCATGGGCCTTAGCAGCTATCAATATGGAATCGAAGAATGTTGTAATTTGTGAATGAGCCAAAGCGGTGTGGTTTCTGCAAAACACTTATTAAAAATATTGCAAATACATATTTGTACTTAACTGTTATCTGACATATTTATAAATAATTATTTTAATTTAGCTATATATTTTAAGGATTTCACACTTTGATCTATCCACTTTGATAAACTTTTCCTAACATTTCACACTTGACAGGCAATTATATTAAGTTAGGACATACGTTTTAACAGGATTATTTCGTCATATGAAACTGATTTCACAGCATTCGTTAGCGTACACGCTAAAAAGTTAAATATTAACGAAATTTTTAACCAATGCTTTAGTGAATAGCAATTTTATGAAGTACTGTTAACAGTGACGTTAATATTTACTTTTTAGCGTTGGATATTTTTGCGCTAAAAGTTAACGTATATTTTAGTGAATAGACCTGTCTATACGGTAAGATTATTATCATACTGATTTGTCAACAACGGTCTGCAAAATGAAAACAAAATAAAATGAAAATATAATTTTTTTCATTAATACATACAGATAACGATAGCGTATCGTTCTAAATACGGTCTATTTTACTCTAAAATAAAAATCTGATGTGACCAGCACATTACCTTCCGTCAGTTCTATGTATTTTGTACAAATTTCATACGGAAAGTTCCTTTGCTAAATATTCTATTTCTTGTACATTACCTTCCGGCAGCTACATGTATTTTATGCAAATTTCATACAGAAAATTTATGTCTTAAATTATTATTTTGTGACGTTTTCTATATACAGTGTAATGTATCTGCAGAAATAAAAGATTTATTATTATTATTTCTTGTACATTACCTTAAAGCAGTTATATGTATTTTATACAAATTTCGCATACAGAAAGCAAAAGATCCTATATTTCCAGTAAAATTATAAGACACACACTATGTCAATTTCACTTGACACTGACATCTTTCAATCAGAATTTTCTTAAAATAGTAGCTGTTTTCATAGCTATAGCTACTTTATGAAATTTAATTTCTTTATAATTTTTTAACTCTATATCCATTTAATATTAAGTATAAAATGCAGTCAAATCGTATAGAGAATAAAATATTCTTTAATATTTATAATAACATTAAATGTGAAAAAATGATATTTAACATAGTTTTTTCAAGAAAAACTGTTAAAATCTTCAAATGATGGTACTTCCGGTTGACCAATTGTAACCAAAATCTAATCAGCTCTTCATATGGATGTAACGAAGAAGTATACGAAAAAATTATAATTTTTGAAACTGTAGTATTAGAGTTATCGCAGACGAAAATTTTGTTACACACACACACACATCCACACACACACACATCCACACACACACACACACACACACACACACACACACAAACACACACACACACACACACACACACACACACACACACACACACAAACACACACACACACACACACACACACACACACACACACACACACACACACACACACATACAGACATCATCGTAAAAATAGTAAATTCGTATTCTAGGGACCCTAAAACGTGCTTATTGATTAAAAACTCATCATCGAATTTTTTAACCAAAGACAATACCTTCCTTACATAAAGGTGACGGAAGGTAATAAACATGAGGAATAAAGCACATAATTTGAATATTTGTCATATTGACATATGTCAAAATAATTATTTTGTTAACCATAGCATTCTGAAAGTAGCATTAATGTCTTGATTTTCTGAAACCGATAAACTATTGAACAAACCACGGATGTTATGAAACATAACAAGCCTTAGAAGTCTTAAAATTCAAACTGACATCTGCGGCAGTTATGATGTGCATAACATTCCTAGGTATGTTAATAGCTATTATTATCATTTTCTCATTTTAAAATTACAATTTTCCGTATTACACACAAAATATGAACTTTACAAATACGCAGCAATATGATTACTTGCGTAACGTAAACGTAAAATATAACCAAAATGTAGAGTATAAAGCTGAACAGTTTCCAAATTTGTGTTAAAACGTTGCCAATTTTGAGTTAGCCATGTGAAAAATGAACTTATAAATTATTAATAATTTGCTACTGCTGCACCATTATTGATATTGTTTGCTAGCATACAATATGGTGAAAAATAAAATCTCTAAGACCACTGAAGCTGAAAATATGTTTGACCCAGTTCCAGATCGCTGGAGAACAAATCTGTCGAGAAAAAAGTTGCTATATAATATTTCGTGCCTAACTTTGAAAAATAATGACGCAGTTAAATTTGTTTTTTATTTGGCTTCACCTTTCTGTTGTAACTTAACCAAGCAAACTAATTACGTCCATGTTTCAACTTTTCTAATAAGAGGCAAGTTGTAGCTTGTACCTTCCTACTTTTCTTATTCTCTCTGGTATTTCATTTTTGAGGACAATATGCACACATGTCAGCCTGAGAGAAATTCATGCCGTATGAGTTTTCGCTTTCATCAGTTGCTTCTTCATATTTGAATGTTTGGTTTCCTGCCTTTTTGTTTGTTATAGCATACGAATAAACTTACATATTTACTAAACAAACTATTCGTTTGTTTTTATTTGTATTAAAATATTACTTACGTTTCGATTTTTGTGGAAATACACTGTCATATATACTTTCATAAATATGAAAAGTTCTTTGATAGTTCGATATGAATAATAACAAGAACAAGACGTTAGGAAAAATAATTCACAAATAATGTTGTGTACTTATTATCAATACACTATTTTTCTTATTGCTTTTTGAAAAGAACATGGTTTTTCTCAGTGTATAAAAAAATATAAATAAAAAATCTGATGTGGCAAGCACATTACCTTTCGTCAGTTATATGAGGCATTTACGAAAATTCTACCGGTGAACTGTTACTGGTAAACAGCTGTTTATCAGGTTATAGCTACCGGAATCGATATTTTAACAACGCAAGGGTAGATCCATAATCTGATATTTAATTTGATTTAGTTAACAAACTTTTAACGTGCGCTCTTCACTTTGCATTCTTCATGAATCCGGTAGATAGATCTGGTAGATATTGTACAATTTTCGAACACGGTAACTTTTTACCACTCGTTTTTTCGAACACAGTCGGTAGATGCGATATCTACCAGTAGAATTTTCGTAAATGCGTATGTATTTTCTATAAAATCCATACAGAAAGTTCCTTGCAAAAGATTCTAAATTTCTTTTATGTACATTACCTTTCGATAGTTGTATGTATTTTAAACAAATTCCATAGTGAAAATTTCGAGCAAAAAGATCCTATATTTCGAGGAAAATTATAACACAAATATAGTACGAATATGTCGATTGCACTTGACACTGACATCTTTCAATCAGAATTTTCTTGTATGTACATTACCTTTCGACAGTTGTATGTATTTTATACAAATTCCATACAAAAAGTTTCGGGGAAAAACATCCTATATTTCGAGTAAAATTTGCAGATTACAGAATCCAAGTAATTGATGTATAATTGTTAAATTATTACAAATTGTAACACTGTGTGTAGTGACACATGTTGTCTAACCAAGAGTCACACAGCAACTGTTGCTGCGTGACTCTTGGTCAGACATACACAGACATCATCGTAAAAATAGTAAAATCGTATTCTAGGGATCTTAAAACGTGCTTCTTCATTAAAAACGCACCACCGGATTTTTGACCAAAGACAATACCTTCCTCACCTAAACGTGACGGAAGGGAAAAAGAATATTATTTTTACTAATATTCTGAAAAAATATATTGCACTTTTACTAATTGTCACTACTGTCAGACCAGCAAACAAAACAACAGACCGCAACAATTTTCTTGTTTGACTTTGCCTCGCTTATCTATTATTCCTTTTCTAAATATATCATCACGGCATATTACCCATTGCTGGGTGTGCCAATCTTCTTTATATGCAGATATCGGTAATGATGACATATTTGTACCGTGCGGGCGTTTACCAGGCGTCATCTCACGGGCACTCATTGCTGGCGTGGAGAGTGCACCACAGGGGTCAACTTAGTGCCATTTAAAATTCGAAATATTTGGCGTCGGCCGGGATCGAACCCGGTTCCCCAGATTCGCGACCAGACACTCAGGCACGCAGCCACGAGACCCCATACTTTTCAAAATAATTTTCATTATTAATATGTTTTTAATCTTCTAGACTTTTAATAAAATTATTTTTATAATCAAACAAAAAATCCTTATAAAAGTGTATAATATACTCCTATGTAATTTTGGACAGAGGGAGTAATAAAGTTCACAATTGATATATCTTCTTCATTGCAACACTTCATTCCTTGTCCCACAAAATCCTTGTAGGGATACTGATATCTGTATAGCGGCCTTGTAATGATTTTTTCTTCATTAGAGCAATATTTTGAGGAAAGATTACCCCGGAGCAACAATAAATCACGCCACCTCGTAGCATCTGGCAGTTTCCTGATCCAGAAACTGCTCTTGGGGCAAGTTTAGCGAGTTTCCAAATATCTTTAACGAAAATTAGATTGTGTGGTAACGGCATTATCGCAACATACGCTCACTAATTTCTCTAGTGCATTAATTAACGCACTAGGAGATGCTTATCTAAATATCCGGGGTCGCTACGATTAGAAATTCAATGGCCGCGGCCTGTTTGCAAGTGGTAGGAAGCGGTACTTAACCCCAGAGAACCTAGCAGTGCCTTCCGATTGTGGAATCTAGCCTGTTATTTATTCGAGGGTAATTATCTATGCTTTATGGCGGGAATACGTTTGAGAAGACGTACAGATTTCCAGGTGGGTTACTCGATACATGCTAATTAAACCAACTCAATTTCGTCTATGGGGTACCTAACTAGATAATTGAAGCCGTTTTGATGATATGATGTGACCAAGGAAATTTTCTTTATCATTATTAGTGGCGTCTAGGCACTAAGGGTAAGATTGTAATTTATTATTATTTATTCGTGTCGAACTAATATAATAACAATAGCAAAAAGTCAAAAATCACTAATTTGTCTTTCGCTTCTTGGCTACACTTGAAGAATACTAGTTCGTTGGTGCAGAATTATCTACCGATTAAAAACCAGTACCCAGGGTCGCGACGAGGACGCTTCTGCTTGACCCGTTTTTCATTTTTGACAGTTGTCAACCACCAAATTCCATCTTCATAATCTTGACACAATTTTTTAAATTCACATCGAAAATTATATACTGACAACACGAAGGATTTAATAGTGAATCGATTTATTGTACTAACTACATTTAAAATTTTAATTTTCACTACAAATTTGTAGACAAAAAATTCACAAATGCTTCAATGACATTTGCATAAAACAAAAAAGATTGTAATTATCATAGGTATTGATATTAAATTTTATCAGTTTGGTACGATAATCTAATAACATTCAAAATTATCTTTATTCTTATTATATTTCATTTCATTCACGAAGTATAATGTGTAAGGAGTGGACAAGAGGTTAAAAAAAATCACCCATAATGTAAGTAACAGGCGAGGAAAGAGAGAGATAGATATAGGTAGGCCGCATTTAACACACACAGTATACAATTAAGTAGGAAATCACAAATTATTTTACATTTTATTGAGAAGTTATAGCAGTGGCGTCGATAGACCATTTCTGAGGGGGCTTACGCCCTCCCTGTTTAGTTTTGCGCCCCCTTTCCGTGTTTTTATTTAAATAAATTATTAAAAATCAATCTGATTTTTTTACTATTTTATTATGCACTTACTTATCTGCAATAAGCAGCGAGACGATTATCTACCTACGACTTTAGCCAAAGAGGAAAGGTTACCGCTGCTCTAAAATATGAAGCGAAAATTGAAATAAATTATTCATGTATTAGAACTATTAACGCATTAAAAAATTCAACACACGACAAGCATCCTTCCGATACTAACCTGCATTTTAAAATAGTATCGTAATAACTTCATTATGAACGCAAAATATAAAATTATTGAAATCTATTAATACTGGACTTTTCTCGTCTTGCCATTAAAATCAAAGTCAGATACTAATAGATTTCAATAATATTTTTTTTTTATTCAGGTTAATATCGGAAGTATGCGTGACGTGTGTTGAGTTTTTAAGAATGTCAATAGTTCGAAACAATTATTTGAATTTTCGCTTCATATTTTAGTACAGGGGTAACCTTTCCTCTTAAGAAACGTACTATAAGAAATCAAAATGATGCACCATTCAGGCTATAAAAGAGACGAAATTATTTAAAGCTATCCCATTGCAGGGACATAATGACACAAAAAATTCAACAAATAAGGCCAATTTTATAGACTCTAGTTATTAAAAAATTTGATCCTTTTCTCCAGAATTACAATGTACCTCAAAATGCACATTATTGTTCACTACGTCACAAAATCAAGAGTAGTGCAAAATGTATAATATGCAAAATAACTTCGGAAATTAATAATTGTGATTATTTTGCAATAATAGTAGATGATCCTCGGGACATCACTGCAGAAGAACAGATAAGTATTTGTGTTCGCATCATTACATCTGAAAATCTTCCAAAAGAAATATTTTTATGTTTTAAACATGAAAAAATTTGAATGCAGAATCAGACTGTCAAAAATTATTTCGTTCTAAAGGTGCACCCTGTTGCGCCCTCCCTGTTAAAAGTACCTAGTGACGCCCCTGCGATACATGCTAATTAAATCAACTCAATTTCGTCTATGAGGACCTAACTAGATAATTGAAACCGTTTTGATAATAATATGATGTGACCAAGGAAATTTTCTTTATCATTATTAGTGGCGTCTAGGCACTAAGGGTAAGATTACAATTATAATAGGTATTGATATTAAATTTTATCACTTTGGTACGATAATCTAATAACATTCAAAATTATCTTTATTCTTATTATATTTCATTTCATTCACGAAGTATAATGTGTAAGGAGTGGACAAGAGGTTAAAAAATCACCTATAATGTAACATGCGAGGAAAGAGAGAGATAGATATAGGTAGGCCGCGTTTAACACGTCGTATATAAATATACAGGCTGTCTCACACGAGACGGCATTCGGATGTGTAATTTCGAAGAAAAAAAATCTAGGTTGAAAGATATTCGAGAAAAGACGTCTTAAAATTGACCAAACAGAGACCTACACTTTTAACGTGTATTTGCCGTAATTTTACGTTACTATGGTTTTATACAAATCAAATCTTCTTAAAAATGTGTGGGCGACTGTAGTTTTCGAAAAATGTCCGTGTCAAATTAAATTTGACAAGGTGAATAAAAAAAGGCAAATTCTTACCATGTATTCAGCCGCTCATTACTTACAAATGATTATAATTTTCGGAGAATGTGGACGTAACGCCAGAGAGGCAGCACGAGTGTTATTACCATTGTATAAATTGCATTACAATAAAAACGGTTCTTTTTAGAACCACCATTTGTTGTTTTAATCTCAAAGAATTCAAATGACAATAATATTTTCGTTTAACACATTTTACACAGCTGCTACAACACGTTGCACTGTACGATATAAATGATGATCTCGGATGACACCTTCGCTAACCTAAATTTGTTGACAGTGAAAAGTCAACTCTAAAGTGTTAAAATTACAGTAAGTCAAACAAATTTTGTAACTCACTAGTAGTATTTTTAAAACCTAGCAACCAGTTTTATTTTGTAATACTATCATCACACCACAAGATATCCTTCCGGGTTTGGTGGATTAAAAAGTCTTGTAACTCCGTTATGCAAGCAGCCGCAAATTATTTTCTTCTATTTGTTGGCAACCTATTGTCGTCGGCAAGTGTCAGTTTCGTTGGGGCGCGTGAGAAACCCTGTATAGGAAATCACAAATTATATTACATTATATTGAGGAGTTATTGTATTATAAGTTATATTTAGATAGATACATATGCGCCGAATACATGGGGGCATCGAGGCTCAGGCCCCTAAAACTTTTATTCAATGTATATATATATATACATTTACAGAGTGGGTTCACATTCACACACATCCATGCCTTAGTTAGATTCGAACGTTGCTCTAACCATTGGGCTACCGGAGCTATAATAAAATAAAGATTTAATTTTAAATACAGGGATAGAGTAGAATTTACTTATCCAAAAATGAGGATTAGCTTAAATAGTTTTGTGAATCGATCATTTTTATTAATGTACCTACATATTTAGTTACGCTGGAAACTGTATTGAATTTCTTTTCTATTGTTCTATTTATCTAAAGAAAATTTAATAATCTATAATTTTTATAATAATATTAATCTCGAAAAAATAACATTTAAAATTATTTTTTAAAGAAAAACTATTTTGAGCTTCTAGTAAAGTGCCATTCCGGTTATCCGATTTTCACCAAAATCTAATGGACTCTTTCCATTACAGATAAAGTTCGAAATACAAGGTTTCAATATTTTCTGAATGATAGTATTTGAGTTAGAGTGGAGGATCCACACATACATATACACACAGTCACATACACACATACGCACATACACACATACACACAGACATCATCGTGAAAATGTTAAAATTCCAGGGACCTTAAAACGTGGTCATTTACCAAAATCTCGATATGCGATTTTTAGCACGATCGCTATACCTTCCTTACCAAGGTTAGCGGGAGGTAAAATTGAATTTACTACTAGCGTAACTAGGCAACAGACGTACCTGTGTATTGCCTATTGTAATATTATAACATTATTTTTAATACCATTTTTCTAGAAATAATTGTTATACAACCCTATATCATATTTATATCGTTGAAATCAGAAAAAAAATCTCTATCTAATGGGCTAAAAAATTGTATAGGATACCATTTAAAAAAATATAATTTTGTTCTGCCGTTTGAGAACCACTGGTAGAATTTTCGGTTTGTTATTAATAAATTAGCCCCTTATTCTTGATCATTTCTTCTATATAACATTTTTTTCTAGTCATTAATTCGCCGAAAAAAGCTTTAAAGATTTAAAGTCTGCAACGATTATTCTTGTTTGTCGTGTAAGCGAAAAAATCAATTACAAAGTCACTGTTTTTATGAGTTTTTAATCTAGACAGTCATGGATTATGAAAAGAAACATTAAATTTCGTTGTATTCAAGTTAATTCAATTCAATTTAAAGTTATTTTTCGAAGAGAAACTATTGTGAACTTTAAGTAAAGTGCCATTTTCAATTATCTGATTTACATCAAAATGTAATGGGTTCTTTCCATATTACAAAGACGTCGAAATACTAGGTTTTAAAATGTTCCGAATAATAGTATTTGAGTTAGAGCTGAGGATCCATACATACATACAGACAACATCGTGAAAATATTTAAATCGGATTCTAGGAACCTTAAAACGTGGTCATTTACCATAATCTCAATATGCGATTTTTAGCACGACCCCTATACCTCCCTTACTAAGGGTAGCGAGAGATACAAATCCTCAAAAACAGTGTCTCAAATTTGACTTTGTAAATCCGAAATAGGGAAAAACTAACAATGACATAGAAAAAACTAAACATCAATAGTGGTTAAACCCAAAAAGATGATAAATATTTAAAGGCAACTATGACTCTTCTGTTTTTAGTCCTTCGCGTTCGCGTTGGCGCATTTGCAGCTCAGGCTCAGCCTTCATAAAGGCATGCATGTTATATTATATCAACTGTTGAGTTAATACCCTGGAAATCCCGTAAATCTCCACTGGTTTGGTGCTTTCATTAAACAAAAAATTTATTTCGTTATGCCACGCTGAAGCACGTGTACAATCCCACTGTCGCCATTATTAGGATTTAACTAAACCTTTATGCTGCAGTGACGTCACGAACAGTTCAGTTTGCCTTGTTAGTCAAATATTTTTATATTTTTGAAATTCATTTCGTGTTTATAAAACAGATTGGATTTTTGCATACAATGTCAGGGTATAATTGGATTTGCTACGTTAATGTTCAGAATTATTTCAAAAATTCATTATTAAATTGGGATTCTAGGATTTATTTTATAATATGTTCTATTGAATTTTGAAAAAAAGAAATTATTTTCAATAATATTATATAAGCACTACATACATATTATATTTTGTAATATTAGTTAATTACTTTCAGCCGTATTCGTAGTTATTCTGACGTGGTTTAAACCAGGTCTATCTTAGGTCTAAGGTTTTTTCTTATTCTTAGTAACGGTTGACTTATAGTATATTCCGTAACTTAACCACGACCGTGGTTATGGTTCAAGTGGTCAGGTTATGGTCACTGAAAAGTGGTTGTGATTCGGAACATCTTGGTTAATTTGTGTCGGTAAAGCAGGGAACCACCGCGTCATTAGAAATAAGTGACAACATAACTTTTGTCTATCCTTATATTAACGTAAAACTATTATGATTACCCCTTAACCTTAAAATTAATTTTAACAAAAACTAAATACGTATTTCGAGAACTAAGTTCTCATCATCAGTAGTACAATAAGTGAAAGTTAAACAGAGTAGTCAAGATTACTCAACATGTCAACCATGCCAGAGGTCCTAACAACTCTGAAAAACAAGGGAGAGAACTGGGATTATATAGGGATGGGGGTCACAGGTGAATGATTACCTATAAACTAAGATAATTTTCGTCCAATAATAATGATCATTAAAATTTAAATCGTCCAATAAAATTTAACTTTGTAATAAATTGAAAAGTTTTGAGTTTGGTATGAGACCGAGATCTGCGTTCATCAAATTATTTTTATATTTATTTATTATTAAACTCTCGTATGCATCTAAATATCTATCGTTATTAATATGTTTTAAAAGTTTAATATTAGAATTGTTAACTCCATCTATTATTAATTCTTATATTAACGTAAATATTATACATATCGGTATATAGTATATACTAATTAAACTATTATTCACGAAAGATGACTATTCAAAGTCATTTGTGAGCCGTCTGATATAATATTACTTGCAGATAACTTCAATGCATTTCATATGCATAGGCGTGTAACATGAAATATTTATGGACGTACACAGTTCAAAATATTTACTCTTTAAAAGAATCTATATAAGTCCACGTCCCATTTTAATCAGAATCAAAGAGTAAAAACAGAAGAGTACTTTATTTATATACTTTAAAGTAGTAAATTGTACTGTTTTTCTCTAGTAAAAATTTTTCTCTTCTTTATGATTGTGTTTTACAATTCTTGTAAGTATGAAGTACTCATTTGAAAATATACATCTTATTGCTTATCAAAAGTAAAATTTACTTTTTAAATAGCAATTATTATGAAATATTTTTTACTTACATTTGCGTGAAAGATACCCTTAAAGAAGTAATAATTTATAAAATAATAGTCTTTACTTATTAATTAGTATTCTTTATACTAAGAAAACGGTAAAAAATTACTAAAATAAAAGAATCATTTAGGGATAGGTAGGTACAAAAAAATTATATAGGTAAATAAAAGTTTATTATTCATACCATATACCATATTCACTAACAAGAAAATAAATTATAAATGGATTTTAGTAATTACACCAATATTATTTTCACTGAATAAACAACCTCTTTTTCTCATTTATGTGTAACGTTTTTATATTTAAATAAGAACTACGCATATTAATACCAGATTGAACAAAGATGTCCTAAGTCATTATTTCTCTCGATTGTATAATAGGTACATAATGTTTTCTATCGTTATAAATGCAAGGTAATAACATTTTTAACAATTCTTTTTAAATAATTTTAAGCTTAATTTATCAATAACGCAAGAAATACGGCCGAGGAGCACGCTGGTAAACAGAGAACTACGTGCTTTAACTAATATGAAAAATTGCTCTTTTAAAGAGTTAAATATGCTCTTTACTTGAATAGAGACTCCTAGAATTACATTTTGCTCTTCAGTCCCGTTATAATTTCCTTTCATAGAAGTCAAATAATTATTATTTTCATTATAGTAAAATGATCAAATTATTATAAGGAGTAAAATATGTTCTTTTTAGAATAAATTGTAATTTTACTTCAGTAAAGTTTACTCTTAAAATAATTATCTTAAGTCCTGTTATAATTTCCTTTCATAAAAGTCAAATAATTATTATTTTCATTATAGTAAAATAATCAAATTATTAGTATAAGGAGTAAAATATGCTCTTTTTTAGAATAAATTGTAATTTTACTTGAGTAGAGTTTACTCTTACGTCCTGTTATAATTTCCTTTTATAAAAGTCAAATAATTATTACTTTTATTTAAGTAAAACAGTACATCAAATTATTATTACAGGGAGTAAAAATTGAAACTAAACGAGTATATCATGGTTTTATTATAAATAAATGTAAAAAATACTATTGCTCTTTCTTTACTCTTTTATAAAAATTAATATGTACTATTTACACTTAAAATATTAAATATCTCATTACTCCTACTTAAATTTTTACTTTTACTCTATAATTTTGAACTGTGTATTTAAACTGAAAAAATAAGAGTAATTCATTTGAAAATTGTGTTTCTTTCTAAATCATGCCTTTCTGAAGGATTTATGTTTTTCACTTATGTTTTTGCAAAATACAAAAACATAGACTTAATTTATAGACCAAGGAATAATAATTTGATTTAAACGTCAACGCCACTGGGTAAATATTAGCACAGAGGGCAGGGTAGTAGATAATTAGGTATCTGTAATTCTACGACGTATGTTATTACTATTTATAGTGTGTTAGAAAGTAGTGCCACTATTTACGTAAATCTGTCACACCACATAAATTAAATAGACATAGATCAAATAATCTTTCTCTTTGTAATACAAAAGGTTGCTAAGCTACTGCCGTAAAGAGATGTGTATTCTTTCTTCGAACACATGACCTTGAATAGTCATCTTTCGTGAATAATAGTTTATATATTTATACAATATTATTGTTTATATTATAAGAAATAAGAATATGACCACAACAACCACATTCTTGTCTTGTCTTGCAACGAAATATATTACTTTTGTATTTTCTGCAAGAATAAAACAAGAACACGAAAATGCAAGGCTCTCGTGAAATTTCAATAGAGCGGCTCAAATAATGGTCCGTTTGCACTGTACTCGTATTACAAATAGGGTAATTGTAACTTGTCTTGAAATATACATATGACTCCTGTATTAGCATCTCTCTTTCAGAAAATCTTGCAATATTCTGTGTAAAAATGTGATAGACAATAAAGATAAAGATAATAGAAATATTTGTTCAATAAAATTGTGTCTGGCGGCTATATAACATACAAATGTATTATCATGAATCTATCTGTGCTCCTTGGCATGCGGAATAAGCAAAGCGCATAAAAATTGTGAACATCCCATACTGTTATGACAGTGAAAATATCTGCCGCTATCGCAGTTGCATTTCATTGAACAAAAGCCATTTCTCAAGCTGGTTCTACGGCGTCGTAATGTTAAAAAGAGAACAAATGCTCTTTGGAAATAAACAAGAAAAATCGCAGACGTACAGTGCAATCTGCGTAAATATACAGTTGGGCTTCGGTCTGGCATTAGAGCACTGGAGCTCTTTCTCTTTCTCAGGACGTAAAAGCACGACAGAACACCATTTTTTTCTTACGCATTGTCGGAGAATTTTAACATCAATTCATTCAGCATTGAAAAAACAAAGCTAGAGGCACTAGGGAGCAAAGTAGAACACCAGAGTCCTGAATTTACAAGTGATTGTCTTTTTGTTCTTTCATGTTTTGAATAAGACATTTTAAGAGTTTCATTACGAGTTCTTGTTTCCTGGTTGGTTATTTTCATCAAATATGCATTATATTTTCTCAAAGACAAACAAATTTATTTTTATTTCTTTAAGTATTTATTTATTAATGTTTTACGGCCGCCCAAATGGCAATGTTATTTACAGCCAGTTTTTGTTTTTTATGATAACGAAGTGTTGCAAAAATAAAAATTATTATGTCGCATAACCTATTTTGAATTGAAGTATTTTGTTCCTAAGTTATAATTATTGAACTAAATTTTTTATTTGACTATTTCACTCATAAATTTATAAGCCAATCCAAATTCAGGATTCTACCTAGTTACCAAGTTTCATTTCGTTAAACAACGTCACAAAAAAATTTTCGCGGCCTTTAAGCCAACAAGATGTTGTATTTTTGCAAGTAAGTGAGTTTTGATAAGCGAAATTTTTTGACGTTTTAGAAACATATTGTTTACAGTTTAAAATGTGTATATTTTCAGTGTTATCAGTTTTTATTAAAAACGAGACGATTCGGACAGGAATCTATTTAAAACGTTGAAAAAGCAAACTTAAATATAACACCTCAAAACACAATAAATTTTTGTCAAGAAAAAAAATGTGTTGTATTTTTGCAAGTAAGTGAGTTTTGATAAGCGAAATTTTTTAACGTTTTAGAAACATATTGTTTACAGTTTAAAATGTGTATATTTTCAGTGTTATCAGTTTTTATTAAAAACGAGACGATTCGGACAGGAATCTATTTAAAACGTTGAAAAAGCAAACTTAAATATAACACCTCAAAACACTATAAATTTTTGTCAAGAAAGAAAATATATAAATGATTACCTGATTTTTATTTTGGAAATAGTCATACGAATACCATTCGTGGTTAAATTTTATCCTGGAAAAATTTTTCCGATTGCTGTACTCGAGCCTGTTGCCAATTTATCTCGTGACATTGATCAAAAATCACTCGTTTGACAACTCGTGATTTTTTTGTCAATATCACTCAATAAATTTCTAGGCAACCAGCTCTCGTAACAATCTGAAATTTTTTCCGGCAAAAATTTACCACTTATGATATTATATATGACTATTTCACTCATAAATATATAAACCAATCCAAATTCAGGATTCTGCCTAGTTACCAAGTTTCATTTCAACAAAACTCCGTCACAAAAAATTTTTCGCACCCTTTAAGCCAATAAGATGTCGCATTTTTAAAAGTAAGTGAGTTGATAAGCGAAATTTTTTTCATGTTTTAGAAACATATTGTTTACATATCTGTCAAAGTCTGTATATTTTCAGTGATCAGTTTTTATTAAAAACGAGTCGATTCGGACAGGAATCTATTTAAAACGTTGAAAAAGCAAACTGAAACATAATACCTCAAAACACAATAAAAATTAGAAGATTTTTATCAAGAAAAAAATTATATAAATGATTACCTGATTTTTATTTTGGAAATAGTCATCCGAATACCATTCCTGGTTAAATTTTATCCTGGAAAAATTTTCCGATTGCTTTACTCGAGCCTGTTGCCAATTTATCTCGTGACATTGATTAAAAATCACTCGTTTGACAACTCGTGATTTTTTTTGTCAGTATCACTCAATAAATTGCTAGGCAACCGGCTATCGAAACAATCTGAAAATTTTTCCGGCAAAAATTTACCACTTGAGATATTATACCGGGTGTTCACTTTTTTTATAGGACATAGGAAATACAATGTTAAAATTTTCATTATGCGATAGTTCGTTCCCTATAAATTTTAGAACAAAAGTGTAAATACAAAAAAATGTTCAGAATTAAAAACTGCATCGAACAAGCTTCAATTTTTTAGAAAAACGTAAAATAAAATTTATAATTTTTAGCTATTTACAGTGTGCCATGAAAAACAAAACATTTGTCATTGTCATTAAGTTATTACCATGATTTAATTAATTACGACTGTTTGAAATGTGTTTTGTTTTCCATAGCACACTGTAAATAGCTAAAAATTATAATTTTTATTTTACGTTTATCTCATGACAGGAACGAATTATATCAATAAAAAATACAGTTTTATCGCATAATGAAAATTTTAACATTGTATTTCCTATGTCCTATAAAAAAGTGAACACCCGGTATATGACAAATCCACAAAATATGTAAACTTTCAAACCATGTTATTTGCTTGAGAAATTTGTAATCAGATTTTTAATGAAATTCAACTGTACTTGTCATTCGACGAACCGATGCTATCCATTTTTGTCGTCTTTCCTGTTCCCAAAGATAATAAGGGAAGGAGTAAAAATTATCCCCGTTATATTTAGGTTTGCACTCTGTGACACAACAAATTTGACGGCATTTTACCACAGTTTTCGTGTTTATATTTCTATTTTAGTTATATGTACGTGATTGTATATAAAAATCTGTAACGTCTTACTAACCCTATGTGGACACAAGTGTCTATCGCACAGTCGATTTTGTAAGAATAAATTCTGTATAAAAATGAGATTTCGATAATTTGTTAACACCTAATCTAAATCACAGTCGAGAAATTTATCACATCAAATATTATAAGTAGTCTGCAATGGCTTCAATTCTAATATTAGAGCTATTATTCAAAAATTATCCATAATTCAAAATTTATCACATGAACACAGCAAATTGCAAAACCATGTCTGAGATTTAGATAAAAGTAATAGGCGTTTGATGTTAATCTTTTTGATTTAGAAATGAACGAAATGAAGTAGGCCGGGTAATTTCGGTCGTTTGGAAGAATTGGCTTTCTTTCCTTCAGCGTCGGCTTACCATCTGTCTTGAGCGACGACGGTATTTATGATTTATTACGAGTTACCACGCTGTGACCTTGGTGGCATTGTTACCGAAAAACCTGCCCAATGAAACCACGCTACAGTGATTTATTGTCAGGAAACTTTTCAGATTAATGCAAAAATTTCGCTTCTTATATTATTTTTTTGCGCATTTCCTTTTCCAATACAAAGTGTACTAAATCATCGAGAAAAGAAACGAATTTTACACCCAATGACCTGTAAATCTCGTTACCCTGTGGCGAGTTGAAATTTCCTTTCTCCGTTTATATCTTCAAACGGTGTATAAATGTTTACGAATCGTTCCAACGGCTAATGTAACACTTAATCCGGGAGAAATGCGCTCAATTTTTTCATTCCTCTTAATTTACTTGTTGATAATTATCTCTTGAAATTTTGTAATCAAGGGGACGGATTTTCTCCACTTCCTTCGTTTACATTTTTTAATATCTAAGGGAATAAGCAGATTATCAAATTGGCTACATTTGTAGCAAATGTAGTAAACCTCTTATCGTTATTAGTTTTTTTTTTCACGACCGGGAGTAGAAATTAGTTTCTATGACATCAAAATAGGGATAGAAATGTCACATTATTTCCTACGGGAGCTAATATATATTATTTCCCGTGGGAAATAATTATGTTAATATAAATGAAAAGCAAAACTTGAAAAGTTGTTTATTTATTTATATTATTTACAAAATTACAATACGAACAATCATTAAAATACATTTTTGGCAGTAAATTTGTATTTACTTCATCAGTCGTCAGCTCACTTGAGCTCACTACTTCCTTTACACCCAAGCAGTGTCGTATTAAGGAAATATTGGGCCCTAGGCAAAGAGTTTACGTCGGGCCCCTACCCTCCTCCTCTATTTTTACTTCCTTGTACAAAGTAAAGGAAGTATTGTATTCGCGAAAAATTTCGGTATTCAACGGAAAACAGAAATATCCATTTTGGCCATTGCTGAATCCATTCTGATTAATTTCGTCGTGACGTCTGTACGTACGTATGTATCTCGCATAACTCAAAAACGGTAAACCGTAGATAGTTGAAATTTTGTATTTAGGACTTCTATAACATCTAGTTGTGCATCTCCCTTTTTGGTCATTACATAATTTCCAGAAATGGTACCTTATTTGAAGCCTATAATAAATCTTAATGAAAAGCTATATTAAAATATAATCCAAAACTTTTCAAATTTAGTATATAAGGCTTTTATATCAATTGGAATAACATAGCAGATTTTGGTTAAAACAGGCTAACCGGAAGTGATATATTACCTGAAGTTGTTAACAGTTTTTCTTGAATAAAATGGTTTTATTTTGAATTTAGAAATAAATGCTTCAAATAACCGTTTTAGAGAAATAAATTCTGCGTCTAGCACATCAAGTATTATTAAATTAGCCCTTTGAGATATGTAAATTTAAAACTTATATACAGTTTGGTTTTTGTAATGAAGCTTGCTATGGATTAGGACAAAAAATAACAAATAAATAAAAAAAATAGATGTTAATGTCAAATTACGTCAAATACGTGCAATTTTATAATTGAGTTTATACTTCATATAAGTCTTGCGTACAAGGAAGTCGTGTGGTGTCCACATCAATTTTTTTTTACTTAAAAAGTTAAAAACGAAAAAAAAATGGGTACAATATTGAAATTTTGGTTATTTTATGATATAATGCTCATACAAAATTTAAACAATAAAAAATAATCGAAAAATGAAATAGAACCTGTACTACATTGCAACGCAAGTTAGACAATTATAAATCTAAAATAAAATACATAAAAATAATCTATTTCAATATAAATAAAAGTATAAATTACAATTTATTTTTTTCGAACTTTTAATTCAGAGGATTTAGTAATCAAATCTTCATAATTTAAAAACTCCCATAAAACATAATTTTCAATATACAACATCGATAAACTATTTAATTTTTGTTATCCTAAAGTACTTCTCAAATAATTTTTTACTGTTTTGAGAACTGAAAATGTCCGCTTTCCACCTGCATTACTTATTGGCAAAGTTAGATATATTATTAAAATAATATCCAAATTTGGGATTGTTGTTATTATATTATTTTGTTCAATAAATGAATGTATTAATTCTGGTGTTGATAATTTGCAACGATAGTGCTCGGTGCTCGCATAGTCGCACCATCAGATACCAGATGGTAGACGAATGTATAGACCATAATTCCTTACTTTTAATTCAGTTCTATGAATCTACATAAATATTATTTTCAGTTAGCTTTAGCTAAAATGTATTACATTTTGGTTACAAAATAAAATTAAAAATAATTGTTAATGGTGCATTTCTGATTTACAGGCATAAGTCATTTCCGGGGCCTATTTATTACAGGCCCTAGGCAATTGCCTAGTTTGCCTAGTGGTTAATCCGGGCCTGAATATATATATATATATATATATATATATATATATATATATATACCGTGTGTCTGTCTTAAAGATGTACATAGGAGATTAACATGGGAAATCAGTTTTTTGTAATTTCCTGTTCGCCTAATTATTTTAAGCAAAAACGCGTCAAATAAAAGTTTTAGAGTATAAAATTCTGCAAAATCAATAAACAGAATTACCTTTACATGCTTTGTAACGACAGAAATTAATTATAAAAATGTCGAAAATTACGTTGAAAATATCGACAGCCATGCAATTGAACAAAAAATAAATAAATGCTTGACGTTTTATCTGTCACTTAACTTATTTGACGTTTCTGACAATTTGATAAAACGTCAAGCATTTATTTATTTTTTGTTCAATTCCATGGCTGTCGATATTTTCAACGTAATTTTCGACATTTTCATATTTAATTTCTGTCGTTACAAAGCATGCAAAGGTAATTCTGTTTATTGATTTAGATGCAGAATCTTATGCCATAAAACTTTTATTTGATGCGTTTTTACTTAAAATAATTAGGCGTGCAGGAAATTGCAAAAAACTGATCTCCCATGTTAATGTTAATATTATATATATATAGGAATAAATAATAACTAAAAACTAAAATGTTTACAATTTAGAGTAATGTACATTATAAGTATGTGAAAGTGCATTAACTTATTGGAGAATAACCGCCGTAAATCCGTTCAAATTTGCTGAGAAAAATCTCAACACAATCTGTCAGTCTGGGACAGATTTAAAAAACGTATGAAAGAAGTTCTGGCTGGATCCACGGCTGAGCGTGATGCGAAGTTGATTGTTGTCATATTGACAAGTTTCAGCGCCCTTCACTTGCACACATGCCGTCGAGGCGAGGCGGCGTCAGCGTCGGCGTCGTTGCTCACATGTAACACCTTTCGGTGATTGATATCCACTGAGAACAAGCAATTTTTATCAGTCGGCCACCAGAAACCAACGATGCTTTAATATAAATTGCCGCATCTTACGATGGTGATTTAAAGTTGGGGAGATACTTCGGTAATTTCAAACAGAAAATAATATCGGCATGGAAAAGTTATTCTGTAATTTATTTTTCTTACAATCTTCTTTATAAATGCATAATTTAACATCATATCTCTCATTCTCGACCATTCGAACTGCGATGCATAAATTATAAATGTATGTCCTATGTATTGTAGCGTGGCTTACACACACACAATATCTATTAATTTTCCTTTCTTACCTCCCGCTACCCTTGGTGAGGGAGGTATAGGGATCGTGCTAAAAATTGCATATCGAGATTTTGGTAAATGACCACGTTTTAAGGTCCCTAGAATCCAGTTTTAATATTTTCACGATGATGTCTGTGTGTATGTGTGGATCCTCCACTCTAACTCAAATACTATCATTCAGAAAATTTTGAAACCTTGTATTTCGAACTTTTTCTGTAATGGAAAGAGCCCATTAGATTTTGGTAAAAATCGGATAACCGGAAATGGCATTTTACTGGAAGCTCAAATTACTTTTTCTTGGAAAAATTCCTATTTTTTCGAGATTAATGTTATTATAAAAATTAAAGATTATTAAATTTTCTATAGATTTGCATCAATACTTTTTCTATATATTTTTCGGACAAATTTACAAAATTATCTATAATTTAAATCCCAGAGCCTACGCTTTAAACAAACAAAACGCAGTTATTCTAATGTATGTAACTGACAGATAAATGTCACTATTAAAGAACTATTCATTTCAAAATATTATTAGTAACGTTTTCAAAAGAAAAAAGTAAATAGAACAATAGAAAAAGAATTCAATACAGTTTCCAGCATAATATGTAGGTATATATTTAGATTAATAAAAATTAACGATTCCAAAAATGTTTAAACTAATCCTCATTTTTGGATTAGTTAATTCTATTCTATCCCGGTATTTAAAATTTAATCTTCATTTTATTATAGCTCCGGTGGCTCAATGGTTAGAGAATGTTATGAGTGCCCTCGGGGCTCTGGGTTTGAATCCCAATAAGGCATGGATGAGTGTGAATGTGAACCCACTCTGTAATTGGGATTTAATCCTGTTGAGGGTATAAAAAAGGTAGTTACTTGGCTTATATTAGACTATATTTTAAATTTTAAGATATAAACTGTAAAATTAGAGTAATATGACGGCATTGTCATGTTGCAAGCTATAACTGTAAAATTGTTGATTACAACAAACGATTTTGTTTATAACCTAATAATATTGATTAGAAGAATGAATTTAACAAAGGAAATTTCATCAATATTTTAAATCTAGTATTTTTCGAAGAATCAAAAATATAGTTGAAACTTTGAAGCGTGTGTTAATTTGCAAATTTTGTGTGGGGGGTTGAGGCACTAAAACTTTGCACAAAGGCTCCTTTTACCCACGGAGCGACACTGCATAACTGTCTTTTTATGTTTACGAATATATACATTCATAAAATAGTTTTATTAATTCAATAGAGAACTACACCTCACTTAGTTTTCATATTCATATTCGTAAATTCAGTTTCAGCATTATCCAAAACTTTGAACGGCTGCAATAATACTCAATTCACTACCAATGTGAAATTCATTATTCTTGTTTTGTTTAACTTTGAAAGTAGATAATAAAATTTTCATTGTTCAGATATCCTGCATCCACATATTAAAGATAAACCCTAGTAAAAGTTTTTAATGCTGAAATTCTGGTTTACACTTAATCCTAATCTCTTTTAGCATTGTTTGGGAAGTTCATTTTTCATAGTTTATGAACAAGAAACGTTTATTTATTTGGTATAAATTTTATATTCTTGATTCAGTAATAATTTTATTACACATATATACGTTCATTCGAATTACGCTGCATAAAAATTCTCAAATTTTTGCGGACGTGTGTTAAATATCTTTGTCTCACTAAAGTATTATGAACTGTTTATTGCTAGGATACGGTGTATATAAACATATCTATAACAACCGGGGCATTATATGAGGGCATAACAGTTCATTATGCCCTAATTATAATCTGATCATCGTTTATGGACTCTAAATTAAAAATAATATGAACGGTATATAATGATTATTTTTTTCTTTTTGATTACAATTCATTACAATAATAATAAGGATTGATTACAACAATTAATACATTAATTGATTACAACAATTAATATAATAAGAAAACAGCTTTGAAAACACAACACAGAAATCATTTTTAATTTAATTATAATACTTAAAATTGATTAAGAAAAGGGCCTTAAAAATGAAACTTACTTACTTTCACCACACATGTAAATAGTAAGTACGTCGAATTGCAGACTGCAATGTTTCGCATTGATTTTAGACGAATGACGGGTCACTAATTTTTTTGGGGACGATATTTATCCACGTCTGAATTCATTTTTGATATTATTTACCGTCACATGTGACACATCCAAAGCAGTACAAACTATCTAAAATGTAATAATATTCAGAAATAAGTGAATAAGAAATAAAGAACTGAGATCTGTCATGTGAAAACGAACCTCAAAATACAATACTTACAACTTCTACAGACGAGAATGGAATAATTAGATGAATATTTCTGCGTTTGTATTCCTCAAAGTAAGCAGAAGCATTCAAAATAATTTCTTTCCACCGTTTCGATAAAATATCTTCCGAAACATCAAATTCACCCATTCCATCAACTCCAACGATACAGAACATTGATGTTTTAAAAATAAAAAATCTGATGTGGACACCACACGACTTCCTTGTACGCAAGACTAATATGAAGTATAGACTCAATTATAAAATTGCACGTATTTGACGTAACTTGACATTAACATCTATTTTTTATTTTTTTGTTATTTTTTGTCTTAATCCATAGCAAGCTCCATTACAAAAACCAAAAAATATATGTTTTAAATTTACATATATCGCTTATACAAAGGGCTAATTTAATAATACTTGATGTGCTAGACGCAGAATTTAATTCTCTAAAACTCTTATTTGAAGCATTTATTTCTTAAATCAAAATTAAACCATTTTATTCAAGAAAAACTGTTAACAACTTCATATCACTTCCGGTTAGCCTGTTTTAACCACAATCTGCCATGTTATTCCAATTGAAGACATAGAAGTCTTATATATCAAATTTGAAAAGTTTTCGATTATATTTTAATATAGTTTTTCATTAAAATCTATTATAGGCTTCATATAAAGTACCATTTCTGAAAATTATGTAATGACCAAAAAGGGAGGTGCACAACTAGATGTTATAGAAGTCCTAAATACAAAATTTCAACTTTCTACGGCTTACCGTTTTTGAGTTATGCGAGATACGTACGTACAAACGTACGTACGTACAGACGTCACGACGAAATTAGTCAGAATGGATTCAGGGATAGTCAAAATGGATATTTCCGTTGAAATCTGAAAACCGAAATTTTTCGCGAATACAATACTTCCTTTACTTTGTACAAGGAAGTAAAAAATGTTGATAATAAACAAAACAATTAAACAATATTCTAGCAACGCCAAAGCATAAGCATTATTCTAATCAAAATTATTATACATGAAAACTTATTTCACGTACTCTAGTGAGACATAAAATCTTGTATGTACCACGAGCGTTACTAGATGATAATGCCGATCGGACGACATCTATCCCTCGGGCTAGATCCTCGTCGCCCTCCTGGCATTATCATCATCGTAACGCCCTTGGTACATAAAATACTATTATGTAGTTTAGGTTCGCTCCTACCAGCTCTAGTTAAGGTGACATTACAACCTTTTACTCGTACATTTTTGAAAAATATTTCTATATTGAATCGAGCTCAAATTGAACCATATTAGTCGCATTTTTCCTCTGATCCATTTTTAACATTTTCAATTGAACAAGAAATATACTTCTTGTGACAATTTGCAGCGAAATCATATTTCAAGTAGACATAACTTACTCGTACAGTAGCTTTCAAGCGTTCTTTTCTATACAAGAAAATGATGTCATTTCTTTAAAATATATGCACGATATGTGCCTTATAAAAAGGCGTCTTGCAATGTCGGAAGCAAGAAGAGTAATTTGTACTCATTTCGAGTTGGATTTATTAGGAAGATTGCGTATTATATTCTCATTAGACACTTTGGCGGAACTAGCTAGACGTTAATGTGTCATGGTGTTGGAGAGTGCTTCATTTTAGCATAACTGTTTTCCCGGCATAAATATGAAATCTAAGAGAATGGGAAGCTAAGGAGTTTGCAACCTCAACACCGACAAGCCAGTGTTGAATCGTTAGCGGTATTGAACGATTCTCTGTCGATCAATATATGGGCGAATCTAAAGTATGATAACAATGTTGAAGTTAAATAAAATAAATTATTGTAAAGTGGGTAGCACCAAAATTTTCTGCAAACTATTGATAGAAAACAAAATTTTCCAGATATTATTTTTTATTGTTTTTCGAAATACTCTCCTTTTAACTCAACACATTTATGCATTCGATAAAACCAATCGTTAAAGCAAGATATCCATTCTTATTGAGACAGTTGAGAGAACATATTTTCGAAAACTTCAACCGTTTCATTTGCACTTGTATTTATTGTAAATTCACTCTACAGGATAATATCCCAATTACAGAGCAATTGTTTCACTGAATGTACAGAAATTTCGTCGCGTTACAATAAAAATAGAAAAAGTAAAAAAAATACATATATATTTATAAATAAACTATTATTCAATTTAAATTATAAATTATTGGTTCTTGCAAGAAGTATAGCAGACTGTACTTTCTTGAACCTAGAAATGCTGTTAGAAAATATATCTAGTTCTAATAATTCAATTACAAATTTGTTGTAAATAATACACATCTGGCTGACAGGTAAACGTAGTTCGTAGTTTGTCCTTGGAGTCGGGTAAGCAAATGTCAATTTAGTTCGAGATCGAGGAACAAGAAAATTTATTTTAGAGAGGATAGCCGAATCGTCTACCGAATTATTGACCAATTTGTATAGATATGAACATTATTGCATTTTTCTACGGTCGTCCAAGGACAGAACTCCGAATTCGATTAGACAGTTATTGTAATTAAATTCATTAGTAGGGTAAACATGATATCGTTTAAAGTAAATATACCTAACAAATTATCTTTGTAAAACTTCAATAGAATCTATATGTATATCGGAAACCTCACATTATTTCCATTAATTTAGGAAATAGGAAGAAATTATAAGGTTCAAGGTCCGGACTATATGGTGGATGCTCCATTAATTCCACCTTTGATTCTTTTAAATAGGCTTTAGTTTGCGCTGCAGTATGTGAGAATGCATTGTCCTGCAATACTAGTTTACTTCAAGGCCTATTTTCACGCACTTTTTCAAACACCCGTGACAAACAAATTGTTATATACCAATTAGAAGTTATTGTTTTCCTATCTTCTAATGCAATATTGACAGTAGGACCGGATTTTGAGAAAAAGGAGGCAATCATTTTGTACCAACACTTCGAACTCGTTTCACTTTGACAGGATTGGGGTCTGTTGGAAAGACCCATTGAGTTGATTGTAGTTTTGTTTCAGGTTTAAATGCATGCATCCATGATTCATAAATAAATAAATATATTATCATGGCTTATTACTCATTGCTGGGTGTGCCAATCTGCTTTGTACGCAGATATCGGTAATGATGATGATTCATCACTTGTAATATCATACACTGCTTTAGAATTACCTTCAGTGTACTCTTTTAATGTTTTAATGCACCATTCCACAATATGTTGCTTTTGACCATCATTTAAATTATGAGGTATCCAACGGTAACAAACTTTCCTGCCTTTTAGATGATCGAGCAAAATTTTATTTATAGCGGTCAATCCAATGCCCAAAGTAGCCCGTATAATTCTGTATGTGACACGGTTGTCTTCTTTAATCATTGTACGAATAGCGGCTATATTTTCATCCGTAACTACAGAAATTGGCCGATCTTCGCGTAAATCGTCATTGAAAGAAACTCGATGAAATTTAAATTCATTGTACCAGCTGTGAACAGACCTGATACTAGGTGCTTTATTTCCAAAAGTATCTCGAAGCTTTTCGATGCTTTTTTTTAGAGATAGCGAACTTTTAAAATCGTAAAATATCATGGCTAGGAAATTTTCTCTTGTTAAATGCATTTTCAGTACGACGTGCGTACTTTAAAACTGTTTGGAAAATTACTGATAACAGATAACGAATTGTAGCTACCTTGGTTATATTTGATTGCAGAAACTTTCGGTACTACCCTCGTAAAAGCCAAAAATTAACAAAAATCCGATACTGAGATTTGGATCCGAGATCCGGATAATTCAAATTTCAATTATCCGGATATCCGGGTATTTTTGGATCCGAAACTATTGGGATCCGGATCCGACCACTAATTTTTGGCAATTGTGAATTATTTTTCTCTAGATACTAAATCCATTGTAAAAATTGTTTTAACCTAAATTGGTACTTATGTAAGCGAAAGGTGGAAAAACTATCGATCTTGTCGATATTCCTGCTGTCGATATTGCGACCTTCTCCTTAGCTAAGCACCTCGCGCATAACAAATTCTCCTGCTATCTCTTATCTCGGTCCTGCCCGGAGATGCTCGAAGCTCAATAAATCGAAAAGTAAATGGAACCGAAACGCATTTGGTCGCCAGAGTTAAAACCGCGGGCTATTACGACTCAGACTGCTGATTACCAAAACTTTTCATAGCAAATTAAATGTAAATTCCATAAAATAAGAAAGAACTTCCGCCTTAAATCCACACTCAACTTATTTTACTCTCTGTTTGAACTTAGAGATTTTTTGCATCATTATCGCTAATTACTGTTTGAGAATTCCTGCATTAGTTTTATTGCTGATGTTTAAATGACGTCATTAGTTACAAGGTGCTGTAAATAATAGGTGATTAAAGAAAACTAATAAATTGTTCTATTGAAAAGTATATTAAACGTTTTCAATATCTATAAAGAAATTGAAGCAAACATAAATATTTAAGGTAGTTGACTCAATATTAAAAACAGTCAAATTTGTTCAGTTTATTATAATTTAAACTCCAAGGATCAACTACTAATGCTATGTCAACTACCAGTGCATGTAGCTTACAGGACCAAAATCATCCGGCAATAGGGCCGTTGCAAGAATTTTTATATGGCTTCTAAGTATTAAATTTAAAAAGATATGATTATTTAAATAGCCTCAAACTTCAAAATATCACCAAATATCCATTAGATATTGTACAATTAATTTTTGAAATTTGGATAATGGCTGTAGTATTTTTGACCCAATTGTAACTCAGCTCAGTACATAACTGAGTTGAAATGAAGTGAGTTGTGAGGTGTGCAAATAGAACAAGTTTAATTCCATTTTATCACTTCCTTCTTTACTGATAGTATTTACTTTAAAGGCTGTCAAAATTATTGACTTATTTTCTGATCTATGATACTGTTTATAAACGAAAAATGGATAATGTTGAAAATATATTACTGTAAATATATGTGAATATAAAATTTGTTGTATTGTATAACCTTAAAATGCAAATTGAGTGTTTCAAATCATTTTGAGTTTTGTAAACTGGTAGTGTAGCATCGGAAAGGGGGGAAAGTAAGTTAACTCAGAACATCTCAGATCAGTTGTGTCAAAACGATTTCCTGAGATCTGAGATTAGCTGAGATTTTGTCCAAAAATAATACAGCTAATATTTTAAAATAGTCACGTGATCTGAAACAGAATGTTACGTCACAGCACATACATCTTTATCGGCTGCAATTGGTCCCTTTATAGTGTCAATTCTTTGTGTTTTGTTACAAACTTTATAAGTATATTGTCAAACTTGTCAAACAAGTGTCAAATTTTTGAGTTTGGTTCGTGTTAGATGATAAAAAAATCAATATAAAATGAGTAATTTACAGTATCGTATTGTGCCTTCTTGCAAAAATGCTGCTAGGAGCAAATCTACTATTGAATTTATAAATATGCCAAAAGATGCGACGAAAAGAAAATTGTGGCTGGAAGCAGTAGGTCGAAGAGCTGATTACGTTTCTACATTTTATTTTACCTTAACTCTTTAACACAACACACTTTATTTCGGCAACGGTAAAACAGTCATTTGCTCATATAAATTCAGCCATCATCCAACTTTCGATTTTCGGTAAACTGTCTGACTTAGCTTGAGTGTATTCTGTATTAGCCATTATTACTAATTTATAATGGAAAATGTCAGCGTCAAATGTCAAATTAGAAGTTTGTTATTAACATGTGACAAACTATCGCCTACGTTTATTTATCTAAATAACAAAAATAAATATAGGTGATGGAAAAATTGTTTTTTTATTTTCTGTGAATGACGTTATGTATGTGCTTCTACGACACAGGAGTGCGGGGACTATTTTTGGCGCCAATATTCGTATTTAATTATTTACGAAAATAACAAATTATTAAAAAAATAACTATTAATAAGAAAAATATTGCATAAACTTCCATTTAAAATACTTTTTGAAAAATGTGAAACAGGCTCATTTAAAATTCACATCTGATGCATCTTTAGTTACAGTTTACAATATATTTGTATTATGTATTGTCTAATAATTGTTAAAAGTCTATAAAACAAAACATTATTTTTGTTATTAACATTGAGTAAGTTTATATCGCAGTCCTTAATCGGTTTTCTAATTAAATCGGATTTAAATAAATCTTTGACTGTTTCTTGACTGTTTCTTGTTGCTTCCACGGATTTCTTATTGCTCTTCTAATAATTATACTAACTTATCGTTGATACCATGTTTATCTCGCGAAAGTAAATGGGATATATATATATAAATCTCGTTGGTAAAGTCGATTTAGAATCCGATCCTAAATTCAATCCAGATCGTTTACATCGTTATCTTAAATACGATTTCTAATCCTAAATCCACTTATATCCGATTAAGGACGTCGATATAAACATACTCATTATGTTATTAATTTATTAATTTTATTATCGTGATTCCCAGAAATAAACAATTTGAAACGTTATGCATTTCTGAATTTATCTTTAATTAAACAATTAAATCTAAAACAATTATTTTGAAATATGAAAACTAAATATCGAAAATTTCAATCCGAATAATAGAAGATAATGCTGAAAATTTGTTTGCCAGCAAAAACTCTAATAGCGTGCTATGAATATCTATAATCCAGTTTTCCATTCGCTGCATACAAACCAAACAATAATCCCGTAACCTCGAGTGTGTAATCTGCAAATAGAACTACACAAGCAACGATATAAATAATAAATAATTTGTCTTGTTTTGCAGGTGTCCTGGATCAGGCGAAAAGATTATCATTTATTAACAGTAGGACTCACAACGTACAGCAGTGATGATAGATTTCAGGCAGTACATCTTCAGCATTCAGAGGTAAGAGATTTCATCATATTAATTCATTGTGGCACTGCATTATTATTTATATTTTTTGTTTTAAGAAAATTAATTAAAATTTAAACCGATGTGTAATTAATAATCGTCATTAACGTTCAGAAATCGGCACTAAAGTAACCCGTTATACGACGATTTTATGCAAATGCAGTGTTGCCAACCTTATAATAATTATTTATTTATTATTTGGGAAACCAACAGAATAAATCCATTTATAGGTTTACATACAAATTAAAAATTGTAAAATTACAAACTAAATAGAAAACAGATATAAAACACGAGAAAAGAAAAATATTTTAAATTTTACAAATACAAAAAGTACATATTGAATGTAATTAGACATTTAAGGCACGTTTAAATTAACCTAATAACAAACAAAAAAGATCTAAAAATACTGAAAATTATCATTGTAGCATTGCATAAACACTACTAGTGTTGGAAATGTTGTGTATTCAAGTTCTGAACATATTCTATTCTATTAATATTTCTGGTATACCTACGACGGGCTCCAAACTTAAGCATATTCAACAATAGGACGTACAAATGTATTAAATAATAAAGTAAATGACCTGATGCTATTGAAACGATTCAGAGACCTGTATATAAATCCTAAAGTCTTCTATGCTTTTCTAGTTATGGTATCAATATATTCGTTAAATAGTAGTTTGGGGTCAAACAAAACACTTAAATCTTTTATTGTTGTTTTTCTTATAATATTAGTGTTATTTAACTTATAGAAGAAATTGATAACATTTTTATTTCTTGAAAACAATACCACAGAACATTTGTCTATGTTTAAGTGTAAGTCAATCTCAAAATTGTTCAAAATTAAGTAGTTCATTTTGTAATCAGTTACAATCTTGTACGTTGTGAATTTCAATGAACATTTCCAGATCATCGGCGAATAATAGAAACTTGCAGTATGTAAAGCATTTGTAAATTGACTTAATATAAAAATTAAACAGCAAAGGACCCAAGTGTGATCCTTGGGGAACGCCTGATGGTATTGGAAATGACCGAGACTTAATAACCGTTACATAAAACAAACTGGAAACGATTTCTTGTGTAAGAATCAACCCAACGTAATAGTGAGCCATAAATACCATAAGACAACAGTATACGAAAGCTTTACTAAAATCAGTATACACCACATCCACCTGAACTGTTTTATCCATACTTCTGCTTATAAATTCGGTGAAACGTATTAATTATTGCACATATAAAATAATTTGGGTAGGTGTACGATGTGCAATAGTAAATTTGTACGTAAAATGAAAAAAATATGTGCAATAAGAACGAATTAGATAACACATTATTTCGAGTGTTCATTACAATCATTTCAATGTCTGGAGGTTCGCAACACTGAACAAAAGTTCGTTTGTTTTATTGACAGCAACTGACAGATTTGTCAACATAACATATTTCATTTTCACAAAATTTCGATTTCAAATAAACTTTAATATGCATCTCGGCACTGAAGTTCTATATTTTATCACTCATATAGTTTATTTGAGACAACTGAATTCCACATTCTTGATAAAAAGTAGAACTTCATTACCTTGATATATAAATAACTATTTTGCACTTTGATAGTCCACAAATTTTAATGTCTAATTTGTTACATTATCGACATGTTCTCTTTTACATAGTACGTATATTCATTACTGAAAAATAAAATTTTAAAAGTTTTCTTTCGTTTTATCTTTTTTAAAAGCGTAATATATGATTCCACAATTTTTGTATTTATTTGCTAAATGTTGGTTTATAAGTTTTCTTTAAAAGTTCTGCCCGAACTTAAAACTTTTTTCTTCTGAGTTGGTAGTTGCATAAGGAAGAGTAAGTTAATATAATGAAAAAGTATAAAATTACACTTTTCCAACTTTAATACGAAATTTATTAAAACTAATGCGAGACACGATGTACTATGTATAATTAATTAAATATCTAGATCGAAACTTTTTTATAATAAAATATGACAGAATCTTAAATCTATTTTATATGCCGTGATGAGCACTGCGTCATTCCTAACTGTAATGACAATCTCTTGGGTGCGAAATAACAGATCTCTCATCCATTCCACGGGTTGGAAATGTTTATATCGGAGTTGCCTAGCAACATTGCAAAGATCCCTATAATAAAGTAGGCTAAACTAATTTTCGTACTCATGCATTGAAATGTGTTGTTTCGCGTCGCCTAAACAACGTCCGAAAAGTCAATTTCCCAGGTCTCCACCAGATAAGCGACCGGAAAATTTTGGAAAAAACACTCTCCTATTTCTATAGCATTTCTTAAATAAATATATTATTTATAATAAAAAAGTATAGTTTGTCAAACATTCTTTCACTTAATAATAAAAGAAAATGGTGGAATATTGAATGAAATTTAATTTTAAAATAATGAAATTAGTGCGTTTGGTTCACAATATTGGCAACAATTTCTGCTTGGCGGGAGTCGGCAAGACAGAGCACTCGGTAAAACAACCAACAAACGTAATGTAAATTGTAACAAAACAATAAGAAATTTAACAAGTTTATTAAGTTTAAATTTGCTATATACTACAAGTGAAATACTTGGGAAGTAATAAATAGTTATTTAGATACCATGATTAACACTACATTACATGAAAAAACATTAAAATAATTGGAATATAAATTTGACACATCACTCTGAAATAAGGTACAAAGCAGTGTTATGTAATAAAGTTTTAATAAAATTATTTGTTCACAAATTACTAATTATTAGTTTTATACCATTCGAATGAAAAATATTGTACAAACCACGTGCGTGAGCTTGGTTCCCGGATTCGTTCTATGGAAACCACGCGTTCACGCACTTGATATGTAAATAACTATTTCATAGAGCTGTCAAAATATTAATAAAATGAAAGGTTATCACTCATTGATTTATTTTGGTAGGAGTTTCATCACATATTCGTATATATATATATACATAAGCCCTCGGCGCCTCGGCTGTAAGGAAACATATCCCACCTGAGTTGTACTATTCTGAACCAGGACTAGTTTTGAACTTCTGAAAATCGCCAAACCCAAAATTTTCCACTTCGACGTATATTGCTTAATCACCGACCAAAGTGAATTGGGGGTAGCATTATAGCTTCACGTGTCGGCAGTTCTAGGTTCGAATTCCGGGTAAGGTATGGTTGTTTGTTTGTCTTTTAATCATGCTATATTTATCAACAAACGAACATTGGAATCCGTCAATCAATTGATCATAAAACCGCTACACTGGCGATCCGTAGGAAGCCATCGATGCTTAATACAACAACCCTAACTTTTCAGGGACGGCAAGAACTACATTAACTGTGGTTTTAATTGGGATGAAGGAGGGGCTGGAACTTAATGTTTAAAAAAAAATCTGTTGACCTATTGCACTGTTTGCCGGTTATCCCTGTACCAACTTTGTTTAAATTACAAAAATATGTACGATAATTAACTCATTCCCATTAAACATCAATTGTAACAAGATTAATAATTATATACAATAAAAAATTATTATTATATTGCTTAATCAGAATTGAACACAATAAAATAAACCACATTATTGCAAGTCCGATTATTCCAGCTCTCTTGTGTTTTCCAATGACAGACTCTCAATAAAATCCCATTACTTGTAAACAAAATGCCAATACATACTAGGTGGATACGTAGGCAGTGCGACGTTTAATTCACGTATTCCGTAGAGGCAGAAGCTGCTTGCTATCTCTGCGACGCAGTGCACCATTCACTACACTCCATTATTCCACTTAATCGAATGCCTTCCCTGCAAGATATGCCATACGGCCGGAGAATGAGGAGCCAATGGATTTTGTCAGCGGGCTATCCATGCGCGATGGAGATGGCTAGCGAGTAATATCTAGGAGAACTTCGTTACCTGTAGCTTTGTGGAAAGGCATTTTGTTAATTGGATATCGACAGATCGGTTCAGTAGCAAGAATTAATTTGCATTTAATATATTAGTGCATGTAAGATTTTTAAAAGAAAATACGAGGGTAGCACCAAAAGTTTCTGCAAACTATTGATAGAAAATGTGCATTAATAAATATAAGGCCTTCAAGTTCCACTATTATTTGGTTAAATTTATATAGGACGTTTCAAGCAAAATCCGCTCATCTTCAGCAACTATAAAATTCAAGTTGAAAATTAAAAGTAAATACATATACAGGGCCGCTCCATGCGGGTGGGCAGGTTGTGCCCTGCACAAAGGCGCCTGATTTTGAAGGGCGCTGTTTCAAGACAGTGAAGTAAATAATAGTAAATTTTTATAAAATGCTCTTATGTGTAACGACACAATTACAATAAAACTTACAAATTAACTTGATAGAAATGAACAATATATTTTTAGTTATAAGTAAAATAGTTATCGTACCAATCGGTTCGTTTTTATTCTAGCATTGTTATATTGAAATAATAACTGGGAAAATTTTGATTACAACAATGAATATATTGATTATAACTCAAGAATATTGATTACAAGAATGAATCCCACAATTAATCCAATATTTAAATATCTACTAGCATTTTGCGAAGAATCAAATGCTTTATGATTTACATACAATTTTGAAATCTGTTATAAAATTATTGATTACAACAAACGATTTTGATTTTAACCTATTGATTACAAGAATGAATCTAAGAATCTATGCATTTTTAAAGAACAAAATGTATAGTCTAAACTTTAAATTGTAAATTTTACATCATGAGGGGAAGGGGCGTTAAAATATAACACAAAGGAGCCGTATACCTACGGAGCGGTCCTGATGTTGAAGCAGTTGTTAATGGGCCGTGTCAGTGACGTGTTGCATCGTTGAATTGGGGCCCCATGCTCCTCTGACTACGTAGAGTATAATTTTCTTGTAATTTTTATAACTTTCGCTGATGTACAACATTGTAATTCTGCTTCAACATTATATGTATTTACTTTTAATTCTCAACTTAAATTTTATAGTTGCTGAAGATGGGCGGATTTTGCTCGAAACACAACATTTAAATATTGATAGAAAACAAAATTTTATAAAAATTATTGTTTTATTTTATTATTTTTTTTCTTTTTGAAATAATCTTATTTTAACTCAACACATTTATACATTCGATAAAACTAATCGTTAAAGCAAGAAATCCATTCTTCTTGAGGCACTTGAGGGACTATGTTTTCGAAGGCTTCAACCGCTTCAATTGCACTTGTATATCGGAAACCACACGTTATTTCTTTAATTTAGGAAATAGGAAGAAATTATAAGGTTCAAAGTCAGGTGGGTGCTCCAGTAATACCACCTTTGATTCTTTTAAATAGGATTTAGTTTGCGCAGCAATTTGTGAGGGTGCATTACCCTGATGCAATGAAATAGTTTTCTTCGTAGCTTATTTTCAAGGACTTTTTCAAACACCTGTGGCAAATTTTTTTTTATGTATGTACCAATTATAAGTTACTGTTTTCCTATCTTCTAATGCAACATTGGCAGTAGGACCGGATTTTGAGAAAAAGGAGGCAATCATTTTTGTACCAACACTTCGAATTCGTTTTACTTTCACAGGATTGGGGCCTGTTGGAAAGACCCATTGAGCTGATTGTCGTTTTGTTTCAAGTTTAAATGCAAACATCCATGATTCATCACCTGTTAGTTATGATATCATACACTGCTTTAGATATACCTTCGTTCTTTTTCTTAATATTTTAATGCACCATTCCAATTATAACAAAAATCTAATCAGTTCTTCATATAAGTGCAACGAAGAGGAATACGAAAGAATTATAATTTTTGGAATTATAGTACCGCAAAAGAAAATTTTGTCACACGCAAACACACACACACATACACACACACATACAGATATCAAGAAATCGTATTCTAGGGACCCTAAAACGTGCTTATTCATCAAAAACTCACCACCGAATTTTTGACCAAAGAAAATACCTTCCTTACCTAATGTGACAAGGCGAGGGTAAGCACAATAACAGATAAATAACTTTTTATAAACTCTTCTAAATTATAGTTTCAATATTCATATTTTAACTCTGTTTATATATTTAAGTCAAAATTCAGTTTACAAATTCTTATCATATTATGATAGTCACGGCATTTATTTGTTGATCTTAGGTTTTAGAAATTATTATGTATACGTGCCCTAGCCTATGCACCCCGTTCCCCTAAGATAATCCTATCCTGGAGATAGCGTTTTTGTTTTAAGTCAGTCGGTATTAGTTAGCCATGGGATAAACATGGGAGAGTCGAAATTAGTACGTGGCGCCGGAAAGACGTGTTTTGGTTTGGACATTTAGTGTCCTTTAGTTTTGGGGCGACGCTCGCCCGCTTGGTTACGGAATGTAACACTTATATGTGTATGTTAGGCTTAGTGTTAATTAATTAATAATGTAACCGTGTAAATATAAAAGTTTAGTTTTTAAATCAACAAGTTGTGTTCATGTCCGTAGTGTAAAGTTAAAGTGTAAAAAGTGAAGTGTCTGTGTGTTCTTACTTCTCACACAAGCCGTGGACGCCAGCCATCAAAGCGTCCACCAGTCAGTAAGTTTATCATCGTTGGGAATCATCATCCTTAGTATCATCATTATCAGCCAGCTTCAGAGACCCCCCCTCGTGTTACACTAAAGGTGACGGAATGTAAAAATGTTGAAATTTGTGCCAAAACTTATAGGACAAACGTTATTTGATTTAATTAATGTTTAAAACTGATACGATTGAATTTTCAAATATTCACCAATTTTCTATTAAATTTTATTGTCGTCGTCTAGCTTTACTATTCACAAGTTTATCTAAAATGGGTTTCATTCCAATTACATGCTTTCATTTACTTTAGCGTATTTACTCTTGGACTATATTCCATTAAACCAACAATACATTTTAATGAAGTGTCTACAAAAACGTTTAGATAGTGTCACGTTTCATCCCACGCGTTAAAACCGTCTGCAGCTCTGACAATTTACGTCAACTAACCGTCCCTTAATGACAAATAGTCACAGTGTCTGCGGCGATACATAAAACTGATACTGGGTAATAAATAACTGCCAGGCACAGTGTCCATAGAATTAATAAACACCAAATTGTCAGTTAGAAATATTCCCTAAGGCTTAAATATCCAGTCGGTCCCAAAATTGCAAACTCTAGATTCTAGAAGGACAGAGGTCAACTTTTATTAATATAGTAACAGAGGTGGAGGTGTACATAATTTAAATGCTCTGTCTGATTAATTATATTTAAAACAAAGAATATAAAAAGATCTAAATCATAATGAAGTATAAAGAAAACTTATTATCGTAATTAGCATATTTAAATTATTAAAAATATTGGCAAATACTATTACCGCTTGAATCGACGAAATACCGCAAAACACCCCTCGACCAATGGTTGGCAGTAACACCTGTTACATAAGTTTCAAAAGTGTCAATGTTTTCTATGTCATCGTAAAGCTAATCATATAGTCAGCTATGGAAAAAACGTGCTAGGGATTTTGTTAATTTGTTTGTTATTTCATACTTTCATTTGTCACATTCTAAATGCAAAATATTAGTAATCCGTTCTTTAATTTAATTCGTGAATTGGATGGTCTCATGCTTCAAGCATACTGAGTTAGTATATGCTCGAAGGTCTCATGCCACAAGATGAAAGATTTACATTTATTCCAAACTTAAATGTTTTAATTCTTAATATATTAATATTGAACAAATTTTCTGATTTTCTCCCGAAAAGATTTAAATTCTTTTTGTAATTTATTTTCATTTATCTTACACATTTAAATTTAAACAGTCATTTTAACAATGTCAAATTTGTAATATTTTTACTGCTAAAACTTCTAGACGCAGGTCATGCCATGCCTGATGATGAGATTCTTGAAATTTCGAAATTGATCGCATTCAAGCATAAGATTAATATAAACATGTATATTAAACTGCGAACTTCATCAGATTCTCCTAACACAAATTCTACGCCTGGCTATGGGTCTTATAATGAGATTAATGGGCACAATTTCAATTTTCTGTGAAGTCAATCAACGATCTGCAAAATTTCTAACTAGCAGTTATCAGAAATGAAATGCAAAACTAGCTTTGCCCAAAATCATCATGAAATCTACCATTAGATAATATTGTTCCGCGGAACATCTTGCACCCCGAATTTTATTATCATTAATTAAAAAATCAAACGTCAAACTAATCAAAATCTGTCACTTTATGTTGTCAATAGAGTAGAAATATGTATAAATATTGAGAATCGACATGCCTTTTAACTCACTTGTTAATAACTTCACCTCTATATTTAACAACGATTTTCAGAATGCCCGTTTTTAACAATGTCGTTAATTATGTAAACTATTATACACGAAACATGACTATTCAAGGTCATTTGTTCGAAGAAAGAATACACATCACTTTACAGCAGTAGCTTAGCAACATTTTGTATTAGAGAGAGAAAGATTATTTAACCTATGTCTATTTCATTTAAGTGGTGTGACAGATATACGTAAATAGTGGCATTACTTTCTAACACACTATAAATAATAATGACGTATGTCGTAGAATTACAATAATAATAATAGATCTTTATTTAACATAATAGTTACTACATAATCAAAGAATTATTTAACTAAGACAGCTTATATATAATTTTTCACATGTATAATACATGTACAGATATTACAGATACCTAATTATATACTACATTGCCCTCTGTGCTAATATTTACCCAGTGGCGTTGACGTTTAAGTCAAATTATTATTCTTTGGTTTATAAGTTAAGTCTATGTTTTTGTATTTTGCAAAAACATAAGTGATGAACATGAATCTTTCAGAAAGGAATTATTTAGAAAGAAACATAAGTTTCAAATAAATTACTCTTATTTTTTCAGTTAAAATGTGTCCATAAATATTTCATGTTGCACGCCTATGCACACGAAATGCAGTGAAGTTGTCTGCAAGTAATATTATATCAGACAAATTACAAATGACCTTGAATAGTCATCTTTCGTGAATAATAATTTATGTACTGAATACCAATTGAATGACAGTTACTAAAAATCGTTTGTAATTCTCAGTTGTTAACTATGTTAACAACTATCTGAGTGAATTAGGCCGTATGTAAACCTAAAATATTATCAGTTCATATTCCGCAAAAGCTTTATCAATTTAAGTTATTAGCATTCACATAATTAATCTGACATATGTCTTTTGAAAGACGCACAAATTTCACTGCAAATGAGCTTGTATTTCATACAGCTTAGAAATGAAGAGGAATTTGCTTCTTTGGGTTTATATCTTGTCGGATTTTCTCAATTTGCTATACTAATAACGTTCCAACCCGCAGTATCAAATTTCTGAAATAACACCAAGAACAGCAAATAAATTTGGCAAGAGCTATCGGAGATGAAAATTGATGAATCGAAATTTAACACCCCTACTTATCTGAGGTGTCATTATAAGGAGTGTTATCCAGTCTGGAGAGTGAGTGTCAAATAAATATATGTAAAACTGGTAACCCAGAAGAGCCCTGCTAGTGCTTAATCGACGTCATTAAACCCGAAGGTCGCTACACGAAAACCGCATCATTAGTTATCGACAGCGCGGACCGCAGACGAGTTCGCAACCCTACAAGGATTGCCGTGAATGTGACACAACAGACCCTAATCCTGGATGAGCAACAACTTCCTTTGGGACTAGTGTTGCCAACTGACCGTTTTGGAAAAGGGCAGTCCTTCTTTAAGTGCCTTCGGCATTGCCCTTTTTCGAACGTTGGCAGGCCGGGATTAATTCTTAGCAGTAATATTTTTTTTAAATACTATTATGGGAACCAAACATTCTATAACTGAAAACTGTTACAGAATAAGCACATTCGGGCACACTGTTACAGAATATTATTCTGTAACGGTGCCCTAGTTTTTCAATCCACTCATTTCAAGTGGGTAAACATGGGTAAACGCAATTGTTTTCAAAATCAATACAGAAAATGTCGAATGGGCTCGTTCAACAATTTTTGAATTTTTTATATGTTACAAAGAATTTAAAAATAGAAATTCCGTATCTTTTGTTTTCTTGAAATTATTCTTAATAACGCTTAAAATAATTATTAAAGTTTTGGCGCGAAAGTTGTGACATTAGCGTCACTCCGTCATAAGTAGCGAGAACCGACATACGTTACCATTAATAATGGTAATATAATATTCAATAAATATTGCAAGCAGGGCCGCACCGTGAGGGTGGGCAGGTTGTGCCTCGCAAAAGGCGCCGAGGGGCGCCGTTTCAAGACCGTAAAGTAAACAATAGCAAATTTTCATAAAATACTCTTATTCGTAAAGACAAAATTACTATAAAACTTACAAATTAACGTGATAGAAGTGAACAATATATATTTTAATTTGTTTGCATTAGAGCTCTAGTTATAAGTAAAATAATTATCGTATCAATCGGTTCGTTCTTATTCTACCATTGTTATATTGAAATAATAATTATGAAAATTTTGATTACAACAATGAATATATTGATCATAACTCCAGAATATTGATTACAAGAATAAAGCCCACAATGAATCCAATATTTAAATACCTATTATTTTGCAAAGAATCAAATGCATATACAATTCTGAAATCTGTTGTAAAATTGTTGATTACAACAAACGATTTTGATTATAACCTATTGATTACAAGAATGAATCTAGGAAAATTTCATCAATATATTAAATCTAGCATTTTTGAAGAACAAAAAGTATAGTTTAAACTTTAATTTGCAAATTCTACATCATGAAGGGAAGGGGCGCTAAAATATAACATAGCACAATCGTATCCATTACAAATTGTGATCAAAAATCTTTAGACCTAATGGTAATAAATAAACGAGATAGTTATTATACCATTTCAAAATATATATTTGTCTGGTTTACTTACATGAATAGGTTTAGGAGTAGGAGTAGTGTTAAATGATAATTTATTGAGATTACAATAATTAAAACATAAATTGCAATAAATAGTTAGGAATGATTCGACTGTAGAAATTATTAATATAGGGAAAAATAACGGAGCTGCAGTCACTTCTTGATGAAATTTTATTGAAAATTAAACATATACCAACGTTTCGATCACAATTTGATCATCATCAGGGTAACGATTAAGGATAAATTTAGAAAAACATGAAAATGAAAAAGTTTTTCAAAATTTATCCTTAAACGTTACCCTGATGATGATCAAATTGTGATCGAAACGTTGGTATATGTTTAATTTTCAATAAAATTTCAACAAGAAGTGACTGCAGCTCCGTTATTTTTCCCTATATTAATAAATTATAATATAAATTTATTTAATAAGTAAATTTTCTTTTGATCTCAATAAAAAAATACTCGGATATATTAAATATATGTATGTTAGAGTAGGTATGTGTAGTGTAAACCCAATCGTGAATTTATGAGAAAAAAATTTGCATGGTCCACTGTATAGTGACATTTTCACAGGGTATCTGGACCACTGTAATGACGCCGACGTCACAACATGGCGATCATTTTACGCTAAAAACTTTAATTACATTATTATAGGTACGAAAATACAAAATATATAGCAATTTTTTATTTCGTTTTCATTTATTTATATTCAAAATTCATATGCAACAAGTAATTTCTAAAAAGTCGAAGATTTGGACGGGCCCACTGTAAAAGAAGTTTTTGCAAAAACTAATTATATGCTTTTTAATAATTTTTTACGGCGTAAGTTAATTGTAAATAACAAATTCCAATGCCCAAAGTAGCCCGTATAATTGTGTGTGACATGGTTGTCTTCTTTAATCATTGTACGAATAGCAGCTGTGTTTTCATCCGTAACTGCAGAAATTGGCCGATCTTTGCGTAAATCGTCATTGAAAGTAACTCGATGATATTTTGTAACACGAGGGGGGGGGTCTCTGATGCTGATGGCAATCTTACTGACTGCGTCACTGTAACACGACGGGGGGTCTCTGATGCTGACTGATAATACTGCTGGATGATGATTCCCAACGATGATACACTGACTCTTACTGGTGGACGCCTCTGATGGTTGGCGTCCAACACTTCGTGCCGATGGCTTCTTGAGAAGGAAGAACACACAGACACTAACACTTTAACTTTTTACACTTTACACTGATGAACACTACGGACATAAACAAATACTTGTTGATTTAATAACTAAACTTTATTTACATGATTAAACTAAATGATTACATTATTATTGATTAAATATAACTAACAAAACTGTTACATTCTGTAACACAGCGGACGAGCGTCGCCCCAAACTAAAACTCTTCCATGTTTATCCCATGGCTAACTAATACCGACTCTCCCATGTTTATCCCATGGCTAACTAATTCCGACTGCCTTAAAACAAAAACGCTATCTCCAGGACAGGATTATCTTAGGGGTATGGGGTGCATAGGCAAGGGCATCCATAGTCACGTACGCATACACAATAATTTCTAGACTTAATTATCAACAAATAAATGTCGTGACTATCATAACACGATAAGAATTTCTAAACTGAATTTTGACATTTATAACTTAAACAGATAAACAGAGTTAAAATATTAATATTGAAACTATAATTTAGAAGAGTTTATAAAAAGTTATTTATCTGTTATTGCGCTTACCCTCGCCTTGTCACAATTTAAAGATATTATACTAACTATGAACAGACCTGATACTTTCAAAAACTTTTAAAATCGTAAAATATAATGGCTAGGAAATTTTCTCTTGTTAACTGCATTTTCATAATACCGTACTGTTAAATGTGCTTGAACAGTACTGTATGCTCAATCAATATAAGCGTCAAAATAGCCAGGGCCGTTATTTTTTATAACAGTACATTTATTAAAAATCATGTGTTTAAAAAGCCGAATCCACCAAGTGGATACTAAATAAAGATGGGTGTATATATCTATATCATTTCAGACTCGTTCTCATTGGTGAAATTTGTTACGTCAAACTAAATCATAAACCTAAAGTTTGGACCTTGCAATGTTTAGCTTTATGATTTGGATTTAGATACCCTAAATTCTGAAGTGTGAATGGAGTCATTACATAATATGCGGCCAAAATTTTTAAATCTAAAGTATAAACCATAAATCTAAACTTAATTTTCATTTGTGAATGTACCTTTAATATACTATTTATTTTCAAAAAAATTGAGATATGAAGACATGTAAAAAGCACCATAACAATTACTTTTGTGCTATTTCAAAATTGGTAATAATTTTTAAGTTATCTTTGGTCGGATTCCTAACGAACTAGCCAAGCGAATTCATTACATTATGATATTACGAGTAATATTATATTATTAATATTATAAAAATGTAAATCTTTCGACATTTATCCATTTTAAATAAAATGATAATGCTGAAAAAGCAAAATTGCGATTCTTTTGAAAAACCGAATCCTTCCATCGATAATGATTTTCAATCCATTGTTCCAATGACTGCAAGAGCAAAAGATGGAGACAAGGCAAGATTTAGCGATAGAAGCGCTGTCTGAAGGTCCACGTTTCCTCTCTGGTATTCGCAGAGAAAAAAATATTCAGCTACTAAACTCTTCCCGGAATTAAACATAAGTATCAAAGCGATAAATCTTCAGTGCTAAGGAATTAAAGAAAGATTTATTTCCTTCATTTTAAAATTATGTAAAAGCGAGGACAAGTCCAAAACATTTTTTGCTGATTCAGTAGGTCAGGCTGGATTCTTTTGTTTGTTGTTATTGTATGTGTAATACTTTTCGTGGCACATTTTCAGCAGTAAACAAATAAGTGCCTACTTCGTGTATTTTCCAAATTGCATTACACAAATGCTCGTTAGGTCTAAAATGTTCTAGTATTCTCGGCAAAGTTTGATTTATGCTGGATGCTGGATGCAAGGTAGCGTCAAAATATTTCTCGAATATGTCAACATTTTTATATTTAAAGTACACCCCTTCTGCATTTACGCACTTGTTCCACCTTTCTTACAACTGTTCAAAACACTCCTGAAAACAATTTCTGAAAGTGTCTTCATCTACTTCATCGAATTTTCCATTACCTTTGCTGGTTTAGCAAAACGTTGTTCCTTCAATATCATTTTTACCTCTCGGTAAGAGGTATTAAATTCATTCTAAAAATCGCATATCCAGATTTTAATGAATAAGCACGTTTTAAGGTCCTTAGAATCCGAAGTATAACATTTTTACAACGATATGTGTGTGTGTGTGTTTGTGTGTGAGTGTGCGCGTGAGTGTGTGTGTGTGTGTGTGTGTGTTTGTGGGTGTGTGCGTGGATGTGTATGTGTGTGTGTGTGTGTGTGTGGACATTGGTTCCACGATTTCTCAAATCGCAAATACTTTAAGACTAAAGACTTTTTAACTACGGATTCCTCAATTTAACAATAATGAGAAGAGTTGATTAAGTTTTGGTAACAATTCGACAACCGGAAGTAGTAGTTACAAGAAAAAAATCATCTAAATATTATTTATCGAAAATTTATATAAATACTTATATTAAAGAACGCTAAATTCTTTATTCGATAAATATAAATTCATTATTATATCTTCTATAGATTTAGAGATAAAGAAATGCATATAAAATAATTTGATGTAAAAAATCTCAGATCAAACTACTTCAAGGCAAGAAATTTAAATGTTTGTAATTGACACATAAATGTCACTGTCAAAAATATTTATAAGCCACTGTCCAAAATATTTGTACATCGTTATAAAAATTATGAAAATAAAAAAAGTCAACAACGCAAAAGAATATACGTAAAAAAACAATATAAAAGGAATTTGCGAAAAAATGACGAATATAAAGAAAAAGAAAAGGAAAGTAGAAAAGGAAAATTTCAGGATATTGAATATAAAGAAAATGTATGTATTGTACATAATTTATATTAAAATACCCCATAGATTTTGCAAATATATGTGAGAATTATTTTGTAGTGAGACATGAATATATGTATTTGTATTTAAAAATAGTTTTTGTTTTATGCGTACAACCATAGGTAAACTATCTGGCGAGAGGTTATGTGCCGGCCACATCAGATTTTTAGCCGTGGGAACAAGTAAAAATTGATTGGTGCAAGATTGGGAGAATAGGAGGTGTGTTCCAATGTGGTGATATTGTACTTAGCAACGTAATTTTTAACGTCGGGAAGCGATGTACCGGATTGTCATTAAGCAAAATCCAATCGTTTCGTGTCCAATTTTCAGGACGTTTTCATCTGCTTGCGTCTCATAAGCGGTGAAGGATCTCTAAGTTCCTTGTTTACAGTTTCGCCTTGAGGAATAAATTCGTAACGAATCACAACTTGGTAATCAAAACATACCTCCATATCACTTTCCTCTTGCTTCCCCAAGCGAAATTTTTGCTTGTGTCACTTGTAAACAGTTATTTTTTTTTATCGCTTCATTTCTATATGATTTCTTAACATATGAAGGGTCTCAGACGGTGATTTCTCCAGCACAAAGCAGAATTTGATGTTTGCACGCTGCTCTGAAGACGACATTTCAAAATCCGACAAACCAAATAAAGGCATTGCAAGAAACAACCTGCAGCTTTCGCAGACAGTTTCTAAAAGAGGTGCTGGTGCTGAGAGGTCGAAGCTTTCCGTAGTAGTGACTGCCAGCTCAAGAAAAAGAAATTTATCTCGAGTGATCACCTCCTTGGCTCTAAGCAACGATTTCTGGTACTTTTTGACGCTATCTCGTACATACCAATAAATTTCTCCAAACCAAAAGTTTAAAAGACCAAATTTATGGTTTTTAAGACCTACTTAATACCAAGTCAAGACCGATTATGTCAACATTATTCTAAAGACAGTAAAATTATGGCACTATTCTCCTTCTTGCCCTTCTTGTTTACCATTGGGAGAACGGCTGCGTGAAAAACGAACCGAGCATAGCCGACAGATCCCGACGGACCTCTCGTTGACACTGAAGGTTTTATACCTTCACAGTTCCACCAAGATTAAAAACTAAAAGGGAACTCACACATTCCACCACCGTTCTTCATATCCTGCGTGGATCCCGAGGGTAAAGGTTACAGCCATGGGCGCCGACTACTTGAGGGATGCTGGGCGCGTGCACTCATAGAAATATTTTCTTGAATTATCTTTATTTCAGAATACAATATAAACACATATTTCAATATTGACTAAGTTTATCTCGACCATTCAAGCGGCTTCAAGTATAATATGACTTCAAAAATCCTATTGGTTTATCTCAGCGGATTGAAAATAGGATTGAGTTATTTCCAATCTTCTTTAAATTCATATAGACTAAAAAAAGATAGTTAGACGGACAGGGAGACGTATATGATCTAAATTCATGCTGAATTTATAACCTCAAAATCTAAAAATTGTCATGTAGTTATTTGTCTTCTTTTTCAAAACATTAAAAAAAATATTTGTTTCTTCATCACTCCAAATATTTCGCTTTTGGACAATTAGTTTACTAAGAGCCGGTATTTTCACATGCGAATAAAGGTTTAGATAAATTTATCCTTCAGATAAATATGTTTGTTGTCTTTTCACTTGCAAATGAATTTATTCGAAAGAATAACATCTGTTATTCGCGGATCAAATTATTCGGTATAGTATGATTAGAGAATGAAAGTTGCCGTTTAGATTATTTAATAGATGTGGTTTCTTTTGAAAACATTTCCCTATATTTGTTTTGAAAGAAAACTGACCTTTATGTATTCCGTTACAGAAGATTAGAATTGTACTCAATGCCAGGAGGCATTTAAAATGACCTTAGCAACAAGATTCAGGGATGTATTTAAAAAATTTAACACCGCATATTCTAGTTCGTTGGTCTCAGGTATAAGCAACTCTCGAGTCGGAATTACTGTTAGAGGAAATTAAAAAGAATCCTATTTCATAGAATTGCCAAACTAAATAGTTTAAAGATCAAAATATTTTCTTATAATCAACATATACGAAAAATGTTGAAAATATATTTTAAACGCATCCCTGTTTTGATATTCAGTTACCCTATATTCGGCCATTTATTTTCAGCCGGACATAGTAATGTATTTATGTGCTTTCCTAGACCAGTATTTAAATGGGTTCATGCAAAAATTTCAAACCTGAATATTTCGTACAATTCTATTCTTCTCGAGGGTTTCAAAAGAAACCACATCTATAATAGTATATTAAAGAACGTGTTTTATAAGACATGTTTTTTTCGGACGCGTCAAAGCGAGTTTTCTAATTGACAAGTGCGAAAGAAAGTCTTATAAAATGAGTTCTTTATACTATTTTTTATATATTGCGCCTTCTACAATAACATTTACATACTCAATTTGTTATTATATTTGTAACCATTTATACATTTTCATGTAAATAATCTTCCCTAAATAAAAATAATAATAATAATTTCCACATTATATTATTAAAATGAATTGTCAATTAACTAAAAATAAATTAGGTAAAAATGGGTTAAAGAAACGTCGCAATTGCGTATCGTAATGACTTCATTATGAACGCAAAATATAAAAAAAAATTATGCAACAGTCCTATTAAACAAGTGAATATTATCACGTTCAAACTTTTTTTGTTCACATCGTACTTCAGCGAGTTAGGTAGTCTTTCACGCAAATTTTGTTTATTTAACATATTGCAATTATATTATTGTTTACAAAGCAGGTAGCTTGCACTGATTGTGCTTACCTAAAGTTTGTATGCACTATTTCATGCTGTTTGCTGACACAAATTACAGGTAATAGCAGTGACTATGTATGTATGTATGTTTTATTTAACTTTGTTAGACCAACAGCGAATGTATAAGGCGCGTATTCATCTAAACACGAACGGGAATTTTAAGAGACATTTTTGCCCCTACAGGATTTTTTAAAAGTCGGCGCCCATGGTTACAGCCAGTGGCGTCACGCCAACAATCAATATCCTCCCACTTCAAATACCAACAGCTTTTTTTAATCAACATAATGGAAAAATAATCACGGAAATTTGGAATTTAATTGCTGGAAATCTAAAATGAATAATAATTTGAGTGGGTAAAGAAATCTCAGTTATTAGTTTTAATGACACTCTAATTAAGATTGCTGGGATTCATTTGAAGTACGCCACTGTTTTTAATGTCTCTAAAGGTCCACGATATAAAATCCCAACCAGATTACTCTTCAGGGAATACTTTGTATTGTATAAGACTAATTATATTACTAGTGTAATAAAGTGAATTGGAGTATCTTTAAAACTTTTATTCGGTCATTTGATATTAATGAATTGTTACAAAATAATGTAATTTACTAATTTCGGAAATGTTTTAAAATTAATATTTTTGTCCAACACATTCTAACAATAACGCTATTGGGACTCGCAAAAAAGCATGCGATATCAGCGGAATTTTAAGGAACTAAAATAATGGCGGCCAGTAGGACATGTCAAAAATGTAAACGTCAAACATCATTGTTTTTACATCCCGCTTACCCTTGGTAAGGGATTGTGCTAAAAATCGCATATCGAGATTTTAGTAAATGACCAGGTTTTAAGGTTCCTAGAATCCAATTTTAACATTTTCACGATGATGTCTGCGTGTATGTGTGTGCGAATCCTCCACTCTAACTCAAATACTATTATTCAGAAAATTTTGAAACCTTGTATTTCGAACTATTTCTGTAATGGAAAGAACCCATTAGATTTTGGTGAAAATTACTAGAAGCTCAAAATAGGTTTTCTTCGAAAAATACCTTTAAATGTTATTTTTTCGAGATTACACACACACACACACACACACACACACACACACACACACACACACACACACACACACACACACACACACACACACACACACACACACACACACACACACACACACACAGAAACACACACACGCACGCACACACACATACAGACATCATCGTAAAAATAGTAAAATCGTATTCTAGGGACCCTAAAACGTGCTTATTCATCAAAAACTCATCACCGAATTTTTTGACCAAAGACAATACCTTCCTTACCTAAAGGTGACGGAAGGTAAAAATCCGCTAAAAGTCAGAGGAAACGGTTGTTCGAAATTGCATTGTGATAGATCGAGTTAATCATACAAAATAAGTCAGCGAAAAAGAGTCAGAGATATGATTGTAGTGTGATAAGGCCTTAGTGAATTACTAATTATAAGTAGAAGAAGTAATGTAGTAAAAATAATGTACTCTTTTTAGATCCAAGGAGAAATTTCTATAAAAAATGATTGGCTAACCCTAGCTATAAAATTTATATCCTCAATTTATACTGCGAGCGAATCCTTTAGAAATATGGTATAGCTATGTTCTTCAGATATACGAGTTCTTCCGCATATGGTTAGCACCTTCGTTGGAAAGAAATAAAATTGCTTCTCAATCGTAGCAAATCAATAAGTCGACCACATATGTTCCACATAAATAGGCAATTTTTAAGCTTGAAAAATAAATTCGGTTGCACGACTGGCTCCTCCATCACCTCCCCCATGGAGTCTAAAACGATGCGTTTATCATCGTAGACGGCTGGGGGTGACAGACACGATGGCACGCACACTCGTGCGAATGGACGAGGAGGCGTTGCAAGCATTCGGCATGAATTGTTCAACCCAGGAAAATAACACATAATTTTTATTATTTCACTTGGTAAATTTTATTTTGTTATATAAAAATTATTGGAAAAAATAACGATTTTTAACAGTTTAAAACTAGAAAACGGTTAAGCTGGATTTATAATGAAGTAACGTAAAACGTAATGCAGTTGCAGTAAAGTAGAAAGTAAAGCAAGCGAACTAACTGATTTATATTAAACGCAGAAAGTCTTACTGCTAACCAATCAGAATAATACGCAAAAATTTCGGCATCTTTCGTTCAACTTCGACATATCTTGTCTGAGCTTCGGCACTAGCTGGCAATCTTATAAGCTTTTTATAGGTTTTTGTTGATCATATAGAAAATAACACACAATATTTGTAAAATGACGTTTATTTACACTTTTAGTAGCATGTACACATCGAAATCTTTTGTCTATAATAATAGCCTTTGTCAAAATCGGGTTGATGAAAGTCGTGCTTGAATTTTGCTGCCCCTACAAATCTGCCGGCCTGGGCTTTTTGAAATCTTTAGACGAATTATCGTATAAAATTTGCTTTATTTCGACAACTTGAATTATTTTCCTATTCATATTTATGTCAAACAAACAATTCTGACAGATGAGTCGGTATCGAATATCGGTAAAACAGATTACGCCCTCAATCTCAGCGCAATATTTAAAATGCTGACTTCTGATTGGCCAGCGGTAGAGAAGTTCAGGTAACGCAACGGACAAAGATGAAAGTTAGCCAAGTCTTGCGTTGCGGCTGTTACGTTACTGCTTACTTTACGTCAATATAAATCATCCATAGCTGTAGTACATGATCATATTTTTACCTTCCCTACTGCGTTCGCGTTACCTCTTATGTAGCGTCATTATAAATCCAGCTTTAGGGGTAAGAAAAAAATTAATAAAATCTATTTTATGTCGAATTTCGTCAGCTTTAATTTTGTGTATATATTCACTAGACCAACCATTATCGAGATATAAGCAAAAAAACAAAAAAAGGACACATTTTGCTAGGCCTTGAAGTTAGCTCCCTTCGGAGACGCTAGGACTTTTGATATATTCATCTTCAAACACCTCCGAACTCAGACCAAAAGTCAAAAAATCTGGTGTGGTCAACACAATACCGCCCGCCATTTACAGCCCGAGTCACAAAAAAGATTAAGTTAACCCTTATTTTTGAATTAGTGAATTTTACTCAAATTTTGACAGTATATTTCTTAAAAAAATAAATAAATATATCATCACGGCCTATTACCCATTGCTGGGTGTGCCAATCTGCTTGGTACACAGATTTCGTTATTGATGATGACATATTTGTACCGTGCGGGAGTTTACCAGGCGTCACCTCACGGTCACTCATTGCTGGCGTGGAGAGTGGACCACAGGTTTCAATTTTGTGCCATTAAAAATTCGAAATATTTGGCGTCGGTCGGGATCGAATTCGGTTCCCCAGATTCGCGATCAGACACAGGCACGCGGTCACGAGACCCCAAAATATAGTCTAATCTAATCCAAGTAACTACCTTTTTTTAAACTCCTCAACAGGTTTAAATCCCAATTACAGAGTGGGTTCACATTCACACATCCATGCCTTAGTGGGATTAGAACCCAGAGCCCCGAGGGCACTCATGACATAAGGCGTTGCTCTAACCATTGAGTTACCGGAACTTAAATTTTAAATACCGGGATAGACTAGAATTCACTAATCCAAAAATGAGGATTAGCTTAAACATTTTTGTGAATCGTTAATTTTTATTAATCTAAATACATGTTTACTTATGCTGGAAACTGTATTGAATCCCTTTTCTACTGTTCTATTTACTTTTTTCTTTTTAAAACGTTACTAATATTATTTTGAAATAATTAGTTCTTTGATAGTGACATTTATCTGTCAGTTACATACATTTAAATAAATGCGTTTTGTTTGTTTAAAGCGTAGGTTCTGGGATTAATGCAAATCTATAGAAAATTTAATAATCTTTAATTTTTATAATAACATTTTGAGCTTCTAGTAAAGTGCCATTTCCGGTTATCCGATTTTCACCATAATCTAATAGGCTCTTTCCATTACAGAAAAAGTTCGATATACAAGGTTTCAAAATTTTCTGAATGATAGTATTTGAGCTAGAGTGGAGGATCCACACATACGTACACACAGATATCATCATACGTAATATAACAAGTGATATGATTATCATCGATGATATTTTCGAGTGAAACCGAGTTGCAGATTTCACGAGTCCGAAGGACGAGTGAAATGTGCTGCTTCGGTTTCACGAGCAATATCTTCGATTATTAATCATATCACGAGCTTATATTTAATGAGAGAATATAATGAATTTTTGTGACACATTGTGTGTGCTGCTAACCAAACTTTTAACATATTATATTACAACATGGTTAATTTGACAATTGCCTTATTATTTTCATCGTAGTTGATATCAACCCAACGATTATTGCACGTTTTTATACTCAAAATTAATTGTCAATGTCAAATAAAGAAAACAAATCCCTTAGTAACGAATATAAATAAGGTAATAATTTCTTTGTTTTTTATCATCGCTGTGATAGACATGTAACTATAGAGATTCTGAATGTTGATTGGCGGAAAACATGTCACGTGACTCATGAATTATATTCTCGTGAAAATGTTAAAATTGGATTCTAGAGGACCTTAAAACGTGGTCGTTTACCAAAATATCGATCCCTATACCTCCCTTACCAAGGGTAGCGAGAGGTAAAAAGTGTGCACTAAAGTTTGTTTAGAAACTATTCCTTGACTGGATTAAAAGACTATTTCTATATGCATGATTAGAAAAATGTACGTGTGTTTCAAAATTCAAACCAAAAATAGTAATAATAAAAATGCATCTTCTTTTATTGAAATTTAAAAAAAATGCTTCTTATGAAACAAAAATGAGTCAAAATTTCACTTTAAGTTTCAAACTGCCCTGAAAACTATGACAGGAGTGAAAAAAAAATACTGAATAGCTTTCAGTAATTTCTAGTGAACTCCAGTCCTGCAACAAACGGTAACTGTTGAACTGCGCACATTCCCACATAATCATCCTTTGCAGAACAGAATAAACTTCAACCTGACTTCACTTACTATTGATCCAGAAAAAGATCCGTGTTTTTGTTTGTTTTCTATGTATTGTGAAATGAACTGAACAGGTGCGACATATTGGATCTTGTTTTGTTTATTATTCATATATTTTGTTTCTCATTGAACCATAAAATGAGAAATGTATTGATGTTTTCTTGTGTAAATATTCAAACAAATTATAAAATCTGCAATGTAAATATTGGATATTTCTGCTGTTATCGCAGCATTTTGTTCCATTTAGCTGATACACATATTTTTTTAAACTATAAACTTTGTTAATTGGAAACTGGGGGTAAATGGAAACTGGGGGTAAATGGAAACTGGTTTGAAATACAGTTTGAAAGTGTCACCTTTTTCTTTTAAATGGTGCAACACTAATCTAGTGACAGTTCTTGTACAGATTATTCATAATTTTGACGCTAGTACACCTCTAATGTAAAGTTAAGTTTAAATAAAATTTAGATTTTAACATTCACTGAGATTAGATTAAATTAGATTTATTCTTGCCTATGCTTTAAACAAACAAAACGCAGTTATTCAAATGTATGTAACTGACAGATAAATGTCACTATCAAAGAACTAATCATTTCAAAATAATATTAGTATGTTTTAAAAAGAAAAAAGTAAATAGAACAATAGAAAACGAATTCAATACAGTTTCCAGCATAAGTAAATATGTAGGTATGTATTTAGATTAATAAAAATTAACGATTTACAAAAATGTTTAACTTAATCCTCATTTTTGGATTAGTGATTTCTATTCTATCCCGGTATTTAAAATTTAATCTACATTTTATTATAGCTCCGGTGGCTCAATGGTTAGAGCAACGCCTCATGTCATGAGTGCCCTCGGAGCTCTGGGTTCCAACCCCACTAAGGCATGGATGTATGGGAATGTGAACCCACTCTGTAATTGGGATTTAATCCTGTTGAGGGGTTTAAAAAAAGGTAGTTACTTGGATTAGATTAGACTATATTTTAAGAAATAAGTTGTCAAAATTAAAGTAAAATTCGCTAATCCAAAAATAAGGATTAACTTAATCTTTTTTGTGACGGGCTGTAAATGGCGGGAGGTATTGTGTTGGCCACACCAGATTTTTTATATACATTTTATTTTGATAACACATTCGTTCGATAATTAAAAATTCGTGTTACTGAAACAATCACAATTTTAGGGTAACATAGACATTCAATGAATAATCATCCTTTTTGACGTCAACTGACCTAACCTTATTCAAAAGCGCCGAGCGGAATTTCAATTGTTATTCTTGGTGATAATGGCAACGAAAATGATTTCTCCTTTTCGTATTTTATGTCATCATCCGCCGAGCACAATGCAAAAAGAAACTTCAGCAGATAACGATCTCTCATTACAAACAAAACAATATTCATTACCAGCGTTTTATAAACAAACGAAACGAAAGAAAGAAACCTGCGCAGAAAAGGACACTACATAATGAAAAATTCTCTTACATCTTATTTTGTTTGTCCTAAAAGCCAAATTAAACCTTTTAGTTTTAATTTTATGAATCTATTATCATTATTAGTAATCAGGGCCGCTCCGTGCGGGTGGGCAGATTATGCCCTGTACAAAGGCGCCTGACTTTAAGGAGCGCCGTTTCAAGGCAGTAAAATAAATAATAGTAAATTTTTATACAATGCTTTTATTAAAATTACTATAAAACTTACAAATTAACGTGAAAGAAGGGAATAATATATTTTTTAATTTGTTTGCATTAGAGCTCTAGTTATAAGTAAAATAATTATCGTACAAATCGGTTCGTTATTATTCTAGCACAGGGGTGGGGAACGTCCGGCCCGCGTGCGGGACTTGAAATTAAAAAATTATGCAGTTTTTTTCATAGCAACATAAATTTATATTAACTGAATAATACTCGTAATGTAAATTTTGAAAAAATTAATATATATATATATATATATATATATATATATATATATATATATATATATATATATATATATATATATATATATATATATATATATATATATATATACAGCTACAAAGCTAGGTACAACAACCTTCCACTGTTTGAGTTCTATAAACGTTATATAAGTAATAATGATTATCCGACTTTATGGAGACATGCATTGAAATATGCATCTAATGTTCGGAACAACTTATTGCTGTGAGCAGTTTATTTCAAAACTCACCATCGCAAAAATCGACTACCTACGCTCCAAGTTGACCGATACAAACATGGAAAATCAGTTGCGAGTAGCAACGTCAAATATATTAATTGATATCACACAAATAACCAAAATGAAGCAGTTCCAACCCTCACATTGGGGGTGGTGGATTCTAGACTTTAATTTAGGGAGGAGAGGCAATAATATAATTGTTTAATATGCATATTATATGTAAACATGTTTGTACACAACTAAAAACTGAAATAAAAAGCTAAGGTTACAGTATCATTTAAAAAACCCAGGGGGGAGGTGGGGGGGGGGGGCTTATATTTTATATGGCCCGCGAATGATGTTGTGAATGTTCAAATGGCCCGTGACAGAAAAAAGGTTCCTCACCCCTGTATCTAGCATATTGAAATAATAACTGTGAAATTGTTGATAACAACAAAGAATATAATGATTATAACTACTATACATACAAACATTTTGTGAAGAATCAAATGTTTTATGATTTACATACAATCCTGAAATCTGTTGTAAAATTGTTGATTACAACAAACGATTTTGATTATAACCTATTGATTACAAGAATGAATCTGAGAAAATTTTATCAATATATTAAATCTAGCATTTTTGAAGATCAAAAAGTATAGTTTAAACTTTAATTTGCAAATTTTGCAACATGAGGGGACGAAGAATATAATGATTATAACTACTATACATACAAGCATTTTACGAAGAATCAAATGCTTTATGATTTACATACAATCCTGAAATCTGTTGTAAAATTGTTGATTACAACAAATGATTTTGATTATAACCTATTGATTACAATAATGAATCTACGAAAATTTTATCAATATATTAAATATAGCATTTTTGAAGATCAAAAAGTATAGTTTAAAGTATAATTTGCAAATTTTACATTATGAAAGGAAAGGGCGCTAAAATACAACATAGCAGAAAGGCGCCTTATACCCGCGGAGCGGCCCTGTTAGTAATACGGTAGACCTCAAATATCGTACTTCGCATAGCTTATACAATAGGTATAGTCAAATTTCTTTAAAAATGGCATTCGAATGTGATGACGTCATTTAGTTAATTTATATGAACCAGGTAGAAAAGTCGATTAATCTAATCGATGGCGCTGACATCTATAGTCCAAATTATAGACGCTCGAGCAAGAATTTTACTAAACATAAAATAAAATTGATTACAACAATTAATACATTAATTGATTACAACAATTAATATATAAGAAAACAGCTGTGAATCTTTTGAATGCAAAGGGCGTAAATCATTTTTAATTTAATTATAAAATAGACTTAACAATTAATATATAAGAAAACAGCTGTGAATCTTTTGAATGCAAAGGGCGTAAATCATTTTTAATTTAATTATAAAATAGACTTAAAATTAATCATGGAAAGGGCCATAACAAGCTATTTACTTTTACCACACTTGTAAATAGCAGATACGTCGAATTGCAGACTGAATAAAAGTGTTAGTTTCGCATTGATTTTGTACAAATCATTTTAAGAAAAAAATGTCTGTAGTTGATAGTACCTATTGAATCAGTAGAAACGGTATATTTTTTTCCTATATTATAATTTACAACTTATTGATGATGAAATTCTTCGATATTACCAGAATTTCAGAGCTTATAGGAATGGAACAGGCGACATTTTTTACATTTCTTCATAGAAGCACGTAAATGTAATATTATTGGAATGTTCTCTATTCTCGCATTATGAGGAATTTAGCAAATAACTGCGAATTTCGCACTTTTCTTGGTAAGACGATTCAATATTAATACCTCACACGAAAAGCACTTGTAGCTTACTATTTAATTAAAAACAATGTTAGTTTTTAACATTTCTCTGAATTTATATCTACAAAGTCAAAATTTATGTAGTTTTAAATAAGTATTTACTTAATTTTCATTTACATCAATCAGTACTGAAATTTTCGTCTATGCTTTCTATTCTTCTTCAAATTCCATAGAACCCAGAAAACAGTTATAATAGTTTTTTTTTTAGGATTTTTAAGTTTCCTCTAGACTGACACAAGTCCGTCACATCAAATAATGGTTTCACACTCCTTTGGACAAAGTTATATTTTTAATAAAAAAATAAAATGATTTCACTAAGGTTTCAGAATTGTCTGTAAATCATAAAGCTTTTGATTCTTCACAAAATGCTAGTAGGTATTTAAATATTGGATTCATTGTAGGATTCATTCTTGTAATCAATATTATTGACCTATAATCACTATATTCTTTGTTGTAATCAACATTTTCACAGTTATTATTTCAATATAACAAAGCTAGAAAAATAACGAACGTACGATAATTATTTTACTTATAACTAGAGTTCTAATGCAGACAAATTAAAAAATATATTGTTTACTTCTATCACATTAATTTCTATAGTAATTTTGTCTTTACGAATAAGAGCATTTTATAAAAATTTACTATTGTTTACTTTACTGTCTTGAAACGGCGTCCGTCAAAGTCAGCCGCCTTTGTGCGGGGCACAACTTGCCCACTAGCACGGAACGGCTGTGTTCGTATTTATACTTTAAAGTGTTTCAGCATTTTTTAAAAACCGGTTGAGTTCGCTGTTTCTTTTTAATCTTTTTACCTTCCGTCACCTTTAGGTAAGGAAGGTATTGTCTTTGGTCAAAAAATTCGATGATGAGTTTTTAATCAATAAGCACCTTTTAGGGTCCCTAGAATACGAATTTACTATTTTTACGATGATGTTTGTGTGTGTGTGTGTGTGTGTATGTGTGTGTGTGTGTGTGTGTGTGTGTGTGTGTGTGTGTGTGTGCGTGTGTGTGTGTGTGTGTGTGTGTGTGCGCGTGTGTGTGTGTGTGTGTGCGTGTGCGTGTGCGTGTGCGTGTGCGTGTGCGTGTGCGTGTGCGTGTGCGTGTGCGTGTGCGTGTGCGTGTGCGTGTGCGTGTGCGTGTGCGTGTGCGTGTGCGTGTGTGTGTGTGTGTGCGTGCGTGCGTGCGTGCGTCGTGCGTGCGTGCGTCGTGCGTGCGTGCGTGCGTGCGTGCGTGCGTGCGTGCGTGCGTGTGTATGTATGTGTGTGTGTGTGTGTGTGTGTGTGTGTGTAACAAAATTTTCGTCTGCGATAACTCTAATACCACAGTTACAAAAATTATAATTTTTTCGTATAATTCTTCGTTACATCCATATGAAGAGCTGATTAGATTTTGGTTACAATTGGTCAACCGGAAGTACCATTATTTGAAGATTTTAACAGTTTTTCTTGAAAAAACTATGTTAAATATAATTTTTTCACATTTGATGTTATTATAAATATTAAAGAATATTTTATTCTCTATACGATTTGACTACATTTTATACTTAATATTAAATGGATATAGAGTTAAAAAATTATAAAGAAATTAAATTTCATAAAGTAGCCATAGCTATGGAAACAGCTACTATTTTAAGAAAATTCTGATTGAAAGATGTCAGTGTCAAGTGAAATTGAGATAGTGTGTTGTATAATTTTACGGGAAATATAGGATCTTTTGCTTTCTGTATGGAATTTGTACAAAATACATACAACTGCTTTAAGGTAATGTACAAGAAATAATAATAATAAGAATAATAATAATAAATCTTTTATTTCTGTAGATACATAACATTGTATGTATATAGAAAACGTCACAAAATAATAATTTTCTGTATGAAATTTGCATAAAATACATGCAACTGCCGGAAGGTAATGTACAAGAAATAGAGTATTTAATTTAGCAAGGAACTTTCTGTATGAAATTTGTACAAAATACATAGAACTGACGGAAGGTAATGTGCTGGCCACATCAGATTTTTTATTTTGTCTTTGTGTTGTCAATACCATCAACAGACAGAACGGACCTTGATATACAAATCTTGTTTGACATTAAAGGAGCATTCACAAATGAAAATTAGGTTTATGGTTTTTGTTTAAGTTTAAGTAAGTCATTCATAAATGTAAGTTTAAATTACCTGAAAATTAGTTTTGATAAGTACAGACATATGTGCAAATGTTTCAAAAACAAGATTAAAATATCAGTAGAGCAGTACTCAACAAGACACCTGTGCGCTATGAAACTGTCATTCGCTTGGCATTATTGGTTATATTTCAGCAATTATGTTATGAGTCTCCATGTTCTTCTCGCATTTGTTTAAAAAGCCGAATCCACCAAGTGGATACTAAATGAAGATGGGTACATATATATATCTGTATCATTTCAGACTCGTTCTCATTGGTGTTTGTGACGTCAAACTAAATCATAAACCTAAAGTTTGGACCTTGCAATGTTTAGCTTTATGATTTGAATTTCAACCTTGTTCCATTTAAGCCATTGCGGAGCATAAGGAATAGTTTCAACCTCTCTGAATGGTTGAATTTTTTAATGTTTAATTTGTTTTACTGATGACAGAATGTGTTAACAGATGTTCGCGTATTGAAATAGTTTAGAGATCATAATTTGGTGATAAATTGAATATTTCAGAGGTAAATTAAATTATTTACTAGCTTATCACATTTTCTGGTGACCGTAAATGAATAAACATCATGTTCGTATTGAAATAATTTGATAACCAGAATTTAGTGTTTCGTCTCTATTATCGTTATACGACTGCAAATACACAGAAGACGGTGCGATTGGTGCGAACTTGTCTCTTGTAGTTAAACTGTACGTAAATACGTAGTGCGCAGGCGCTTATTTTTATAACGAGACTCTCGGGCGAGAACGAGACGAGACCCAAAAAAAATGTGCGAGAACGAAAGCTAGATCGAGATTACAGGTCCGAAAACGAGGCGAGATCGATATTTTATATTTCTCGTCTCGTCTCGTCTCGCGTACATCACTAGGAACAGAGCATAGAGACCCTAAATTCTGAAGTCGGAATGGAGTCATTACATAATAGGCGGCCAAAGTCTTTAAATCTAAAATATAAACCATAAATCAAAACCTAATTTTCATTTGTGAATGCACCTTAAGACCGTTCGTTTATTCTGTATTAATATCCACTCCAGCTCCGTAAAGAATTACCGAACGCATGTAAAATGTCTTTATTATTTACATTACTTTTTGTCGCTGATCTGAGTATAATGTGGCACTTTGTTGCAGGACTGGACGTTACAGATAAAATTCGTCCAGACGCGAGATGCGGGGATCTACGAGTGCCAAGTGTCGTCGCATCCCCCTACAAGCATTTTCATTCATCTCAAAGTCGTCGGTGAGTAACTTTCCATTTGCTAATGACGCCACTGCTACTGCCATTGCGAGTGAGTAAAGTTTTATCGCTCCAGCAGTTTGTGACTGTGTTTGTTCCTCAAGTCTGAAGTGGATTTTGAAGGGTTATGAGCATATGAATTACATTACTGCAGATTCCAGATATTTGGATCCTTGCCTTCAGCTTATCTCGATCGCTATTTTATCTCGAACGGGATAAGTGCTTTCCAAAGTTTTTCCACGCTGTTACCAGATACAAAAATTGTAACGTCGAGAATAATAGAACACGGAGTTATGTATGTATGTGACACAAAGGTTAAATACAAGGTCGTAGATATTTCTTCTCAGCCGATATGTCACTAATAATTCTAATATACGCTTCATTGTCTGAATCTATATTTTGCTTTAATGTCAGAAAATGTATACGATCAAAAATATTACGAATTAACATTTAGCATTGTAATAGACCTTTTCAATTTAAAGAGATAGAAGATATGCGCATTGGGGATCTGCGCATAGTAAGAAGAACTGAGAACTATGGCGTTTGTTTCTAAAATATTTAGACGTAAAATGTGAGAAAAATCTTTGACAACTTTACAAAACTCCTCGAAAGAAGTCACAATAGTATATTATGTGGCAAGTGTGTGAAGCTGAAATTGTATAATAGTCTTCACACACGTGTTACATACTATACTTTTTCTACGACCTTGCAATAAAATATAATTTTATCTTCTCATTGTCATTCTTTTAACAAAAAGCCTCTGTTTTATCGACTTGTGCAACCATGGTTACCAACGTTACGGCTTTGATTTATTAAAATACAATTCAGTTTGTAATATTTAAAATAATGAACACAATTTTTCATTTCAGAATTTTTTATTTGTAGCTTTTCAATGCTTACTGAACTTAGATTTACATTTGACACAAAGCTGTAAATTTAGAATTACAAAATTTTAAAAACTAATAACACATATCTCATGAAGTTGTTATTTCTTCAGACCATTTACCAACAAATGATTTACGCATACATACATAAAGATGTGTGTTAAAACTGAATTATTTACTATGTGTAACACTTCACGCACAGTGTACAAAAAATCAAACTGCACACATAAAAATTGATACGTGAAGTACTCACTTCAGACGTGGGAGTAGAAAAAAGCTTTTATTGTAGTAAATTGAAAAGGTTTATTACACATGCGTAATGGAAGTTTAACGAAATAAAGATAATTTCATAACTATTTTGACAGTTATTGATAAAAAATCTGATGTGGACACCACACGACTTCCTTGTACACAAGACCAGTTATAAAATTGCACGTATTTGACGTAACTATTATTTTTTTTGTTCTAATCCATAGCAAGCTTTATTACAAAAACTAAAAAGTATATAATTTTTAAATTTACATATCTCGCTTATACAAAGGGCTAATTTAATAAAACTTGATGTGCTAGACGTGGAATTTAATTCTCTAAAACTCATTGAAGCATTTATTTCTACAATCAAAATAAAAAAAAATATTCAAAAAAAAACTGTTAACAACTTCAGGTAACATATCACTTCTGGTTAGCATTTTTTAACCTTGTTAACTGTGTTATTCCCATTGGCATAACAGTCTTATATACCAAATTTGAAAAGTTTTAGATTATATTTAAAAATAGTTTTTCATTAAAATCCATTATAGGCTTCATGTAAAGTACCATTTTTAGAAATTATGTAATGACCACAAAGAGAGGTGCACTACAAGATGTTATAGCAGTTCTAAATACAAAATTTCAAGTTTCTACGGCTTACGGTTTTCGAGTCATGCGAGATACGTTCAGACGTCACGACGAAATTAGTCAAAATGGATACAGGGATTGTCAAAATGGATATTTCTGTTGAAATCTAAAAACCAAAATTTTTCGCGATTACAATATTTCCTTTATTATGTACAAGGATGTAAAAATGGAAAGCAGAAAAGATAAGAATTTTAACAAAATAAAATTATACTCTGAAATACATAAACAATAAAGTGTAATATTTTTGTCTTCTTTAAGATTTAGATTTGAGGGTGTAAATATTTCATCATTACCGCATCTGTGTACAAAGCAGATTGGCACACTCAGCAATGGGTAATAAGCCGTGATGATATATATATATATATATATATATATATATATATATATATATATATATATATATATATATATATATATATATTTTAGAAATATACATTTTCTCATCACCCAAGACATAAAAAGAAATTGATAATTGTAAACGTCATGCTTGTGTTTTAAAAAAACAGCTTAGACAGCCTTTGAAATCGAAGACTGAAAAGCATAATATTTTGTGTATTAAGATGTTTTTTAATACATAGTACGTAGGTTGGCTTCTCTAGAATATAAATGTGTACTTAACAATTGACTGTATTCCATCTCAATAAAGCATGAAGTCTATTCAGTTAAAAAAGCTATTTTACACGTCGTAAGCGAAATAACTTTTTTCCCTGAAATATTATATAGATTTTTTGTATTCTTTCTATCACCTTTTCCTTTGTCTGAATAGCACAATTTAGTCTTCCTTGTCTACAGGTTTTTTATCAATTTATTTTTTATGAACCGTTCTTATCTATTCAATTTATCGGCACTTTTATCTAATAGAAATACAGTAGTAGAATTTCAAGTATCAAGGTGAAAAATAGATTTATATGTCAGTGCCAAACATCCAATATTCCCTGAAAGTAATATAATTTTTCATGCACGAATAGAATTATGTATTAAAATTTATTACAAAATACTTCCGACTTCGAAATTCTGATAAAATATTAAAAATTCTGTCCAATATAAATGTATTCATGTTAGTTCCAATATATTTCATATTATTTACTATCGTCCTAGTTTTATAAAAGACCTCCATTTTTTTAACAATCACAATTACTTGCTCTTAAAATATTTTTTCAATTGATTTTCGTCTTGCCATCTTTGTTGTTTTCGGTACCTAATGATGAAATACAGAAATAGGTCGTATGAAATAAATATCATGCTGTACAATAATAGTTATTTATGACAGATGTGAGAAAAGACATAAGCGGAAAGTATGTCCCACGAGCGGTTGGTTACCTGTTAGCTGGGTAATTTGTTTTAAGTTGATAAAGTACCTTCTAGTGACATACAAAACTTTTTATAACACCTACCTTACGACCTTTTTTAACTAAGATTAAAAGTGACATTTGACACCATTATATTTAATTTTTATAGTTGTTAACAAATTTTATGGGTTGCTACTAATTAATCTGGATAATTTTAATTCTAAAAATTCGGATAACTGAAAATTAGTTATTTTTTGCTAAACTTGATTAATATTTATCAATCAGACACTTATACAGCATCGTTTTTCATAATGAAACATATGATCGATTGATCATTTTGTTCAAAAATTGACATTGGCTGTTCTTTCATAAAGCCACAGAAATTAATACACCTTGAGTTTCAGCTAAGATGCAACATTTACTATACTGCTATTAATGTATACATATCTACATAAAATCACGCATTTCCCACTTAGTGGGTTAGCACAAACCCGAAACAATAATATCAACTACAAAAGTAATCACTCTCTCTTTCAACAACATTCTTACTAATCATACATCATACAACAAATATTCTTCACTTTTAACAAATTAAAGTGACCTATTTTCGGTAGCGAATTACCGCAACCGGACCACAATAATAGTTACGAAACAATCATCCTTCGCCACACATTCTTATCTAAGCACAATTCTTTCGCCTCGGCCACATTCATAATAGCATTCATATACGCTCTTCTTCTCTTCCCACTCGGAAACTTTCTCTCTTTTAGCACCTTATCAATCCACTTACACACTGGACGGCCACGCAATCGGACACCCTCAATTTCACAAAGATATACGCTTTACAAGCCGTTCACTCTTCAGTCTCTCCACATGACCAAACCATCTTCATATAATTATTATTAATACCACTAACAATTCGGTTTAGAAATTTGACATTGACGGATATCGTTCGATTTTGTTATGAGGTTTAAAAGTAGAGGTAGTGGGGGTAAAAATACCAGAGAAACCAGGATTATTTCGTGGTTGCCGTGGTACGAGTTTTTACCAATTTTTTTTAGGGACCGCGTTCCAAATAGAAACCGGTAAATAATTTCAGGACTTACGGAACACAAAACAGTAAATTTAGTCGAACTGATTGCGTTACGGAACATACTATAAGCTGAGACTCACGGTATAAAAAATGTTGAGTTCTAAATGTCATTGCCGTTTAATTTGCTCGTTACAGTCGATAACTCGTAACCATGCCTATTTTCAAGTTACACTCGCTATGCCTCTCTTTCATTATTCGTTCGCAGAGGCAAAAGCCGACATCTCCGGTCCATCGGAGAAGTACCTGAAGCCCGGTTCATCGCTTCGGCTGCAATGCAACGTGGTGCAGTCAACTGAGCAGCCGGTGTACGTGTTCTGGTACCACAATAACCGCATGATCAACTACGATGTAGACCGAGGGATCAACGTGACCACAGACCTGCAGGCTAAGACCAGCACGCTCAGCATCACCAGCGCCGCCACAAGGCACTCGGGGAACTACTCCTGCGTGCCCAGCAATGCGCAGCCTGCTAGCACATACGTTCACATACTCAATGGTAAGTAGAAGAGCTTTTGTTCATTTGTCTCAATTAAGCTCGAATAAATTTGGGATACATGATTTATGACCCCAAATTTCTATTTAAGAATTATTACTTACAAAAATGTTTAGATATTTTTATAAAATTCTTACGGCTACTTAAGACTTTAACTTAAAAAAAGTGTAGGCCAAAAAACGGGTGATAATAGTTTGACTGGAATTTTAAGGGTCATCTTCTAGTCCATACTTAGCCAGGGGCGTCACTAGATACTTTTAACTAGGGTACCTTTAAAACCAGGGTATGGCCATGGGCCAAGATCGCCGCCATTGTCGGTAATTGATTTTCCTATTTATTTGTAATGAATGTGATATTATATTATAAAATAATATTAAATAATCACACTGTGAATTTAAAAAGGTAATAAAAATGAATTTATTTAAGATATATACAATTATTATTAAGACATACATTTATAGGTTATGTAGAATATATGATATGTGTTGTTATTATCACATCTAATTTCATATCACTAGTTCTTAATTACATAATAATTATATATTCTAAACTTACCTTTTAAAAATTTAAATGATTGTGCTTAATATTGATAATTTTTAGTTGTTTTCAGTGACAGTAATCGTGGTGGGTATCTTAACAAACTACACAAGTAAATAAGATAAAATATATTACTTACACTTTAAATACATATTAAAATGATAATTAAATGTGTTTTTCATTAAAATAAAACAAATATCCACGAAAATGCATAATAATTTTCGCAAGAACAACACATATAACAGATGTCCCGGTAATGGCGGACGAAACGTGAGCCACGCCATGGCCATACCCTGGTTATAAAGGTACCCTACTTTTAACAGGGAGGGCGCAACAGGGCGCACTTTTAGAACGAAATAATTTTTGACAGTCTGATTCTGCATTTAAATTTTTTCATGTTTAAAACATAAAAATATTTCTTTTGGAAGATTTTCAGATGTAATGAAGCGAACACAAATACAGGGTGGGGCAGAAAAACCTATCCGATTTCAAAACGTTATAAAATTAAAACCACTCAACTTGTCAAAAAAAAATTTTATTAACATATCGCAAATTTTATGCCATTTTTAAATTTAAGTTTTGAAAAGCACATCACTCAAATGTCGTCCTTGGGAGCGGATACACTGATTTAGGCGCTCGCGGTAGCTTTCCATGACTTTCACCGTCATTTCCACAGGAATTTCTTCAATTGCCCGAGCAATTTCCCTTCGTAAAGCAAGAAGGGTCCTTGGTCGATGCTGGTAAACCTTCGATTTGAGGTAACCCCAAAGGAAGAAGTCACATGGAGTGAGATCCGGTGAGCGCGGCGGCCAGCCAAGATCACCTCTCAGGGAAATGAGGCGACCGGGAAACAGTTCCCTGAGAATGTCCATTGATCGTCGCGATGTGTGGGCGGTTGCACCATCCTGTTGAAACCACACATTTTCCACGCCATTTTCTTCCATTTTGGGTCTAAGAAAATTTTCCAGCATGAAACAATAGCGCTCGCTGTTGACCGTTACGGTTTGCCCATTTTCTTCAAAAAAGTAAGGCCCCCAGACGCCTAGGCGGGAAAGAGCACACCACACAGTCACTTTTGGGCTATGGAGGGGTTCCTGATGGATTTCTCGAGGATTTTCGTCACTCCAATATCGAAAATTCTGCCTGTTAACGGCACCACAAAGGTGAAAATGGGCTTCGTCCGTGAAGAGCACAACATCGTCGTTTGGGAGTTCTCGGAGATCGCGACACAGGTTCGTACGGGTTTCAAAATCCCTTTCACTTAATTCCTGTGCAACAACCATTTTGTAGGGATGCATTTTGAGGTCCCGGTGCAAAATGCGCCGAATACTGCGGTTGGAAATCGCCAAAGCGAGCGAATGTTTTCGCGCCGAACGACGCGGGGAACGTTCAATCGCGGCTCTCACATTGGCCACGTTTTCAGGTCCTGTTGCTGTCCTGGGACGTCCAGGCGACTTCTTTTTCAATGCTGAACTCGTCTGTCTAAAATTTGACACCCACACTTTAATCGTAGCGTGATGTGGAACAGGATCATGACGCCCGAGTCCGAAATGAATTCGAAAAGCACGTTGTGTAGCAATTATCGAACCGCCGCATTCGATAAACCGCTCAATAACAAAAGCACAATGTTCACCAGACCAAGGCATGTTGACTACTGACAAATGGCATAAAACCGGCTTTCTAACGGTTTTTACCGCACTACTCTACCTGCTCCCTCTTCTGGGAAAAAGGGATTTGAAATCGGATAGGTTTTTCTGCCCCACCCTGTACTTATCTGTTCTTCTGCAGTGATGTCCCAAGGATCATCATCTACTATTATTGCAAAATAATCACATTTATTAATTTCCGGAGTTGCGTATTATACATTTTGCACTACTCTCTATAGCATGATTTTGTGACGTAGTGAACAATAATGTGCATTTTGAGCTACAATGTAATTCTGGAGAAAAGGATAATTTTTTTTAATAACTAGAGTCTATAAAATTGGCCTTATTTGTTGAATTTTTTGTAGGTAAATAATCGTCTCGCTGCTTATTGCAGATAAATAAGTGCATAATAAAATAGTAAAAAAATCAGATTGATTTTTAATAATTTATTTAAATAAAAACACGGAAAGGGGGTGCAAAATTAAACAGGGAGGGCGCAAGCCCCCTCACAAATGGTCTATCGACGCCACTGTACTTAGCTTTTGCCGAGACCGTTTACTTTTGGCACCATTGCCGGGCCGAGACTTTTGAGCGCCCCAGGCGAAAATTGTAAATTGCGCCTCTCGTTTATTACAATTTTGTTTAGATTATGTAGGTACAAACAATAGAAAAGAGGCGATTTGTATCCATAACTCGCGAACAATCACAGAATCTTAATCTGAATGGAATTTTATTGTAAATGTTTTGAATATTTAAAATACAGAGATTTTTTTCTTAAAAGTTCTACAAAGTCGATTTATTTTTGTCTAATACAATATACAGGATTAGTCACGGGAGAGTTACTTTCAAAGTCCGTTTGTGTGCAAACTGATATACAATTTACAACAGCGTCTAGCTTCGTCTCTTAAAAAAAATAGAATATATAATTCACGATTGCTTTGCCTGTCTAGTGAAGGTTCTGTCATTTTGACACTACACAATTAAATATGGTCTGTTGTCATTAGTATTTTGGGTTGCAAACAAACGGACTTTCAAAATAACTATTCCGTATTGGCGACTGATATGTCATATAGAGGCGCTGCGTTCCATCGGCCACAAAACACTAAATTTAAAAAAAAATTAATAATAAAAACTCTATCTGTGAAGTATTTCTGCTTAAATTAGGAAAAAACTAATTAGAATTTTTCTTTCGAATAGCATTCAGGTTTTTAATTAGTTAATAAAAATGGAGGTCTTCACTTATTTGATACAATGAAGGGAATTTGTGGGCAAGGAGAAAAAGAAGCAAAATGAAAATGTAAAATCCAAAACCTGTAGAATTTAAATGCTGAAGATGAAGGCCATTGGGCATTCGGAACGTCCAGAAATGTAAAATAAACATCAAACATTAAAATCTTGCCAAAAAGGCCAAAAAAGTTTATTTACCATATTATTTATGTGAGGCGTGGTTTAATTTAAAAGATATGCTTACCAAACAATTGTAATTCTGCAAAACGCTCCCTTCTGTTTTTCTTTGATTCCCTTTTCACCCTTAAATTGAGTATTTACTTATTTATACTCTTTTCATCACGTATTGTTATTGTTATTATATATCAACAAAATCAGCTGACTGATCAACGGAATGTCAGATCAAAAAATTGAAGAATATCAACAAAAGTTTCAAATAATACCTCACTTATCTTAAATTCTAAGTCTTTTTCTTCAAATAAATGTTTTTGAAAAGTGCCTAATTTAGCCGGAAAATGAAAATTTTGTAAATTTTAATGAAATATGAGACCCCCATTGCAATCTACAGGTAAATATCTATACTACATACCTGGAAATTTTTATAAAATATTAATAATTATTTTTATGTTTCATAACCTATTCAGACAGATTAAATATATTGTAGTTTAAAATATTTTTTGACAATATCATTTTTTATTGAGTAAAACCAAAAAATCAATTTATTTTGCATTCGATCAGCAAAAATCAATACCAGTTGAGGCATCTTTCGGCAATAACATTAACTATGATTTTATAAACAATTTATAATTAATGATTTTTAAGTAATAATTTTTTATGAGTTTATCTACATTTAGCCTCAAAAAAATAACAAATATTTACTTGTTAATTAGTATAAACAATAATTATAATATTAAATGGCAAATGACAGTAACGATAAACAAATATACTTATAATGAAGATTGGAGAAATATACAAACAACAATATTTTTTTCAGATTTTAGTATTTGATACAGCTATATTTTAAAATAAACCATTTCGTATTAATTGTTTTAAACTATGAATTTGTTGCTTTTTCTCATTAGTACTAATTGCAACCACCGTTACAAATGATGTCTCCACCTATTCTCAACAAACATCTGACCTTCATGAAATCCAGTACCGTAGTTAATAATAATTGTTTTCAGAAAACATTCAATAGTTTTTTTGGCTATTGTTTATATGTAAATCAACAAATATAACACAATAGTTTATAAAAAGTACAAAATAAATGATTAAACTTTATTTTCAGAGAAGATATACTCGAGAATAACTTAGCAAAAAAATTCCTGAATACGTCTTGTGTTATATTAACAAATTTGTGGTATATGAAATATGAGAAGCGCCGGCGCCTAAATACCAAAATAAAAACATTGGAATTTCTTCAAATTTTGACAACGTATTATGATTTTTATATTAATTATTGTTATTATATGTATTCTAGGAGGTTAATAAATAAAATATAACACATATTATCCAATTTTTATATTAATAAATACTATATTTGGTTATATCCATTACAAAAGTGTACAAAAAAGAACATTTTAATTGTTTATGAATATTATAAACATTAATTGTCAATAATAACTTATTGTAAATATTGTACTTATAATGTAGTTTGCAGAAATAAACATAATACGAAATAAATTAAAAAATATTATACCTATATCACAATGACATGACACCTACAGTTTTCTTCCCATTGTTTTGCAATGAATTTTCATTAAAAGTTATGTTATATATCAAAAAACTCAGCATGAAATTCTGAGCACAAAAGTATCAAATTTATAAACTATAGTTATAATATATCGTTAAAATCTTACACATTTCATTTGACATACTTATATTTTTTCTTGGTTAAAATTTTCAATACAAAATTTTCATCAAAAGTAAATCAAGTATACAATGATACTAAATTCTAGCACAAAAATACTAAATTAATAATAATATTATTGTCTTCTAGACTATGTTCAAGAAATTCTTCCTAATATTTTGTTCTTTCACGTCATCTCTTTGAGCTCTGACTTCTTTTATGCTTAGTAGAGTCTTCGAATACAATTTGGCAACCTTTTGCAAAATTTTCTGCATCGCATAGTACTTTTGAGATACCTGCAAGCCGTTTTGTACGGTCCCCAAGTACCTACAACATGAAAAATGTCTTAATCCTGCTGAATTATTTCATTTATTTGATATCTGTATTGACCTGCATTCTTTGGCTGTAATCCAAAACTGAATTAAGTAGCCAGAACATACAAACAACCCCTGAAGTTTAGTCCTACGATATTTTAGCCCTTAACAATATTCTTCGCAGGATAACTCCAAACATTTGTAATGTTTACATTTAGATGAATCTTGTAATCAGCTGATTTGCAATTCTATAAACAATGCATATTTAGTAATAACAATGCCATATAATTATTCTTATTTACAAATATACATACCCTATTATTATAATACATAAAATATTGTTTTTATAACGAGCTCACTTCCACAAACCGGTTTTTCAAGTTTAGTAGGTACTCCAAACACAAACTGATTTGTTTTATTATCCATAACATTTTGAAAACCGGTTTATAGCACCTGAAATATAACTTATTTGCATATCTGCTGTTTAAACAAATGTTTTCTTACCAAATATCACCTTGAAGCCAAATAAAAATTGCCCAAATTTGTTTTGTTTTCTGTTCTAATCATTGTAGGTACAATTGTTTAACAATTCCCGTCAGCTGTCATTTGAGATTTGAGGTTATAAATATTGTTATTAACAATTTACAAAAGATTAGTTGTTATTCATTTTTAAAGCATAAAATTGAAAAACATATTTAAAAAATAATATTACATATTTAAAAAATAATTTTATAAGTTAAAATACATTTGTTTAAATAATTTATTATAAACATATTAGTTCAGGATATTCCATACAGATGCCAGAACATGTATTGATTTTTGATCATCCAATGCAAAATCTATCGATTTATTGGTTTTGCTCAATAAAAAAATTAAATATCCAAGAAATACTTTAAACTACAATATATTTAATCTATCTGAATGTGTTACGAAACATAAAAATAATTATTAATATATTATAAAAATTTCCAGGTATGTAGTATTGATTTTTGTCTATAGATTGCAGTGAGGGTCTCATATTGTATAAAATTTTCAAAATTTTCATTTTCCGGCTAAACTAGAGACTTTTCAAAAATATTTATTTTAAGAAAAAGCCTCAGAATTTAAAAATATTGGGGCTTTATGGGAAACTTTGAAATTCTGTAATTTTTTGTTAAAATGTTGGTGGTGTTCATGTTTAACAGTGTAGAATTAAATATTTAAAAAATCAGAGGGTTCACGCTAGGTTAACTAAAAAGTACTAGAGCCTAGCCATCAAGGTGGCAGAGCTACCGAAGATACACGATGTCTTCCGACAAAAACAACAGTTAACGCACAAAACTCGGGTCCTTATTTCTTATACTTGTTTTTACCTTCCGTCGCATTTAGGTAAGGAACGTATTGTCTTTGGTCAAAAAATTCGGTGGTGAGCTTTTGATGAATAAGCACGGTTTATAGTACCTGGAATAAGATTTTATTATTTTTACGATGATGTGTGTGTGTATGTATGTATGTGTGTGTGTATGACGATTTTTTGGGATCCGATAACTCAAATACTACAATTCAGAAAATTATAATTCTTTCATATTCCTTTTCTTTACATCCATGTGAAGAGATGATTCGATTTTAGTTATAATTGCTCAACCGGAAGTACCCTAATTTTAAGATTTTAACAGTTTTTCTTGAAATAACACTGTTAAATATAATTTTTCCATATTTACAGTTATAAATAATATTAAAGAATATTTTTTAAACAGAATTATAAAAATAGCACATTACATAAAAGCTTTGATTGCAACGTGAATAATATCTAGGTACGCGAAAATCTAGCATGGCTAATTAATGACATTATTACAATATTTTAATTATAATACGAGTATGTATTATAAATTAACAAATGAAATTGAATAGCCTGCAGTACCCGTTTGAATATGTAGTAACATATATCTATTATCTGTAAAACAAAATGTATGTTCGTATTGTAACTTTAGATCATGACGGGAATTTATGGATTTTATAATTAACAGTTTTAATTATAATATAGCAAATTACCAGGGATACAATGAGAATTACATTTTCATTATATTTTCCGAGAATATAATAAAACGACGTTAATGATGCACAAGTTACTAAATTTTCTTCATAAATATAGGTCAATCAAACCTAAACTATTATTCACGAAAGATGACTATTCAAGGTCATTTGTGAGCCGTCTGATATAATATTAATTGCAGATAACTTCATTGCATTTCGTACGCATAGGTGTGCAACATGAAATATTTATGAACACATTTTAACTGAAAAAATAAGAGTAATAGACTTGAAAATTATGTTTCTCTCTAAATAAGGCGTTTCTGAAAGATTTATGTTTTCCACGTTTTTGCAAAATACACAAACATAGACTTAACTTATAAACCAAGGAATAATAATTTGATTTAAACGTCAACGCCACTGGGTAAATATTAGCACAAAGGGCGATGTAGTAGATAATTAGATATCTGTAATTCTACGACATATGTCATTATTATTTATAGTGTGTTAGAAAGTAATGCCACTATTTACGTAAATCTGTCACACCACATTAATTAAATAGACATAGGTCAAATAATCTTTCTCTTTCTAATACAAAAGGTTGCTAAGCTACTGCTGTAAAGAGATGTGTATTCTTTCTTCGAACGAATGACCTTGAAAGTCATCTTTTGTGAGTAATAGTTTATATAAACTATTATTCACGAAAGATGACTATTCAAGGTCATTTGTGAGCCGTCTGATATAATATTACTTGCAGATAACTTCATTGTATTTTGTTTGCATAGGCGTGTAACCTCAAATATTTATGGACACATTTTAACTGAAAAACAAGAGTTATTTAATTGAAAATTATGTTTCTTTCTAAATTATGCCTTTCTGAAAGATTTATGTTCTTCACTTATGTTTTTGCAAAATGCACAAACATAGAGTTAACTATAAACCAAGGAATAATAATTTGATTTAAACGGCAACGCCACTTGGTAAATACTAGCAAAGGTATCTGTAATGGACCTTTTCAATTTAACGGCTATCTCTTTCTATCGCTGCAAATAGTAAGAAAATGGCGCGAACAACTGCCAGTTGGGCTGTCAAACGAAACGTCAAAAATATTGCAGTCATTAAAATACCTGTATTCTCAGTGAAAATTTGCATCGTTAGACATTTTACCTTCAATAAAAGCTATTGTAACTTATTTCGATAAGATTTTTTAAAGTTATTCGAGATATTCTCACATTTTACGTCTAAATGTTTTAGAATCAAACGCCATAGATCTCAGTTGTTCTTACTATGCGCAGATCCCCATTGCGGATATCTTCTATCTCTTTAAATTGGAAAGGTCCATTCTACGACATACGTCATTATTATTTATAGTGTGTTAGAAAGTAATGCCGCTATTTACGTATGTCTGTCACGCCACATAAATTAAACAGACGTAGGTCAAATAATCTTTCTCTTTCTAATACAAAATGTTGCTAAGATACTGTTGTAAAGTGATGTGTATTCTTTCTTCCAACAAATGACCTTGAATAGTCATCTTTCGTGAATAATAGTTTATATACACATCTTTTAGAACATTAGATTTCATTTTTATTTTATAGTTTACTTCTATCTCCCCAAATTTTCGCGTTATCTAATAAAGTGTCTTGTAATTTGAACAAGCTGTCACCACGCTTCGTTGTAGTTTGATCTTTCCGTCAGATAGCAGCACTAAATATGAAAAGCACGTGCATTAATAACAACGCCAATGTCCATAAACGTCACAGATGCATGTCTGGCAACGCCCTATCGCCCTTCACGCATCTATATACTCGACCCTAGGCCTATCAGCCCTTCATCTCTGTCGAGATATCGGCCTGACTGCGCAATACAAGCCCACAGACAGGGTGAAAGATTTGAATCCCATTGTTTCCAAATAAATAAGGATGTTTGTGTGGCAACGGGATCTTGAAAAGCATTGAGATAAATATGTGGGTAACTTTCTCTATCTCAACAGTAGTGTAAGGGAGCCGTCCGAAAATTTAAAATACATGGGGGTGTATTATTTAAAAAAAATGTTTATTTTAACATGCCTTTAAAAAAATATATTTTAACATGACTGTTTACAATAAATTCATTTTTACCTTCCGTCACCTTTAGGTAAGGAAGGTATTGTCTTTGGTGGTGAGTTTTTGATGAATAAGCACGTTTTAGGGTCCATAGAATACGATTTTACTATTTTTACGATGATGTCTGTATGTGTGTGTGTATGTATGTATGTATGTATGTATGTATGTGTGTCCGTGTGTGTATGTGTGTGTAACAAAATTTTCGTCTACGATAACTTCCATACTATAATTCTAAAAATTATAATTTTTTTGTATTTCTCTTCGTTACATCCATGCGAAGAGCTGATTAGATTTTGGTTAGAATTGGACAACCGGAAGTACCCTCATTTAAAGATTTTAACAGTTTTTCTTGAAAAAACTATGTTAAATATCATTTTTTCACATTTAATGTTATTATAAATATTAAAGAATATTTTATTTTCTATACGATTTGATTGCATTTTCTACCTAATATTAAATGAATATAGAGTTAAAAAATTATAAAGAAATTAAATTTCATAAAGTAGCCATAGCTGTGGAAACAGCTAATATATTAAGAAAATTTTGATTGAAAGATGTCAGTGTCAAGTGAAATTGACATAGTGTGTTTATCTTATATTTTTACTGGAAATAGTTATAGGATCTTTTGCTTTCTGTATGGAATTTGTATAAAATACATACAACTGCTTTAAGGTAATGTACAAGAAATAATAATAATAATAATAATAATAATAATAATAATAATAATAATAATAATAATAATAATAAATCTTTTATTTCTGCAGATACATTACACTGTATATAGAAAACGTCACAAAATAATTTTCTGTATGAAATTTGCATAAAATACATGCAACTGCCGGAAGGTAATGTACAAGAAATAGAATATTTAATTTAGCAAGGAACTTTCCGTATGAAATTTGCACAAAATACATAGAACTGACGGAAGGTAATGTGCTGGCCACATCAGATTTTTTGGTATTCTCTACGCGAAAATTTGACACTGCTGTTAAAATCTTAAATTTTAACATGTCTGTTAAACACTAGAATGAAGTGATCAACAAGACAGAAAAAAGGCACGTCTTTACTAAAGTCATGTAGTTAGTAACCATAGCACAAATAAGTAAACATGATAAAAAGAGTAAACAATTGTGAGTTTGTGTCACTTTGAAATTTTAGAAAACGAATCTGTCACTTTGAAATTTAAGAAAAACGAATGGAAATAATGCGTCGGAAAATAAATAAAAATCTGCTGCATAATCATGTTTCATTTTAGGTTCCGTATTAAAAATGAATTATATTAAAATTGTAAATTATTAAGTCATCATTAGGTATGTAAAATTTCTTCTTCTTGATCGTCAGAATTGTCATTCCAAAATGTTAAGTTACGTTGGTTTGACGAACAAGGCAGGAATAAGCAATTTTAACTGCATTTAATACCTACATTATAATAAAGAACTATGTTCTACGATACATCTAAATCGTGCTCTCAGTATACCTTCAAAGGTTCAGTTGTGAATCTTTCTCGAATTACGTTAATTAAATATTCCTACTGGCATCAAGTTGTGATACACAAAGACATACGATGGAACGGGTGACCGTTATTAAATAAAATACTTCGTAAAACAGTTGTATATCTTATTAATATCACCTAGATATTTTTTATATTCATCCATGGTAATTTTCTTTCGTTTTCTATTACATTTTCATTAATTAGAAGTGCAACATATTCAAATGCTGTGATAATTTTATTGTATATACATATGTTAAAATTTTAAAGGCATCGATTTGAATGACGTTAAAATATACTATTTTGGGGTGTATTCTGTAAGGAAACTGTTAATTTCAAACAGAATGTTAAAAATAAACTTGCTGTTAAAATATATTTTCTATTCTGTAACTATCAATTCTGTTAAAATTTTAACACCCGTGTTAAAATTACGTGTTAAAACTGTATATTTTAACTTCATTCAAATCGATGCCTTTAAAATTTTAACATCTGTTTATACAATAAAATTATAACAGCATTTGAATATGTTCTTCTAATTAATGAAAATGAAATAGAAAACGAAAGAAAAATACCATGGATGAATATAAAAAATATCGGTGTTATTTAATAAAATATACAACTGTTTTACGAAGTATTTTATTTAATTACGGTCACCCGTTCCATCGTATGTCTAGTAGGAATATTTAATTAACATAATTCGACAAAGAGTGAACTTTGAATGGTATGCCAAGAGCACGATTTAGATATATCGTAAAACATAGTTCTTTATTATAATGTAGGTATTAAATGCAGTTAAAATTGATTATCCCCGTCTTGTTCGTCAAACCAACGTAACTTAACATTTTGGATTGTCAATTCTGAGGATCAAGAAGAAGACATTTTACATACCTAATTATAACTTAATAATTTACAATTTCAATGTAATTCATTTTTAATATGGAACCTAAAAATGAGACACGATTATGCAGCAGATTTTTATTTATTTTCCGAAGCATTATTTCCATTCGTTTAACTAAAATTTCAAAATGGCAGATTAGTTTTCTAAAATTTCAAAGTGACACATAAACTGACAGTTGTTCACTCTTTTTATCATGTTTATTTATTTGTTTTATGGTTACTAACTTTACTTTAGCAAAGACGTGCCTTTTTTCTGTCTTGTTGATCACTTCATTCTGGTGTTTAACAGGCATGTTAAAATCTGTGATTTTAACAGCAGTGTCAAATTTTCGCGTAGAGAATACTAAAAAATGAATTTATTGTTAACAGTCATGTTAAAACATATTTTTTTAAAGGCATGTTAAAATTAACATATTTTTTACAGAATACACCCCGTTAAAATATACTATTTTAACACCTAATTTTAACACGGGTGTTAAAATTTTAACAGAATTGACAGTTACAGAATAGAAAATATATTTTAACAGCAAGTTTATTTTTAACATACTGTTTAAAATTAACAGTTTCCCCCATGGGCTACCAAATAGCGAAAAAAAAATCAAAAGTCTTACAGGAGGGTATAGGTATATATCTGAACTATTTTTCTACATAGTTCCCGTTAATTTTAATTCGCCTTTAGTAGGCGAGGCACGAGATTTTTAATATTAGTTTCTTTTACCTTATCTTCGTCTTTTTATTCCTGTAAATAAAGTAAGAGATGAGATGAGATGATTATTTTAAATTGTTTATCCTGTCAAGAAACAAATCATATTTTCATTGAGGTCGAGTAATTTATTCTTAACATCAATAAATATTGTGGATCAATATCATAATGTTTTTTTTTTTTAAATATATATACCAAAGTGTTCACCGCGTTAAGTAAATTTTCTGATTAATCGCTTATATCACATAGGTGCCGGAAAACTAATTGAATCTAAATGAGGTGATGTGGGTTTGATATTATTTAGTTGATGGTACATGGTCAGCATAAACATGATTGGAATGCTTAATCGATGTCACGGGGCATGATCAAAGCCATCAGCCGTGGAAGTGGACTAGTGGACAGTCAATAGTAAGGCCATATACATTGTGCACTGTATCTAATGCTTCACTAGAACATACTGAGGGATGCATATACAGTTTCCCAAAGGGCATACAGCAGGATTGTTTCTTAATACTACTATTACTAGTCCATAACCCTAGTCTATATTTTTGAATTTCAGATAATCAAAGACACAACTTTTAACTTCTTTATTTGTATAGATTTCTGTAACTTAATTTACTTCTAGATCATGTTTAAATATTAGACACTTATTTACTGGATGTTAAGAAATAGAAAAATAATGATAGATGAGCAATTATATTATAATGTAACGTTTTTATTTATTTATTTGGGTGAAGTGTAAATATAATAGAATTATTATTAATTAAAATTAAGGTTTATTAAACCATATTGAAAGTAACTATTACTAATATTAATCAATTATTAAAAACTAATTTAGACTAAAACCATAATTAACTAGATAACACTAACACTATTTATTTATTTAACCAATTAACACTACTATTTATTTCCCCGATATTACTAATTATATATTTCACTACGCGTTTCAATCTAAGACTGCCGGTCTGTTGCAGACTCTTGTAGACTGTTTACGCGGTATTTTTATCCCTATATTTATATCACTATATACTTATATCACGTTCAACTGTTCGCCTACCGACCTCCACAACGTCCATATACTCAACTGACTCAACAGCGTCTGTATATTAAACTGCTCGGACAGAAGTCACCTCTTTCACAACACTATCTGTCCATCTATGTAACTCTCTGTCTAACTTCCACGGCCTCAGTATCACCGACTCTCCGTATGCCACAATTCTTTAACACCACTGCCGAGTATTCACTTCCACTTGTCGTTACGGTCCCCGTATACCTAGCTTCCCAATACTCTTCAACACTACCGAGTATTCTCTTTAACAGCTATTCCAGTATACCCGACTCGCCGTTACTGTCCTTTACACTAAAGCTTCCCAATACTCGTCAACACTACCGAGTATTTACATTCACAGCTATCCCAATATACCAGTAACTTCCCGAGTACCTACTCGACACTAACTGCACACGCTCACTACGATACTGCTGTGCTTTTCACTAACACTTTACTCTCTAACACTCCATGTGTCTCTATGACTCTGTATGTCACTAACTGTGTCCCTCGAGCATAGCTACGCCCCTTATATACAGCTGTCATTATTTTCTAGAAAAGCCCAGAATGTTCGACCGCATAATAACAATGAACACAAAATGTTCAGGCGACCGGAAGTAAATAAACACGTTGCGACCTGTTTGCTTACGTCGACCGGCTACAAGCGCGATCACGTCACCGCTATAAATAGACACTCGCTTACAGCGGTGGCGACGTCGGGCGTTCCACGTTACAATAATTAGACACATGCATATGACGTCTTTGTGAAATTTTAAAATGTATATCTTGTGACAAACTTGTTGCGAAAAATAGTTTTATTAAACTTTTTGGCATTCTTGGAAGGAAATGTCATAGCGCCCAAATTTCATAGCGTCTAAATTTCAAAGCGCCCCACCACCAATTGTCACAGCGTCTAAATTAGACACTGTGAAATGCTTCGCTTGAAAACATATGTCGCTGTATGTAACTCATAATTAGATACAATATTCGAACTATGGCAATTTTGCCAAGAGCTCTATACTTATGACATACTTCTCTGTGTTAAGAATTATTATTTTTTTTACAATCCTACATTTGAACAGTGTTTCTTTCAGACCCTTTTACCCGGAGAAGGGGGGTGGGTTATAATTTTTTCGGGGGGGGGGGGGGGTCAACAATATAAAAGAAAATAAATAGTAATACACCAAAACTCAAAACTATATGACGACGCAACGCGCAGACGAGCTGGAGAGAAGTCAATTTCAAGCTAAAAGCCAAATGAAATTTATGCGCAGTCCAGCGTGCAGTCGCGCAACTAAATTTCTAATCTTATACATACGTTGCAGCTTAGGTTGCTAGGCCATTACTGCATTACTCCATTGTTGTTATGTTTGGGTCCTTACAGTCATGTCTACATGGCATTAATTCTTAAGAAATAATGGAACGAAAATAAATAATTCAAAAAATGATGTTCAACTGTGTTGGGAATGGAATTAATAAAGTTTCGGACTAGCAGTCAATATTACAAATTTATTCACGCCGACGTTTCAACTATACAATAGTCTTCTTCAGGGCTCTACAATATATATATACAGAGTGAAATAGTACATGAGAACACAAATCAATTACAAAATCCTAGATTACAAAAAACTATAACATGAAACTTACAGAATGGTCCAGTTGAAGGAAACAGTACACGTGTGGATAAGCGTAGATATGTACATCCAAGTCGGACATTTAAAAAATATAAATAAGTAAATAGTGAAAAATCACAGATCACAGAGTGAAAATCGTCAAAATAAATAAGTTTTCCACAGCTTCTTTTAACACATAACAACTATTATATGACATTTTTAATATAATCTTCTTCGGAGGGGTTTCGCAACAACAAACTTGTGTAAGAAAGACAATAGGTGATTTTCTAAACAGGTTGAATAGTGTTTCGTGTAAATGGAAAGCAAGTAATTTGGTCATTCTTGGCCTTGTTGTTCAATAAAGACCTAATTTCATGCATGCTAGCGACCGTCTCGAATCTCAAGTGTCTCTTCTCTGAGTGGTGCTACTCTACTGATTAAAAACCGATACAAGTTTCGCTCGATCTTCTACCCTTCTTTTTTCAGTGACTTTTAGTATCACTTTTTTGTCTTCCTGAGCACGTCTTTAAACACTGTCTGGACAGAGAAAAAACCGTCTGTATTACACAATAGATCAGTTTCTTTTTCGACACATCGAATACATTTAATTATAAAAATTTTACTTTTTACCTCTCGCTAAGAGAGGTATTGAATTCATGCTAAAAATCGCATATCCAGATTTTAGTGAATAAGCACGTTAAGGTGCCTAGAATCCGATTATAACATTTTTACGATGATGTCCGTGTGTATGTGTGTAGATGTGTGGGTTTATGTTAGATCCACGATCAAATACTATAAGATTTAAGACATTTTTAACTACGAATTTCTCAATCTAACAAAAATGGGAAGAGTTGATTAAGTTTTGGTAAAAATTGGACAACCGGAAGTAGTAGTTACAAGAAAAAAATCATCTAAATATTATTTATTGAAAATTTATGTAAATACTTATATTAAAGAACGTTAAATTCTTTTTTTTTTCAAACGTCGTAGAAATGGCATTTTTTGTTACATGATTCACAAGGTAGAAGTTTTATTTCTACGCCGCCGGAGTAGAAATAGCTTATTTCTACGCCGCCGGAGTAGAAATAGCTAATTTCTACGCCGGCGGCGTAGAAATAAGATAAATAAATATCCATAGCAACTACATAGCATTGGCGAATAAAAAGAAAAGTAGCGAGTTTGAAAAAAAATTTAATGTGTCATTCGGAATAAAAGTGTCTTTGTGTGCCTCGCATGCAATTGTTCGACTCGCTTCGCTCGTCGTGCAAACTTCCATGCTCGCCACACAAAGTATCACTTTTACTCCTAATAACACAATATACTATTATTCGATAAATATAAATTCATTATTATATCTTCTTTAGATTTAGAGATAAAGAAATGGATATAAAATAATTTGATGTAATAACTCTCAGATCAAACTACTACAAGGCAAGAAATTCAAATGTTTGTAATTGACACATAAATGTCACTGTCAAAAATATTTGTATGCCACTGTCAGAAATATTTGTAGGTACATCATTATGAAGATTATGAAAATAAAAAAAGTCAACAACGCAAAAGAATATACGTAAAAAAGAATATAAAAGGAATTTGCGAAAAAAATGACGAGTATGAAGAAAAAGAAAATTTCAGGATATTGAATATAAAGAAAATGTATGTATTGTACATAATTTATATTAAAATATCCCATAGATTTTACAAATATGTGTGAGAATTATTTTGTAGTGAGACATAAATATATGTATTTGTATTTAAAAATATTTTTCGTTTTATGCGTACAACCAGGTAAAATATCTGGCGAGACGTTATGTGCTGGCCACATCAGATTTTTACTACTTACTACAAGTCTTCAAATAGAAAACGCTGTATGAAATTTATTATTATAATTCACATTAATTTGTTTTTTAACACTCTTTACAAACAGACAGTATTCATGCCATGTCATTTTCTGGAAATATTGCTGATTAAATATTCTGATTTTATTGTACGTTCCGAGAAAATATTTTCTCTTCTCTGGTAATCTTTAATTAGGATCAGTGACGCATGTGCTATTTCAAGCCATCTATTTCGGCGAATATTAAAAATTCAAAGCTTTTTTTAATCTCTTCTTTAGAAGTTTTATCCCAAAAATGTTTCTGAGAATTAGGGAGAAAACTTTGGTAGTTCTCATAACTTTGTTCAAAAAGTTGAAAATCAATATTGGAAACTTTTGTTTTAGGCAGTCTGATCAAAAGATTTTATATAGATTAGAAACAAAATACGAGGCGTTATTTGCAACTTTTTATTTCATTACTGCAAAGAAATAAGCACTTTATTCTCAAAATGGGATAAGTTGTTAAATCTCCAGAGAACTAATTTCAAGTGACGTATAAAAGAGAAGCTTGATAAGTTGCTGAATTTAATGGTGTTTCTTTATCTTTACCCATACTTTAAAAAAATATTGTTTTTTTAAAATATTACACGAAATTAAAAAGAAAAATCTGATATGGCCAACACAACACCTCCGGCCATTTAATTTTTGTTAATTTAAATATAGATTCTTACTTATTTATTTATGCTGGAAACTGTATTAAGTTAACTGTGGTTCTATATCCTATTTTCTTTTTAAAATGTTACTATTATTAATTTGAAATGATTAGTATTTTGACAGTGACATTTATCTGTCAGTTACATACATTTGAGATATGTATTGTGTCACCAAGGAGCAGTTTTTTTATAAATTTATCCATAAAATATATAGAAAAAGTATTTATGCAAACCTGTAGGAAATTTAATAATCTTTAATTTTTATAATAACAAAAATTTCGAAAAAATAACATTTAAATGTATTTTTCGTAGAAAAGCTTTAAGTAAAGTACCATTTCCGGTTATCCGATGTACACCAAAATCTAATGGCTTCTTTCCATATTATAATAAGTTTGAAATACAAGGTTTCAAAATTTTCTGAATGATAGTATTTGAGTTAGAGTGGAGGATCCGCACACACACATACACACACACACACACACACACACACACACACACACACGAACACACACACACACACACACACACACACACACACACACACATCGTGAAAATGTTAAAATTGGATTCTAGGGACCTTAAAACGTCATTTACCAAAATCTCAATATGCGATTTTTAGCACGATCCCTATACCTCCCTTACGAAGGGTAGCGGGAGGTAAAAAGGAAAAAATAATATTTTATTAATTATTTATAACCAGATACTGCCAAATATATTAGAGCTTTATTCACAACCCTTTAACAATCTTCAATTGAATTGTCTCACTCATATAAGATGTAATTCGTCTTATCCTTTGAGTTAGTTCGTTCCCCTAGAGAATTTTGATTAGGTAAAGGATAAATATCTATTACCAGACACCTGTTACAATTAAGTGAGTCTTAATCCACCAACCAATATAACACCCCTCTGTAACACTGTAATAGAAGATGGTATACTGTAACACTGGAAACAGTTACTGATGTGGGTTATAGGCCTATTCTGTAAAATATTCGCTTAACGATTCGTTATCATAACGAAATGGTTATTATGAAATTCGTTATTTCTACTTAGGTCCACTTTTACAATTGATGGATGAACTATGGTATAGCTATTGGAGGTATAACTTTATTCTAGTAATTATACCTTCGATAAACAAGACTGTCTTTTAGAATGCATTTTTACCTCCCGCTACCCTTCGTAAGGGAAATATAAGGATCGTGCTAAAAATCGCATATCGTGATTTTGGTAAATGACCACGTTGTAAGGTCCCTAGAATCCAATTTTAATATTTTCACGATGATGTCTGTGTGCGTATGTGTGTATGTGTGTGTGGATCCTCCACTCTAACTCAAATACTATCATTCAGAAAATTTTGAAACCTTGTATTTCGAACTTTTTCTGTAATGGAAAGAGCCTATTAGATTTTAGTGAAAATCGGATAACCGGAAATGGCACATTACCAGAAGCTCAAAATAGTTTTTCTTCGAAAAATACCTTTAAATGTTATTTTTTCGAGATTAATGTTATTATAAAAATTAAATATTATTAAATTTACTATAGACTTGCATTAATACTTTTTCTATATATTTTATGGATAAATTTATAAAATTATCTATAAATTAAATCCCAGAGCCTACGCTTTAAACAAACCAAACGCAGTTATTCAAATGTATGTAACTGACAGATAAATGTCACTATCAAAGAACTATTTATTTCAAAATAATATTAGTAACATTTTAAAAAAGAAAAAAATTAAATAGAATAATAGGAAAGGAGTTCAATACAGTTTCCAGCAAAAGTAAATATGTAGGTATGTGTTTAGATTAATATCAATTAACGATTCACAAAAATGTTTAAGCTAATCCTCATTTTTGGATTAGTGAATTCTATTCTATCTCGGTATTTAAAATTTAATCTTCATTTTATTATAGTTTCGATGGCGCAATGGTTAGAGCAACGCCTCATGTCATGAGTGCTTTCGGGGCCCTGGGTTTGAATCCCACTAAGGCATGGATGTGTGTGAATGTGAATCCACTATGTAATTGGGATTTAATCCTGTTGAGGGGTTTTAAAAAAAGGTAGTAACTTGGATTATATTAGACTACATTTTTTTAAATAAACTGTCAAAATTAGAGTAAAATTCGCTAATCCAAAAAAAGGATTAACTTAATCTTTTTTGTGACTAGGGCTGTAAATGGCGGGAGGTATTGTGTTGGCCACACCAGATTTTTATCTATCAGATGGTTATACCAGGAATTACGTTAAATCACTTAAGGTTGGTATTGACACAATAAAATTATCTTCTTGTTAGACTATTTTTCTTCAATATTGTTATTATTAGTGCCTTACTATTTACATTTTTCACGATGTACGATGATATAAATGATATTTTTGATTCTGACAGTGATGATGAAATACTTGATTGACATCTGACAAACGTATTGTTTGTGTTTACGTGGTATGCATAAGAACCAGGGATATAGTTATGCGAGGTTTATACGATCGATTTCCATGGGATAAGAATTAAGAAATACTGGTGTTTATTCTAGCTGAGGTTTATCCGAGGTTTGTAAAATACAATTTTCAATTTTATACCTGGTATAACGTTATACGAGGTTTATCTATTAATTGTAAAAGTGGCCCTTAACGGTATATTTACCCCTATTTTGTAAGGAAGTTGTTAAGTCTTAGCAACGTTGCTATAAATTTTAACCAATAGAAACAGATGTAAAGCCTGTCATTTTCATGTTTTATTCAGTGTTCGCAATTATTATTGGTTATTTGCTATAACAACGTTGCTAAGAAATAACAACTTTTTTACAAAATAGGGCCGATTTTCTGTTTATATGTATATTCTTAATTTGCATTTTTATTCTTTACCTGATTGATTATTTGCTTCTTTTTCGATTCTACGTGCAATCATTCGTACTCGTCAGGTCGTAAAACGTAAATTGAGCCCAAGGCAAATGCTTTTTAGATGTGTTTCAGATTCGTTAGATACCGATCACGTTTTAAAATTGCTTGTTATTAAGATAATGGTTTTGAAATCGTTTGCAAATCAGAATAAAATTAAAGATCTAAAGAACAAATCCAATCTTAGCGAGGTAACAAACCAAGAAAATGCTTTATCTCTTAGTTAGAGCACGTCAGAAACGAAACATCCTGGTAAGAAGTGATAAAAGAAGTGAAAGAAAGAATGAAATGGATTGAAAATGTATGTGTGCGGAGCCATTAATATGATATGCAAATGAGGAGCTCGCGACAAAGATAGCGGCATTACAACGCGGGCACGCTCGCAGATAATGTGATGTATTTCGCCCCGTTCCTGACTCAAATTGTCTAGCTATCTTCCACCATCTTTCCGCGACGCGTGTTTAGACTGTGAGTTCTTCATCTTCAACCTTTACAGCGGCGGACGATTCACTGCAGTCCTCAAATAATGTAGGCATTCTAAATGTTCATAATAATACAAGGATTACGCTAGAATTTTTAAGTATAAAACACTTGGTTGATACTTCATAGACTTTTATGTTAAATATGTTCGAAGTAATTCTTTTCAAAAATTTATTTCACTTCTCCATTCTTCCCTTCCACTTTTTATAAGCTCACAATCGATGTACCCTAATTTGAAGATTTTGACAGTTTTTCTTAAATATCATTTTTTCATATTTAATTTTATTATAAATATTAAAGAATATTTTATTTTCCATACGATTTGATTACATTTTATATTTTATATTCAATAGATCTAGAGTTAATAGTATTTTATGTTCCAAGGGCGTTATGATGATGATAATGCCAGGAGGGCGACGAGGATCTAGATGTCGCCCGATGAGCATTATTATCTAATAACGCTCGTGGTGCATACAAGATTTTATGTCTCATTAGAGTATGTGAAATAAGTTTTCATTTACCGTGAGTACTTTTTAACGTGAAACATAGGATTTGCAATTTCCATAGTACCTAAATGACAGCAATGTATAAGAGCGTTCCATTTAAAATAGAACATAGGCTATCATTGTCAAGTGAATATTATTTGTCAAATAGGGTTGAATTGTTACTTCTGAGTTAAAAATAATGTATACAGTTCAATAAAAAGTGCAAATAACTCAATGGTATAATGCAGACGTTAGTCTCAGACAGGTATCTGATTTATTTCGTAAATCATTTCCTGATTGACCAACACCAAGTGCTTCAACTATATCACGAATTGTTAACAAATTTAAGAGAGATGGTTGCGTTAACCGTGAACATGTAAAGAAATCAAGACGAAATAATGTTTTACCGGAGGTGAAAATGGCCGAAATTATTACGCTGGTACGAAATAATAATATATTATCTACGAAAACGAGAGGGAAAGCTGCGCGTGTAAGCAAAAACAGTGTACATCAAGGAAAGAACATTTTAAATCGTACTTCAAACCCATCAAGAGTTGGTTGCGGATGACAGTTAACATTTATTAAATGTTTATATTACTTGCAATCTTTTTCATTTCTAAAATGATGAAATCAAAATACATATTTTTTTGTGCAACCGGACGCGAAATAAACATTTCGCAGCCGCAATACAGGCCGCGAAATTAAATTTCGCGACCGTTGTTATGGTAACGGCCGCGAAATTCATTTCGCGACCGTTGTCATGGTAGCGGCCACGAAATTAGGTAAATAATCACTTTGACACTTGAATATTGCATGGTTTTGTTTATCAAATGTTAATCCCATAGCCACCGTGAAAGATAACTTTCTATATGCAATGAAACTGTTTAAAATTAATAAAATTTGTAATTACATATTTTTTACGGTTACACAAAAAATATTGTGTACACCTTGTCCGCGAAATCCTTTAGCGCGCTCGAGATTGTCTTTTTTCTCTCAGTACGCTAAAGAGCGATTTCGCGGCCTTGATATACAAATAACTATATTTGCTATGTTCTATTTTAAATGAAACGCTCTTATATATTGCTGTCATTTGGTTACTATATGGATATGACAAATCCCATGTTTCAAGTTAAATAAAACGCACGGTATAATAATTTTGATTACAATAATGCTTAAGCTTTGGCGTTGCTAAGGATGTTGTTTAATTGTTTTGTTTATTATCAACATTTATTTATTTTTAAAACATAACATTCTATATCGTTGATGGAATGGATGAATCGAAACGGTGTAAAGAAATTATTTTCAATGCTTCTGCATACTTTGAGGAAGAGAAACGCATAAATGATGCCCTAATTATTCCATTCTCGTCTGTAGAATATGTAAGTATTATATTTTGTGGATGTGTCACATGTGACGGTAAATAATATCAAAAATGAAAAATTAATTCTAACGTAGATAAATATCGTCCCCAAAAAAATTAGTGATCCGTCATCCGTCAAAAATCAATGCGAAACATTGTAGTCAACAATTCGACATACTTACATACCTGTTTCCTTATTATAGTAATTGTTGTATTCAATTAATGTATTAATTGTTGTAATCAATCCTTATTATTATTGTAATGAATTATAATTAAAAAGAAACTAATTTTCATTATATATCGTTCATATTATTTCTAATTTAAATTCCATAAACGATGATCGGATTATAATGAGGGCTTTATAGATATGTTTATATACACCGTATCCTAGCAATAAACAATTCATAATACTTTAGTGAGACATAAAATAAGTTTAAACGAAACAGTGCGGAATATTCACAAAATTAACTAAAAATAGTATGTAATTTTATTACATTCCACATTTTTATACTCCTGTAGAAAATCCTGATAAATTTCATCCTCGCCCCTTCCATTAGAGATGTCACGAGCCACCACTGAAGCTCACTCAGTCAGGAACATTCTCAACGCCGGTATTACCGGTGTCGTAGAGTCCCGACGCGTGACGGCGCTGAAATATTACGTTTGATGTAAATTTTGACAGCTGATTTAACGGGACACAAGGTGCTGCACGTGGAGATTTTTGAATTAGCACGTGATCACACGGAGCATGAGACTGCGGAGGTAATTTTAGATTCACGTATGTGGGGCACAGAGGGATAAAGCCCAGAGAAAATTTAAATTTTCGGAGCTTCATTAAAAAAAGGTCTCTTCAGCTGTTCTTTATTTTATATTTTATATCGTTACAGCAACTACATTCGGTATATGGTTTCAATACGCTGAAATCATAATTATACTCGTATTTTAAATTTATATTACCTTTTGTGATTTTAAAAGAAATCATTATTGTGAGGTGAGGCCAAATATTAAATAAATAATCGATTCAAGTACAAACATTTTTGAACACTACTTGAATAATCAACACACAATTAGATGTGACCTATACATCTTGTAAATGTCCGTCCGAAAATAAAAATCTGATGTGGCCAGCACATAACTTCTCGCCAGTTATTTATGATATGTGTTAAAAGTGACATTTTATTTTGTGAGAAGGAAGATTGGAACACGACGCGAAGAGGAGTGATCCAAACCTTCGAACAAAAGAAAATCACTTTTAACACGTATATCATACACTATTTTTTCTACAAACACTATTTTTTAATTTAAATTTGTATTTCTAATAATTTTTTGACATTCACTTTTAACACTAGTGTCAAAAGTAACAATGATCTGTCACTTTTAACACTGGTGTCATAAAATGACATTTTTAGCGCTAAAACAAACATTAAAAAGCCCACTTTTAATAGATTTGTAGAAAATTTTTTTTTAAATACAAATACATATATTCATATCTCACTACAAAATAATTCTCACATATATTTGCAAAATCTATGGGATATTTTAATATAAATTATGTACAATACATACATTTTCTTTATATTCAATATGCTAAAATTTTCTTTTTCTACTTTCCTTTTCTTTTTCTTTATATTCGTCATTTTTTCGTAAATTCCTTTTGAATTCTTTTTTACGTATATTCTTTTGCGTTGTTGACTTTTTTTTTATTTTCATAATCTTCATAATGATATACAAATATTTTTGACAATGGCATACAAATATTTTTGACAGTGACATTTATGTGTCAATTACAAACATTTGAATTTCTTGTCTTGAAGTAGTTTGATCTGAGATTTTTCACATCAAATTATTTTATATGCATTTCTTTATCTCTAAATCTATAGATGATATAATAATGAATTGATATTTATCGAATAAAGAATTTAACGTTCTTTAATATAAGTATTTACATAAATTTTCGATAAATAATATTTAGATGATTTTTTCTTGTAACTACTACTTCCGGTTGTCCAATTGTTACCAAAGCTTAATCAACTCTTCCCATTATTGTTAGATTGAGGAATCCGTAGTTAAAAATGTCTTAAGTCTTTCAGTATTTGAGAAATCGTGAATCCAACATCCACAGACACATACGGACATCATCGTAAAAATATTATAATCGGATTGTAGGGACCTTAAAACGTACTTATTCACTAAAATCTGGATATTCGATTTTTAGCATGAAGTAAATACCTCTCTTAGCGAGAGGTAAAAAGCAATAAAAATTATTTTAAAATTAAATATGTTGGAATTTGCACCTGGTATTTAACAGTGTATTTTTTATTTTAATGTTTCATTTATGCGAAATTATTTAAATATCGATTACAACTGTCCATAACAGTTGGAGATATAAAAACAAATAATGTTTTAATACTATTTTGCTTTTATAATTTAAACTCCAAACAAATAATTAGTTACTTTTTCAATTTTTTCTAAATGCTGTTTAAAAATTCATTTTAATGCAAAAAATTCGTTGGTATTCCTACAAAAATGCATGTAAAATATTCAGCTAGACCCACGTGAAAGATTTTTTTGTGGCACACTGAATTTAACATGTTACAAAAAGCAAATTCGCTCATTAAAAAGCGGCGACGACATAGAAAATAATTTCCAGTCAACTGTGCAATGGTAGCGAACCTAGCTTCAGACGACAAGGCATATTCTACCACTGGAACCGGAAATTTCACATTTAATCACAGAGCAGAACATTCGGTCTGCTACGACATTAAAATTTTAATCATTTACGTTAAGCACCTAATATTTTGTACTTATATATCTGTCCTTCCATTGTTTTGTATTTAATAATGAAAATGTTTTGCTCCAAAATATTAATAACATTCTTTGAAACATTTTGTTTTATTTCTAGCGGAGAAAAAATATGAGAAATGTTGATAAGACAAAAGGAATTCGTTATGGATTTCTTTCTGCAAAAGACTTTTTACTCTCAAAGATACAATTGATATAAAGCAGAAACAAAGAGCAGGAAATGAAGAAATTAAATATTAAACTACTTACTTAATTACAGTGCTCTGCCAACTTAACTAGAGTGCTCTACCAACTGACAATGTGCTATAAAGTCTCACTGAATTCAATAAATTTTTCACTTGTCTTTATCCTAGCCTTGAACGAGTACGTTCCATTCTGCACAATCCCGTTGCGTTAAAATTTCGTTCTACACAAATGTCGCTCTGCACAATTCTCATTCTACACAAAGTTTCCCCCACTCCCAGTGCCATTCCGACCAAACAGCGAATCTCGTTCTGACCAAAGTATGACAAATCGGGAAGGGTCGAATAAAATTGATACACGATGTTTTCCGAGTGGAAAATTACTCATTTTCTTGAAATTAAAAAAAAAACTCCAATAGAAACAATACCTAACGCACAGAACTCGAGTCCTTATACTTGTTTTTTTATTACCTTCCGTCACCTTTAGGTAAGGAAGGTATTGTCTTTGGTCAAAAAATTCGGTGGTGAGTTTTTGATGAATAAGTACGTTTTAGGGTTCCTAGAATACGATTTTACTATTTTTACGATGATGTCTGTATGTGTGTGTGTGTATGTGTGTGTGTGTGTGTGTGTGTGTGTGTGTGTGTGTGTGTGTGTGTGTGTGTGTGTGTGTGTGTGTGTGTGTGTGTGTGTGTGTGTGTGTGTGTGTGTGTGTGTGTGTGTGTGTGTGTGTGTCTGTGTGTGACAAAATTTTCTAATGCGATAACTCTAATACTACAATTCCAAAAATTATAATTCTTTCGTATTCCTCTTCGTTACATCCATGTGAAGAGCTGATTAGATTTTGGTTATAATTGGTCAACCGGAAGTACCCTCATTTAAAGATTTTAACAGTTTTTCTTGAAAAAACGATGTTAAATATCATTTTTTCACATTTAATGTTATTATAAATATTAAAGAATTATTTATTCTCTATACGATTTGAATGCATTTTATACTTCATATTAAATGGACATAGAGTTACAAAATTATAAAGAAATTAAATATCATATATATTAGTCAGCTTTGCTATAACTCTGGAAACAGCTGCTACATTAGGAAAATTCTGATTGAAAGGTGTCAGTGTCAAGTGCAGTTGACAGTATGTTTCTGTTATAATTTTACTGGAAATATAGGATCTTTTGTATGGAATTTGTATAAAATACATACAACTTCCTTAAGGTAATGTACAAGAAATATAATCTTTTACAAAGAACTTTCTGTATAACATTTATACAAAATACCTACATAGAACTGACGGAAGGTAATGTGCTGGCCACATCAGATTTTTTTATTAAAAACTAATATAACGACCCGGGTTTTGAGGGGCTTGAAACGAAATCGTGTATCTTCGGGTTCTCTTGGGTTCTCTCTTGACAACTAGACCCTTCCCGATTTGCCATACTTTGGTCAGAACGAGATTCGCTGTTTGGCCGGAATGGCACTGGGAGTGGGGGGAACTTTATGTAGAATGAGAATTGTGGAGAGCGACATTTGTGTAGAACGAAATTTTAACGCAACGGGATTGTGCAGAACGGAACGTTTCGCCTTGAACAACTATACTGTAACATGGAACGCCCGCCGTCGCCGCCACTGTTAGCGAGTGTCTATTTATAGCGGTGACGTAATCGCGCTAGTAGCCGACCGATGTAAACAGACTGGTCGCGACGTGTTTAATTTCTTCCGGTCACCTGAACCTTTTGTGTTCATTGTTGTTATGTATTCGAATATTCTAGACTGTTCTAGAAAATAAGGGACGTAGCTATGCTCGAGACACAGTTAGTTCAGTGGAGTCCCTGATCACACAACATTAGTTTTGTGATCGGGGGTTGACTTACATAGTGCAGTTCCATTAGTGAAGACGGACAGACACATTAGTGCGGTTACAAAGTTAGTTAGTTAGTTACATGGAGAGACATAGAGATGTTCATATAGAGTGTTAGTGAGTTTGAGAAGCACAGCAGTATCGTGGTGAGCGTATGCAGTTGGTGTCGAGTAGGTACTCGGGAAGTTACTGGTATATTGGGATAGCTGTGAAAGTGAATACTAGGCAGTGTGGACGAGTATTGTGAAGCTAGGTATACAAGGACAGTAACAGCGAGTTGGAGTGGATACTCGGCATTGGTGTTGAATAATTGTGGCATACTGACAGACGGTGATACTGAGGCTGTGGAGGTTAGACAGAGAGTTACATAAATAAACAGACAGTGAGGTGAAAGGTGTGCCTTCTGTCCGAGCAGTTGAATATACAGACGCTGTTGAGTCAGTTGAGTATATAGACGCCGTGGAGGTTGGTAGGCGGACAGTTGATATAAATATCGCGTAAACAGTCTACAAGAGTCTGCAACAGACCGGCAGTCTAAGATTGGAACGCGTAGTGAAATAAATAATTTGTAATATCGTGGAAATAAATAGTAGTGTTAATTGGTTAAATAAATAGTGTTAGTGTTATATAGTTAATTATAGTTTTGATCTTAATTAGTTCTTAATAATTGTTTAATATGATTAATAGTAACTTTCTTTATAGTTTATAATAAACACCTAATTTTAATTAGTAATAATTGTCTAATATTTACACTTCACCCAGATAAATAAAAACGTTACAATACGTAGGTATAGTTATGTGCCTACAGTAGTATCCAGAAAGCAGAGAATCAGGGCCGCTCCGTGGGTATAAAGCGCCTTTGTGATATGATATATTTTACCGCCCCTTCCCCTCACCACTCATGATGTAAAATTTACAAATTAAAGTTTAAACTATACTTTTTGTTCTTCAAAAATGCTTAGATTCATTCTTGTAATCAATAGGTTAAAATCAAAATCGTTTGTTGTAATCAACAATTTTACAACAGATTTCAAAATTGTATAAATCATAAAGCATATGATTCTTCGCAAAATGCTAGTAGGTATTTAATATACTTGAGTTATAATTTATAATCTTTATATTCATTGTTGTAATCAATATTTTCCCAGTTATTATTTTAATTTAACAATGCTAGAATAATAACGAACCGATTGGTACGATAATTATTTTACTTATAAGTTAATTTGTAAGTTTTATAGTAATTTTGTCTTTACGAGTAAGAGCATTTTATAAAAATTTACTATCATTTACTTTACTGTCTTGAAACGGCGCCCTCAAAGTCAGGCGCCTTTGTGCGGGGCATAACCTGCCCACCCGCACTGAGCGGCCCTGCAGAAAATTAAATACTGTTTTGACATCTGGTAAAGCATCTTCAGTTCATAGAAAGAAAGATTTGATTACAACAATAAACTTTTTGATTAAAATAAAGAAAAGTTGATTACAATAATGATAATGACTAATAATACATTTTAGTCAGAAGTAAAACACATTTTTAACATGGTGGGGGTTGAATTTTGTTTCATTTAATACTGGTACGTACTAAAAAAGTCATTGCACATTGCACATGTGAGCAGTTCAAAAAATTTCCACATTAAATCCCAGTCCGCCCCTCTTATAATATAGGGTTTAATAAAATGTGATCAGGAATTTTAAGAGATGGAAGTAATTACTGACCAAAATAAATTAAAAAGCATAAACTCATGGGCTCGTTTCACGAGCACGGTTTTAACTAAAACGCTGTTTTAAGAAATGTCATATTCAAATTTCAATATTTAATTTCGCCCTTATGTTTGAAGAACGATTTTTTAAAAAATATTTGTTTGAATACCATGCTCTGCTTTAAAATCATATTTTGATAAATTTGATATTATTTATTATTAATATTAAATAATGAAATTTGACATTTCTTAAAACAGCGTTTTAGTTAAAACCGTGCTCGTGGTACGAGCCATGGGCCCCAAATTACCCATTTTTGACATATTTTAATTAGAGGGGAGTGAATATATTGGAGAAATATAAAAATGTAAATAGGAACATGTTTCAAATTTAATAATATCAACATAACCCTGAACATGGATTATTAGAATCTGAAACGTCAGTATTTTTTCTTTAAATAAACAAATCAACTGACTGTTTTCTTCAATATTTTTTACTTCTTTCTATGTTTATAAGAACAGTTCATTAAACTCCTTAACTCTTTTATATTGCTCATTTTTAGTTTGAAAATTTAATTATAAGAAAAGTATTTATTTAACCTTTAAAAACAGGCAGAAATGTTACAAGAAAGTTGTAAAAATTATATTTTTTGTATTTTTATACATATTATTATGGTTTATAGGTTTATGTACCTTCTGTATAAACAATTGACAATTGATATTTGATAGAGAAAAAAATATTTTCTTGTATTAATTATATTTAAGTTTAGCTTTCTCCTGTTAACATTAAAATTATAATCTCATCAATTAATTGAAAACTTCATTAAACAATAGTAAACTTAATACATTCATGAACGACATCAAAGCGTAATTAATTCTGGTAGTATTTTATTAATAACGTAGTTGTACTGTTTCACAAGTTTTATTGTTTTAGATTTTGTGGTAGCAATTAACAATTCATGTGACAAACAATACATATTGTAGAAGTCTAGACAACATCACGTTAAATTTTAATTAGTAAAGCCCTAAAACAGTCACAAGTTTAAATTAAATATAGTAGTGAAATGTGATAATCTTTTTAATAATTAAAAACTATATTAATATATTATTGTATACACATAATTACAAAATAAACACATACACATCATTTTATTATTTACAAAATAGAATAAGCTAAGTTTATTTTTATTTAAGAAGACTACTTTGAACAAATACTTTAATATTGGTAGCCAAATTATCTTGTGGACTTTCAAGATCATCGTTATGTATGAAAGATAGGCAGGCTCAAATCAATACTACTGTACCCGTATACCATAAAACAAGTAAGACAAACGAATTTGTATTTGGTCCTCTTATAATAGAGAGCAACGATTTTGTATGTAGAATGTAGAAAAATCGTTTGATAAACGTGTGTATCGAAATAAAAACTTTTATATGATGAGAGCATTTATATAGGTATGGATATGAGGTACTTACAGTTGACATCACTAACTGCTATGCTAGTTGTCTGAAACCCCCTTAGTCACTACATTGGACTCCACTAGATTTCGTTGTTATTTAGGGTTCATTTCAATTAATACCAACACCAGGTAATTTAAGGTTAAATTTATTTAAATTACTAATCATGTTGAAATACAATTACAAATACACTTTGGTTAAACACTTGTAAATAACTAATAAGGGATTATAACAACATACAATGTTGTTTAGAGTACAATTTCATCATATTCGTACAGCGTTAAACTTTAGCCCACTTGCTAATTTCGTACGAACAATTGTTTACCTGTTATCTGTACAAGCGAGTGCAACCTCACTTGAAGCCGCCTATTTGCGTAGTAAAGAATCAGACTTCGGCGAGAGAGTTCCTATGCGATTAATGCTGACTTAACAAAAACTCATTTCTTTACGTCTCGCCTAAGTTAAATTGCGTCTCACTATATTTCGCAACATTTCGCAATGTTACAGCAGTCAATAGCTTAGTTGGTAGAGCATTATCCCGGCAAGGTAGGTGTCTCGGGGTCGAATCCCAATGGCTGGCAATGTATTTTACTAGAATAATATATTTAAAAAAATTAAACAAATATTAAATAACGTCCATAGTTCAAATCTGTTATCTAGGATAGAGAATACCATATTAGTTAATTTATTTTGTTGAAGGTACTTCCCTATTTTATAGACAAAATGTTTAAGATAAAAAACGTAAACTGATTAGAGTCCCTCAGTTAAAAAAAAACAAATTTTGATTACAACAAAGAAATGCTTAATTACAATAATGGAAATTTGATTACTACAATGAAAATGGCTAATCATGAATACAGTTTGTTGTAGGTATGGTATGACTAGCGAATGAAAGTTGACGTTTAGATTATTTAATAGATGTGGTTTCTTTTGAAAATATTTTCCTATATTTGATTTGAAAGGAAACTGATCCTTATGTATTCTCTTACAGAAGATTAGAATTGTACTCAATACCAGGAGGCATTTAAAATGACCTTAGCAACAGGATTCAGAGATGTATGTAAAAAATTTAATACCGCAAATTCTAGTTCGTTCGTCTCAGATGTAAGCAACCCTCGAGTTGGAATTACTTTTAGAGGAAATTAAAAATAATCCTATTTCATAGAATTGCCAAACTAAATAGTTTAAAGATCAAAATATTTTGTTATAATAAACATTAACGAAAAATGTTTAAAATATTTTAAACGCACTCCTGTTTTGATATTCAGTTATCCTAGTCGGCCATTTATTTTGAGCCAGTCATAGTAATGTATTTCTGTGCTTTCCTAGTCCAGTATTTAAATGGGTTCATGCAAATATTTCATACCTGAATATTTCATACAATTCTATTCTTCTCTAAAGAAACAACATCTATAATCGTATTTTATGTACCAAGGGCGTTACGATGATGATAATGCCAGGAGGTCGCTGAAAATCTAGCCCGAGGACCTGTGGCCCGAGGGATAGATGTCGTCCGACGGGCATTATCATCTAGTAACGCTCGTGGTGCATACAAGATTTTATGTCTCACTAGAATATGTGAAATAAGTTTTCATTTATAATAATTTTGATTTCAATAATGCTTAAGCTTTGGCGTTGCTAAGTATGTTGTTTAATTGTTTTGTTTATTATCAACATTTATTTATTTTTAAAACATCTACGTTATAATATCGTTGGAGATAATGAAATTGGTGAATTTGATGTTTCGGAAGATATTTTATCGAAACGGTGTAAATAAATTATTTTTAATGCTTCTGTATACTTTGAGGAAGACAAACGCATAAATGTTCCCCTAATTATTCTATTCTCGTCTTTAGAAGATGTAAGTATTATATTTTGAGGTTCGTTTTCAAATATCAGATCTCAATTCTTTATGAATATTATTACATTTTAAGGAGTTTGTACTGCTTTGGATATGTCACATGTGACGGTAAATAATATCAAAAATGAATTCAAACGTGGATAAATATCGTCCCCAAAAAAATTAGTGATTCGTCATCCGTCAAAAATCAATGCGAAACATTGCAGTCTGCAATTCGACATACTTACTATTTATAAGTGTGGTAAAAGTAAATTGCAATTTAAGGCTCGTTTTATAATCAATTTTAAATATGTATTATAATGAAATTAAAAATGATTTTTGTGTTGTGCTTTCAAAGTTGTTTTCTTATTATATTGTTGTAATCAATTAATGTATTAATTGTTGTAATCAATCCTTATTAATATTGTAATTCATATTATTTCTAATTTAAAGTCCATAAACGATGATCGGATTATAATACGGACAATGAACGATTATGCCTTCATATAATGCCCCGGTTGTTATAGATATGTTTATATACACCGTATCCTAGCAATAAACAGTTCATAATACTTTAGTGAGATATAAAATAATGTAAACATCAACTTTTATTCGCTAGTCATACCATACTAGTTTTTCAACGAGGACCCGAAAATTGTGTTTAGGGCCTATGAAATTCTTAATTACGCCTTGGGATACACCTTATATATCTTGCATATATTTGTGACGCTTGTTGCATTTGACTTTAGTTCCGTTTTACATTCTACCATCTCCATACTCGATACAGAGTGACTACACATGCCCCCACAAATCATCGGCCAACACAATACCCTAATAACTCACGGACAGAGTCACACAATATCCTCCTCATCAGTATCTCACTAACAATTCTATGATCCATCCATCACTGACTCTGTGTGTTGCAGGTGAGAATCCAGCTGCCATGCAGCACGGCGGCCGAGGGCTCTCCTGGCTGCGTAGCCCCTCCACGTGGCTGCTGTTGCTCTCCGTGGCAACCGTCCTGTCCTAGTGACTTCCTGGTGCACGCTGTAGCGGAGCCCCACTGCCCCAAGTGAAGTGATAAGGCTGATTTTAAAACTATGTGGTGCGCGTTGCTTTCCATTTCTATTTGAGGATTTGTATTCTGTTGTTGTTTGTACTGAATAAAGTTTTGTTGAGGTTACAAAGCCTAATTTTATGTGATATAGTTTCATTATATATTTTAAGTGTATATAGTAATAACCTGTTATCTAGTTTTTATTTTATGTGGTTTTTAATTTTATTTTAAGTACCTATTGTTTTGGGCATCATAGGTACCCAAAATCCAGATATTCTAATTTAGGGATATTACCTAAAAGCAAAGCTACTATTGTCCATAAAAACTACAAAATTTCTTTTTCTACACTTATGTACGTTTTAAATGAAACTATCTAATTTAAAGCAACACTTTAATAAAAAGAATGGATAAAAATAAAACCACAAAAATTAAATATAAAGTATTTTTTTATCTAATGACGAAATTAGTATGGGCTGCAAGGTGTTTAGTAATTTAAAAAAAATATTACTTTATTCTTAATACAAACAGAGTTGAAACAACAGCCGTATTTTGTAAAAATTGTTGATTACTAATAGAATTTGAGAAAAACGGCATTGAAACTTCTGTGACATCACCGGTGCGAAATAATACAAACAATGATGAGAAAGTAAGAGATACAGACCTATCTCCTTTAAGGTGCATTCACAAATGAAAATTAGGTTTAGATTTATGGTTTATACGTTAGATTTAAACTCTTTGGCCGCGTATTATGTAATGACTCCATTCACACCAGAATTTAGGGTCTCTAAATCCAAATCATAAAGCTAAACATTGCAAGGTCCAAACTTTAGGTTTATGATTTAGTTTGACGTTACAAACTTCACCAATGAGAACGAGTCTGAAATGATAAAGATACATACACCCATCTTTATTTATTATCCGTTTGGAGGATTCGGCTTTTTAAACAAATGCGAGAAGAACATGGAGACTGTCATAACTTAATTGCTGAAATATAACCAATAATGCCAAGCGAATGACAGTTTCACGGCGCACAGGTGTCTTGTTGAGTACTGCTCTACTGATATTTTAATATATTTTTTAAGCATTTACACAGATGTCTGTACAAATCAAAACTAATTTTCAGGTAATTTAAACTTACATGTATAAATGACGTGCTTAAACCTAAACAAAAACCATAAACTTAATTTTCATTTGTGAATGCATCTTTACTCTCGTTGCACAGTTGACGTCACTGAATTTCTAATGTTGTTTCTATTTAATTATATTATTTTTAACCAAATTTAAAACAAATACAGGTACTCTCTAATTAGGTGGATAGCTGTATTTAAAAAAAATGGTCGCATACCTCATAGGACAGAACAAAAAAAAAACATTATTATACATTAAAATATAAGAAAAGAATCCGGGTAAACTATCATAGGACGAGGGTGGACAAACTTTGGTATGTCCCTATAATCTTTGAGGTAAAAAGTTTGACCACCCTTGTCCTAGGAAGAACAAAAGTTTATTAAGATTTTTTTTTATTTTACCATAGAATAACACATTTATTTAATCTGTGCCATTATAAAACACCTTTTATATTACCAGGGAAAATTAGAAATAATTCTAGCTGATAAAAATTGAGTATTTGTGTTACTTTGATAGCCATAACAAATTATACAAATCTATTGGCACTTACACTATACTAGAATCGAACTGTTCAATTAAGACGAAGAAGGAAATGTAGATATTAAATATAACATTTTTGTAACAGGGTCTGCAAATTTCAAAGACATTTAAAACAGTGGCGTATCCAAATTGGCACACCCAGCAATGGGTAATAAGCCGTGATGATATATTTTTATTTATTTTTTCCTAACCAATAAGAGGTTTCAAAAATCCACTCAATGTTGGAATATATACTAAAATGACCCGAGAATATGTGGACAAAATTTGAAGTCCCAATCATTATTCTTAAGATAATTATAGATGGTTAAATTGTCGCCCAAAAGCCCAAAAAAGATATCTACTATTGTCTTAAGAATATTGATTGGGACTTTAAATTTTATCCACATATTTTCGGGTCACTCTAGTATATATTCCAATATTAACTCTCTTATTGTCATTGACAAAAATACAGTTCCAAAATATGTCGAAACCCAATGTTATTTACATGGGGAAAAATCAAGTTCATTTAGGTACGGTCAAATATTAATATTAAGCGGAATCATTGCCTACGCATTTTAAAAAAATTATTTGGAACCACTTTAGCGGGTGGCTCTAATAAAATTAGACTTGACTCCTTGTAAGGTCCATTCTAATGTATATATTTTAAAAAATTCGCGAAAAGTAATTCGCACAAAAATTATATATATAAATTTCCTCTATATCGCCACCCCTAGATCAAAATCCTGGGAACGCCACTGATTTGAAATGTATTTAAGTACCTACATAAATCAATATTTCTAGTTCTATCTGAATATCAATTTATTTATCCGCCATCATGCTTCAATAGGGTATTCTCTGAGGAGCACCAATATTAAAAATATTAGTGTTGATAGGTAAACATCAGGGAAAAAACAAAAAATCATATTATAAATTAATTGTTACAAAAGATACAAAGCATTTAAATTTTGCTGATTACTAGATGACCTTCCAATGGGAGACCAGTTGAAATCCCTACTCCATGTTCGAATGTGATAAGACGCCGCATGAACCACTGACAGTACACCGCCGGTACTGTACAACTAGTACGTCACTATCACGTGACACAACAAAATCAAATTTTAAAAATTAATATCTCGCTTATTAAAAGGAATTTTAACTCGGATTTTCACAGGTGCTCTTAGATATAACTGTTCTTTAAGAAAAATAAATAAAAAAATATGAGAGAATACCCTATTCAGGATATTCTTATACAGTCATTGACGCGAAAGAAAATCGGTTTGTGAAATGTTATTACGGGTGTCTGTAAAACGGCACTATGATTACAAATATTTTACTTTGACTTATTATACATAATACGTGAACCTCTCCAACCAAGACTTGTAAATTTCATACCGAAGCAACACCCATGGTTTATCAGATAATCACGATTACATGGAATACTCTCCCTTATAAAATCTGTTTTCTTTCGTGTCATAGTCTGTACTTCATAAGGACAATACGAGTGTAGTGTTTATTTTAGTCTAAACTAGAATATTTGGATTTTAGATTATTCAATAATAGAAATAAAAATCAACCTATTTAATTAAAAATAAAAAGGAATTTAATTTTTAATATTAACAAGAAATAACCGTATTTATTTATATTAGTACATTTTGAACATTGTATTGTTTTTACAATGACAACTAAATTCAAGTACAGGCTGTCTCATTTTCGATGTTTTTTTAAGGTATCTAGGGTAATATTAACGATAGATCAAAACTGTTTGCACATTGCAGGGTCAACTTTTTGAGAAAAGTTTAATAGTCACCACAGGAATTTTCGATCTTCTTTTGTTTCTGAGCTACAGGCAAAAACTCGTTTTTCGCTCATTTTGAAAATGTATCATATCTTATTTATAATGATAGTTGGAGAAAAATTCTTTTTACAAAATATTTACCGTTTTTTAGATAGAATAAAATGGCGTAATTAGATTTTTTGAAAACTTAATAATTCTCGAGATATACAAACTTATGATTTTTTAAATGGGAACCTGTGTTGAAAATAGTCTCGTCTTTTTGCTTAATTTATAAGCTTTTCAATGATATATAACAAGTCTACATTCTTTTGTTTTAAACATTAATTAAAGACGAACCATCATTTGCATATTTCTAATAGTATTTGTTTCAGTTTTACTTATTTTTTCAATTTATTTACTTCAAGAGCATATTAAACCGTTTTTTTCGGATTGTGTCAAAGCCAACTATAACGTAGATAAATAGTAATTTAACTAACCCGAAAATAATTAGTTAAGAATAATTTTGAGAACACAATTAATAGATATAGAACCAAATAAACAAATGATGATCTGTAATAAGTTTTTTCATTTGTTTCTTAATAATTTCCAATATTTTCACCCCAATAAATTCATAATTCGTCTTTTATTAATGTTTAAAACAAAAGAATGTGAACTTGTTATATATCATCGAAAAGCTCATAAATTAAGCAAAAAGACAAGAATATTTTCAACACAGGTTCCCATTTAAAAAATCATAAGTTTGTATATCTCGAGAATTATGAAGGTTTCAAAAAATCTAATTACGCCATTTTATTCTATCTACAAAACAGTAAAAATTTTGTAAAAACAATTTTTCTCTAACTATCATAATAAATAAGATATGATATATTTTCAAAATGAACGAAAAACGAGTTTTTGCCTGTAGCTCAGAAAGAAAAGAAGATCGAAAATTCCTGTGGTGACTATTAAACTTTTCTCAAAAAGTTGACCCTGCAATGTGCAAACGGTTTTGATCTATCGTTAATATTACCCGAGATACCTTAAAAAAACATCGAAAATGAGACACCTGTACATATACAAAAATAAATTTAAAACATTTATACATAATTTTCTTTTTTATTAAAATAATAAATTTATACTTACCTTCTACAAAATTGTAAAAAAATTATTAATAAATATTAATTTCATATTTTTGCACGACATACATTTCATGTACATACATTATATCCAATTTATCCTATTTTATTTTACATTCACTATTTTAAGTAATTTTTTATAGTAGGATAAAAAGCACAAATTTAAATGAAACTGTAAATATATTTTCATTTTGTAATATTGAAAATAATTTTCAATTAAATAGTGTATACCACCTAATAAACATATATAAATGTCATTTTAGCTATGTATGAATGTATGATAGAAATTTTTAAATAGAAATGGAAACACACGTGCAGTGTGATTTTAAAAACTCCATGGAGACATTTTGTGGACATTTAAGAAATGTTATAGATTCCAGCAACTCACAGGATAGTGTTGTTAACAACAAATCATTTGTTAAGTACGGGTTGTACAGTCAGTAACAATCAGCATGTACAACATGGTTGTAAACAGCTTCTAGGATTTGTGTTCTTATTTGCGAGAGTGAATGATGAGTGTGATCAGTGATCATGTTTCTTACATTCCACGTGTATTATAAATGTGAATCAACTCTCCAGAGGTCGATAGACATGTCTATTCATGAGAAAATGCGAGTGAATGAGAAAGCTGTTGGCTGATTCATTTTTCAGGCAGGAAGATCTCGTATAGCACGGTATACACCCCAGGAGTTATATCTCGTGTTATAGGAGTTAACAATCAAAAAGAATATGTTTTTCAGCCGTTTTTATAAAATGGTTAACAATTTTATCTGAATACTAACAGGATAACTGCTTTTTGTCACAAAATAAAAAAAAATAACTAAAATAATTGGTTTATACCATGGTAATATACTTGGTGAGATTGTAAACCCAAAATTTGTACCTACGAGAGGAGTTTTTTATGTTATCTAGCTAGCTATGAAAACAACGAGTTAGAGAACAAGTTATAGTTATTAACGTCATAAGGCTGATATGTAGCAATTAACAGATGAGGTTGAATGTTGTAAAATCGAGGCGATAGCCGAGATTTTATAATCAACCGTGTCTGTTATTTGTATGATGATGACATGACATGATTTTTAATAATTGTACTGTTATAAAAAATAACGGCCGTGGCTGTTTTGATGCATATATCGGTTGAGCATACAATACTGTTAAAGCACATTTAACAGTATGGTATTATAAATTTTTTTTTTTTGCACGATCGGGTTATTTTTTATGTTTACCGATAGTGTTTCCAAGACAGTAGGTCTTATTTACAAATTACTGAACGGTAAGTGATGTGAATCACGTCGGTAAGTGATGTGCTTCACTTACCGTACAGGAGGCGAGACGATAAATAAATAAAAACAAAAATCAAAGCTTACTTCAAAAATGACAAATAATTTATTTTAATATATCAAAATAATTTTCAAATCTTATTTTTCTTTTAAATTTTGTGCGTCAATCGTGCAAAAAATAGTATAATCATCACGAACGTTAAGGAATTACCGATCTCAGACAAAATTGAAACCTTCGCTTCCCTCAGTCCCCAAACATTGTCTTCGATCGGTAAACTGTCCTTACCGTTCTTAATACTTCATATACAATTTCAACGTAAGAACCGTTAACACTAACACTATTCCAACGTTTTTCTAATAAAGCTATGTCTTCAAAAAACAAATCTTTTGGTAATTCTGCAAAATACGACTCCATAGCGTTTTCAGAGTCATCATTCGATAAAAAGCGACGCCCTCTCAAATGTTTTTTGAGTTTTGAAAAGAGATAATAGTCACAGGGGGCGAGGTCAGGACTGTAAGGTGGATGTTGTAATTCCTTGACTACTGCGTGAACAATTCTTGCTTTATACACCCTGCAGTTGTCGTGCAGAAACAGAGTTTTTTTTGAGTATAATTGTGGGGTCTTTTTCGCGTATAGCCGCTTTCAAGTTCTTAATTGTGTCTTTGTAGACATTCCCCGTTATTGTAGTCCCAGAAAACTGAGGCCATTACTTTCTCCGCAGAACATTGGGTCTTCCCCTTCTTGGGTGGTGGAGAGCCCTTATGAATCCATTGCATGGACTCTTGTTTCGTGGGAGGTTCAAAATGATGTACCCAGGTCTCATCCCCGGTTATAATTCTATAGAAAAAGTCTTCATTTTGGGTTAAAGCAATTAAATTCTCCTCGCAATTTTGTCGTCTACACAGTTTTTGTTTGGGACTGAGCACTCTGGGAATCCATGGTGCCGACACTTTGTTCATTCCCAAATCTTCGTGTAGTATATTAAAAACACTCGTTTCTGATATTCCTATTTCTCTAGCACTGAAACTTTTACTCGGCGGTCAGTCAACACCAAATCTTCAACTTTGTTGATGATTTCTTCAGTGCTTCCAGGTCTTCCAACATTTGAACTGCTTGCATCAATATTTGACTTGGAAATAGGACGGGCTGTTTTCTCCATACACTGCCACCATTTTATTATGGATATTCTTCGGACTACTCCCTTCTTTCGATAGAAATTTTATGATGCTTCTATGTTCAAGTTTCAAATTATTCATTTTCGTTTCTTTAAACTGATATAAAAATGATAATTGTTAAGCGATTGGAGCCAAATTTGGAGATAACACTATAAAATGTCACAAAAACTTGACATAAGAAAATTGTCGCGATAGCATGTTGTTTTCATAGCTAGGTAGATAACATAAAAAACTCCGATCGTATTTTATAAAAACATACAGAGAATTTATTTTAAAATGCAACATATGATTCATCACTTCCATGGTTACACACTACTGTCAAAAAATGACAGCAATGTAATATTTGTCCATTTTAAAATGCAACATTATAAATAGTACTGCGCACAGGAGATACCTCCAGAACACATCAAAAATTTTGTCAATTCTTTCTACGACCGACTAGGATATTGCCCCAGTGTAAATGGAGGTATTTTTGAACAATAATTACATTAAAATTATGAATTTTTGTAAGCTAAAGTTTGTTAAGATGTGCTACATTAAGGATTTGATTTTTTGTTAATCTTATATAGGCTAATTTATTGGAAATTTACATAACTATAAATTTTGTATGTTGCATTTTGAAAATGGACAAAAATTACATTGCTGTCATTTTTTGACAGAGATAGTGTGTAACCATGGAAGTGACAGACCATATGTTGCATGTTAAAATAAATTTCCTGTATTATATGAATACAATTTTTCGTATCAAATTTTAATCTATTGTATAAAGAAATTTCGTACCGTGTTATACGAGGTTTTACTGTAATATAGTATAATATAAATCTTTGTTTAATGTTTACATTCCGAATTTATACTTATATATTTACTGTAACTTTAATAATTTAAAAATATTACGGGCATATTGTTAAAATATTGTGTTATTCTACAATATCATATATGTATAAAATATTATTTTAATAAAAATGTAAATACTAATATAAGTTGCCAATTTGTATTATTTACAATTTTGGCATTTTTAAAACTATTTCATTGACTGTACATATATTACACTTATGCTTTTATCATTTGTTGTACATAAAATTCAAACTCAACGATGACAAAACTTGTCTGAACAGCAATTAATTAGCTGGTATCGGTAAGAAATATGTTGTCAGTAGTGATTTATTTAAGTGTGAGAGTGGACATATATACATTATTTCTCATTTTTATACAGAAATTTATAGAAAATTTGCAACAATATGTGTTTCATTGTTGTTTAGTAACTGTATTGTTATGTTTAAAATTCATTTTAATAATTATAATTATGTATAGTAGTTTCGTATTTATTATTTAGTAAGTTTTAGTTTAAAATTTAACCATATTGTTTAATTATTTTTACAGTAAATAATCTTTAAAATATTTGTGGTAATTAAAACTAGTTTTCAAAACAAAAATTGTTGTACAAAATGTTTATAATAACTTATTATTATTATTATTATTATTATTATTATTATTATTATTATTATTATTATTATTATTATTATTATTATTATTATTATTTATAATTTCTGTATAGAATGATTCGTGTAGATACTCCATTTTTATAATTTTATTATTTGAAGTGTTTTATCGTGAACTATTGACAATTGAAATATTTATTGTAAATGATTATTATATTATGTATGTGTATTATAATTGTGGACTTAAAAAACTATTATTTTCTGTGCATCAGGTGAGCTGGTTTTGCTAATACTGGAATACAGGTAGGATTTTACAATATAACCAATTAATTAATTTGATATTACAAATATATGATAATGCTTCAGATTTTAATGTGAGCGGTCATGTGATTTAACTGTCTTTGAAATCATATGTTTTAAGTTAAGAGCACATTTGAATTCAATATTTTATTTAATCCAGTGTGTTTTTTATGAGTATTAAAAAATACAGAAACCGGAAAAATTAGGGAACACCAAAAAAAGTTCTGTATTTTAAAAAAGTTTGAACTCCCTCATATTTGTGTTATTTCTACATATACAACAAATAACAAATGACGATATAACAACTAAATATAGCACCAACTAAAGATAGATTACCATTTATCGAGGTGTTACATAGTGCTGGGTCTTTATTTTTATTGAATTTGGGTGTTTAATGAGCCTGTTTCACATTTTTCAAAAAGTATTTTAAATGAAAGTTTGTGTAATATTTTTCTTATTAATAATTTTTTTTTAATAATTTGCTGTTATTTTCGTTAATAATTAAATACAAACAACCCCGTACTCCTGTGTCGTAGAAGCACATACATTACGTCATTCAAAGCCAATAGAAAAACAGTTTTTTCATCACCTACGTTTATTTTTGTTGTTTAGATAAATAAACGTAGGCGATAGTTTGTCACATGTTAATAACAAACTTCTAATTTAACATTTGACGCTGACATTTTCCATTATAAATGAGTAATAAAGTAATAATGGCTAATACACAATACACTCAAGTTAAGTCGGACAGTTTACCGAAAATCGATAGCTGGATGGTGGCTGAATTTATATCAAAAAACGATTGTTTTACTGTTGTCGAAATAAGATATGTTAAAGAGTTAAGGTAAAATAAAATGTAAATATCCAACCATCAGCTCTTCGACCTACTGCTTCCACCCACAATTTTCTTTCTTCGCATCTTTTGGCATATTTATAAATTCAATAGTAAGTTTGCTCCTAGCACATTTTTGCGAGAAGGCACAATAAGATACTGTAAATTACTCATTTTATATTGAATTTTTTATTATCCTACACGAACCAAACTCAAAATATTGACACTTGTTTGACAACTTTGACAATATATTTATCATTGTTTATCATAACACTTGTAACAAAACACAAAGAATTGACACTATAAGGGGGCCAATTGGAGCCGATGATGATGTATGTATGTGCTGTGACGTCACATTCTATTTCAGATCACGTGTCTTTTTCAAAATATCCAAATTTCAAAAATTTATTGAAAAATATCTAATGAATATATGGTGATATTTTCAAATTTGAGGCTATTTAAATAATATCTTTTTAAATTTAATACTTAGAAGGCATATAAAAATTCTTGCAACAGCTCTACTCATGTGCACAATAGATCAAGGATTAACAAACATTTCTGCTTTTGTAGTCGTTTCAGTTCTATGTATTTACAGTAAAAAATTATTATTAAATTTTCTACAGATTTGCATAAATACTTTTTCTATATATTTTATGGATAAATTTATAAAATTATCTATAATTTAAATCCCGGAGCCTGCGCTTTAAACAAGCACAACTCCTTGGTTACACAGTTCATATCACAAATGTATGTAACTGACAGATAAATGTCATTGTCGAAGAACTAATCATTTCAAATTAATAATAGTAACGTTTTAAAAAGAAAATAGTAAATAGAACCATACTTATATGGAATGGATCTTAATAGTTTCCAGCATAAAAAAATTAAATCATCATCATCATTAAGTAGATTCTGTCCTTCAACAAGTCTCAATAGAAATGTTATCTTCAAGCTAGTCTTTTTTGCGCGTCTTTTTTCAAACTCTCATTGCGGGAGGTATTGTGTTGGTCAATCAGATTTTTTAATTTATTTTCAAGGTTCTCAATTTATGTAGCATGTCTAACAGAATAATTTGAATGAAACTGAAACATAGTAAGGTGTTTAAATAAATTATAACCAAATTGTTAATGAAATTTTATTGTCTTTTCTGATTATAAATGAAATAAAATTTACGATTTGTTTAAACACAACAATTTTTGACAATATATAAATATATACTTTATTGGATATGTAGAGTACATAGAAAATAATAGATTATAGTAAACATAATCCATTTACAAGATGATTATGAGGAACGACAGAAATGTTTATTGGTTTTAAGGTACATCTATCGTTTTACAAAGAGTTATGAAAGAGGCTATGCTTATTGTAAAATGTGACTGCCTACCTGTACATTATTTACACACATAATACTGTTGGTTTGGTTGCCATGGCAATGGGTAGTTAAAATCGTCACCTGCTGATGAGTAGGAGGAGAGTTACTCCTGCTACAGATGTCAAATAGTGGTGGAAAGTTGAGTGGGTACTTGATTTGTTTTTGCTGCCGTGTTGCATGGCTGCTGGTTTTTCCACTGAAACCAATACACTATTTACTATTTTTAATTTATACTCTGTTCCATTTAAGCCATTCAGTAGATGGAGCTGGCAACAGCGCAAACTTGAAGTAGCCGAAATTACATTGGGTAAACTTGTCTCTTGTCTCCAATTTCAGCCAATCAGAGAGGTCAAAACTATTCCCTATGCTCAGCAATACTGAATGGTTTAAATGGAACAAGGTATAGGTAGGTACTTCAAACATTTTTATATTTCAAGTATGTATTACATACGAATACTACACATATCATGCTTTGTTTACATGTTTTAAATTAGTTTAACTGTTTGGTATTATAACTTAAATTAATAAATTCATTTTTATTTATACTCGCATAAAGAGCATTTTATACAAATGTACTTAGGTACATATTTTTTACAACTTCAAACAAATAATTACATTACAAAATGCATTTTGTTGGAAACAACAAACGTTAGAACAAATTCAAATAAATAAAATAAATCGCGACATCTTATCCAATGCTGGGTATGTCAATATGCTTTGTATGGAGATATCGGTAATGATGATTCAAAATAGAAATAGAAATAGCAACTTCACAACCATACAAGTGTGTTTCTACGATCACTTCGGTACTACAAGTTCGTACTTTTTACCTCCCGCTACCATTGGTAAGGGGGGTATAGGGATCGCATATCGAGATTTTGGTAAATGAGCACGTTTCTAGGTCCCTAGAATCCAATTTTAACATTTTCACGATGGTGCTGTGTGTATGTGCGTATGTGTGTATGTGTGTGTGTGTGTGTGTGTGTGTGTGTGTGTGTGTGTGTGTGTGTGTGTGTGTGTGTGTGTGTGTGTGTGTGTGTGTGTGTGTGTGTGCGTGTATGTGTGTAAGTGTGTATGTATGTATGTGTGTATGTGCGTATGTGTGTATGTGTGTATCACTCAAATACTATCATTCAGAAAATTTTGAAACCTTGTATTTCGAACTTTTTCTATTATGGAATGCAGGGGCGTAAACTACGTGGGTGCACGGACGCACATGCACCCACAGAAAGTAAAAGTGTGGGTGCACGGCACAACAATTTCGCCATAACATTTTAATTATATATTTCATACATTGTACAAATGAGTTGTCAATCTTTTCAAGTTAAGAGTAAGCTGACATTATTTAATCGTGTCATAATAAGGACAGTAAAATACTACTATTAAACCGAACAAACGGATATGTTAATAATTATACGATATTGCGAAGAATATTATTGGCAACCTATAAACAATTTTTACTGTCATTTAAATTAGTTGTTTGACATTTGGATAGATTGCTAGATGAAATTTATTTTAAAAATTGCACTATGCAGTTATTAATATTTTATTTTTTTCTGTCTAAATCGTTGCAGATATCACAACTTACGCAGATACAGAAAAGTTTACCATTGAATGTGTCGTGACACCAAAGTTTCACACACTAGTGGTTCACTAATAATAACAAATATCTTAAAAGACATCCGTATGGATTTCAAAGCAAATTTTATTCAAACCAAACAAAGCGTTCTGTCATTATAAGCAAAATTAATTTCTTTTTACTAAACGGTACACTTTCGGTTTTTCGGATATTGGTAAATTAAGTTAAATCTTGTTACTTTGGGCCCAGGAATCTGTATTTAAGCCATGTCTATTAGGAGTATTTTTTTTGTAATAGATATTAATTTTATTTGTTAAATGTACACATAATTTAACATATGTATAATAAAATAAGTATTTTATTTTTACTTTATTATTTACATTAATAAAAACATATAGGTACCCATATTCAATATAAAAATAGTGCACCCACAGCCAAAATTAAAAGTTTACGCCTCTGATGGAATGAACCCATTAGATTTTGGTGTAAATCGGATAACAGGAAATAGTACTTTACATGAAGCTCAAAATAGTTTTTCTTCGAAGAATACCTTTAAATGTTATTTTTTCGAGATTAATGTTATTATAAAAATTAAAGATTATTACATTTTCTACAGATTTGCATTAATACTTTTTCTACATATATTATGGATAAAGTTATAAAATTATCTATAATTTAAATCCCGAAACCTACGATGTAAACAAACAAAACTCCTTGGTTATGCAGTTATTTAAATGTATGTAACTGACAGATAAATGTTACTGTCAAAGCACTAATCGTTTCAAATTAATAATAGTAAAGAAATCAATACAGTTTCCAGCATAAGTAAATATGTAGGTATGTATTTAGATTAATAAAAATTAACGATTCGCAAAAAAGTTTATGCTAATTTTCATTTTTGGATTAGTGAATTCTATTCTATCCCGGTATTTAAAATTTAATCTTCATTTTATTATCAAAAAAGGTAGTTACTTGGATTAGATTAGACTATATTTTAAGAAATAAACAGCCAAAATTAGAGTAAAATTCGCTAATCCAAAAATAAGGATTAGCTTAACCTTTTTTGTAACTTGGGCTGTAAATGGCGGGAGGTATTGTGTTGGCCACACCTGATTTATTATATTCCTATTCCTTATAATAACCCGATGTTCAAAGTCATTATTAAAAAAAAAAGAACGAAATGGATCATTGTATAAACAAATTAAAAAAAAAACAGGTTTATTATTTAGTTTTATTAAGAATAACAAGTAAAAATAAAACAAAAAGTACTGAAATACTCTATTCGATCGCGATTCTATAGTTTAGTAGATACCTATCAATTATGTAAATATTTATTTGTAATATATTTCATTGTAAATACGTTTAAAATCTCCGTGAATGTAATGAACGACAGTATCGTTCTAATACAATTTAAAACAACAATTCATCTTCCACAAAAACGCAATATCACTTTTCAATCGCAACTGTATCACGTATTTAGTATTTTTCCTCGAAATTATTCCATGCCATTTATTCAACTCATGCCAATTTGGGGCTTCCTGACAAAACAATCCATCATTTTCAGAAGCATCCATCCGTCCTGCCCAAAGCACCTCATTGCTCTCATTATCCTTTCGACACTCTTTCACCCTATATCATCACCAGCAGAGAGGTCAATGACCCTCCACGCACTCAATTTCATATTTCATACTACATGCTTTTCCTAGATTAAAAATAAATATCGTGTTTTAAAATAAATGTGCAAATATTACATGAATTTCAGGAGAGCGTGGAAAGTGATTTACATGCGGTATTGATCGTATGCAACAAATAGAATTAAAAATGTGATAGAATCGAATGGAAATAAATCTGGAATATTATATATAAAGTTATAAATTTTAACATGTTATAATTTTGGACATTCATATTTGAAATTTATGAAATTTATTTACAGTATTTTTATTAAAAGTTGCCCGCTTCATATTTTACCCATTTGTTCTACAGATTTATCGTTTATATGTAATTTGAATTTACGTTCATATTTTTATTATTAATTTAAATTATTTACATGCGAGTATTTTCAAAATTGTAAATTTGTTTAATATAAATATTTACCCAACAGACTGAAACTGTGATATATTTTTACCTTCCGTCACACCTTTAGATAAGGAAGGTATTGTTTTCGGTGAAAAAGTTTTTAATGAATAAGCACGTTTTAGAGTCCCTAGAAAACGATTTTACTATTTTTACGATGATGTCTATATGTCTGCGTGTATGTATGTATGTATGTATGTTTGTATGTATGTATGTATGTATGTATGTATGTATGTATGTATGTATGTATGTATGTATGTATGTATGTATGTATGTATGTATGTATGTATGTATGTATGTATGTATGTATGTATGTATGTATGTATGTATGTATGTATGTATGTATGTATGTATGTATGTATGTATGTATGTATGTATGTATGTATGTATGTATGTATGTATGTATGTATGTATGTATGTATGTATGTATGTATGTATGTATGTATGTATGTATGTATGTATGTATGTATGTATGTATGTATGTATGTATGTATGTATGTATGTATGTATGTATGTATGTATGTATGTATGTATGTATGTATGTATGTATGTATGTATGTATGTATGTATGTATGTATGTATGTATGTATGTATGTATGTATGTATGTATGTATGTATGTATGTATGTATGTATGTATGTATGTATGTATGTATGTATGTATGTATGTATGTATGTATGTATGTATGTATGTATGTATGTATGTATGTATGTATGTATGTATGTATGTATGTATGTATGTATGTATGTATGTATGTATGTATGTATGTATGTATGTATGTATGTATGTATGTATGTATGTATGTATGTATGTATGTATGTATGTATGTATGTATGTATGTATGTATGTATGTATGTATGTATGTATGTATGTATGTATGTATGTATGTATGTATGTATGTATGTATGTATGTATGTATGTATGTATGTATGTATGTATGTATGTATGTATGTATGTATGTATGTATGTATGTATGTATGTATGTATGTATGTATGTATGTATGTATGTATGTATGTATGTATGTATGTATGTATGTATGTATGTATGTATGTATGTATGTATGTATGTATGTATGTATGTATGTATGTATGTATGTATGTATGTATGTATGTATGTATGTATGTATGTATGTATGTATGTATGTATGTATGTATGTATGTATGTATGTATGTATGTATGTATGTATGTATGTATGTATGTATGTATGTATGTATGTATGTATGTATGTATGTATGTATGTATGTATGTATGTATGTATGTATGTATGTATGTATGTATGTATGTATGTATGTATGTATGTATGTATGTATGTATGTATGTATGTATGTATGTATGTATGTATGTATGTATGTATGTATGTATGTATGTATGTATGTATGTATGTATGTATGTATGTATGTATGTATGTATGTATGTATGTATGTATGTATGTATGTATGTATGTATGTATGTATGTATGTATGTATGTATGTATGTATGTATGTATGTATGTATGTATGTATGTATGTATGTATGTATGTATGTATGTATGTATGTATGTATGTATGTATGTATGTATGTATGTATGTATGTATGTATGTATGTATGTATGTATGTATGTATGTATGTATGTATGTATGTATGTATGTATGTATGTATGTATGTATGTATGTATGTATGTATGTATGTATGTATGTATGTATGTATGTATGTATGTATGTATGTATGTATGTATGTATGTATGTATGTATGTATGTATGTATGTATGTATGTATGTATGTATGTATGTATGTATGTATGTATGTATGTATGTATGTATGTATGTATGTATGTATGTATGTATGTATGTATGTATGTATGTATGTATGTATGTATGTATGTATGTATGTATGTATGTATGTATGTATGTATGTATGTATGTATGTATGTATGTATGTATGTATGTATGTATGTATGTATGTATGTATGTATGTATGTATGTATGTATGTATGTATGTATGTATGTATGTATGTATGTATGTATGTATGTATGTATGTATGTATGTATGTATGTATGTATGTATGTATGTATGTATGTATGTATGTATGTATGTATGTATGTATGTATGTATGTATGTATGTATGTATGTATGTATGTATGTATGTATGTATGTATGTATGTATGTATGTATGTATGTATGTATGTATGTATGTATGTATGTATGTATGTATGTATGTATGTATGTATGTATGTATGTATGTATGTATGTATGTATGTATGTATGTATGTATGTATGTATGTATGTATGTATGTATGTATGTATGTATGTATGTATGTATGTATGTATGTATGTATGTATGTATGTATGTATGTATGTATGTATGTATGTATGTATGTATGTATGTATGTATGTATGTATGTATGTATGTATGTATGTATGTATGTATGTATGTATGTATGTATGTATGTATGTATGTATGTATGTATGTATGTATGTATGTATGTATGTATGTATGTATGTATGTATGTATGTATGTATGTATGTATGTATGTATGTATGTATGTATGTATGTATGTATGTATGTATGTATGTATGTATGTATGTATGTATGTATGTATGTATGTATGTATGTATGTATGTATGTATGTATGTATGTATGTATGTATGTATGTATGTATGTATGTATGTATGTATGTATGTATGTATGTATGTATGTATGTATGTATGTATGTATGTATGTATGTATGTATGTATGTATGTATGTATGTATGTATGTATGTATGTATGTATGTATGTATGTATGTATGTATGTATGTATGTATGTATGTATGTATGTATGTATGTATGTATGTATGTATGTATGTATGTATGTATGTATGTATGTATGTATGTATGTATGTATGTATGTATGTATGTATGTATGTATGTATGTATGTATGTATGTATGTATGTATGTATGTATGTATGTATGTATGTATGTATGTATGTATGTATGTATGTATGTATGTATGTATGTATGTATGTATGTATGTATGTATGTATGTATGTATGTATGTATGTATGTATGTATGTATGTATGTATGTATGTATGTATGTATGTATGTATGTATGTATGTATGTATGTATGTATGTATGTATGTATGTATGTATGTATGTATGTATGTATGTATGTATGTATGTATGTATGTATGTATGTATGTATGTATGTATGTATGTATGTATGTATGTATGTATGTATGTATGTATGTATGTATGTATGTATGTATGTATGTATGTATGTATGTATGTATGTATGTATGTATGTATGTATGTATGTATGTATGTATGTATGTATGTATGTATGTATGTATGTATGTATGTATGTATGTATGTATGTATGTATGTATGTATGTATGTATGTATGTATGTATGTATGTATGTATGTATGTATGTATGTATGTATGTATGTATGTATGTATGTATGTATGTATGTATGTATGTATGTATGTATGTATGTATGTATGTATGTATGTATGTATGTATGTATGTATGTATGTATGTATGTATGTATGTATGTATGTATGTATGTATGTATGTATGTATGTATGTATGTATGTATGTATGTATGTATGTATGTATGTATGTATGTATGTATGTATGTATGTATGTATGTATGTATGTATGTATGTATGTATGTATGTATGTATGTATGTATGTATGTATGTATGTATGTATGTATGTATGTATGTATGTATGTATGTATGTATGTATGTATGTATGTATGTATGTATGTATGTATGTATGTATGTATGTATGTATGTATGTATGTATGTATGTATGTATGTATGTATGTATGTATGTATGTATGTATGTATGTATGTATGTATGTATGTATGTATGTATGTATGTATGTATGTATGTATGTATGTATGTATGTATGTATGTATGTATGTATGTATGTATGTATGTATGTATGTATGTATGTATGTATGTATGTATGTATGTATGTATGTATGTATGTATGTATGTATGTATGTATGTATGTATGTATGTATGTATGTATGTATGTATGTATGTATGTATGTATGTATGTATGTATGTATGTATGTATGTATGTATGTATGTATGTATGTATGTATGTATGTATGTATGTATGTATGTATGTATGTATGTATGTATGTATGTATGTATGTATGTATGTATGTATGTATGTATGTATGTATGTATGTATGTATGTATGTATGTATGTATGTATGTATGTATGTATGTATGTATGTATGTATGTATGTATGTATGTATGTATGTATGTATGTATGTATGTATGTATGTATGTATGTATGTATGTATGTATGTATGTATGTATGTATGTATGTATGTATGTATGTATGTATGTATGTATGTATGTATGTATGTATGTATGTATGTATGTATGTATGTATGTATGTATGTATGTATGTATGTATGTATGTATGTATGTATGTATGTATGTATGTATGTATGTATGTATGTATGTATGTATGTATGTATGTATGTATGTATGTATGTATGTATGTATGTATGTATGTATGTATGTATGTATGTATGTATGTATGTATGTATGTATGTATGTATGTATGTATGTATGTATGTATGTATGTATGTATGTATGTATGTATGTATGTATGTATGTATGTATGTATGTATGTATGTATGTATGTATGTATGTATGTATGTATGTATGTATGTATGTATGTATGTATGTATGTATGTATGTATGTATGTATGTATGTATGTATGTATGTATGTATGTATGTATGTATGTATGTATGTATGTATGTATGTATGTATGTATGTATGTATGTATGTATGTATGTATGTATGTATGTATGTATGTATGTATGTATGTATGTATGTATGTATGTATGTATGTATGTATGTATGTATGTATGTATGTATGTATGTATGTATGTATGTATGTATGTATGTATGTATGTATGTATGTATGTATGTATGTATGTATGTATGTATGTATGTATGTATGTATGTATGTATGTATGTATGTATGTATGTATGTATGTATGTATGTATGTATGTATGTATGTATGTATGTATGTATGTATGTATGTATGTATGTATGTATGTATGTATGTATGTATGTATGTATGTATGTATGTATGTATGTATGTATGTATGTATGTATGTATGTATGTATGTATGTATGTATGTATGTATGTATGTATGTATGTATGTATGTATGTATGTATGTATGTATGTATGTATGTATGTATGTATGTATGTATGTATGTATGTATGTATGTATGTATGTATGTATGTATGTATGTATGTATGTATGTATGTATGTATGTATGTATGTATGTATGTATGTATGTATGTATGTATGTATGTATGTATGTATGTATGTATGTATGTATGTATGTATGTATGTATGTATGTATGTATGTATGTATGTATGTATGTATGTATGTATGTATGTATGTATGTATGTATGTATGTATGTATGTATGTATGTATGTATGTATGTATGTATGTATGTATGTATGTATGTATGTATGTATGTATGTATGTATGTATGTATGTATGTATGTATGTATGTATGTATGTATGTATGTATGTATGTATGTATGTATGTATGTATGTATGTATGTATGTATGTATGTATGTATGTATGTATGTATGTATGTATGTATGTATGTATGTATGTATGTATGTATGTATGTATGTATGTATGTATGTATGTATGTATGTATGTATGTATGTATGTATGTATGTATGTATGTATGTATGTATGTATGTATGTATGTATGTATGTATGTATGTATGTATGTATGTATGTATGTATGTATGTATGTATGTATGTATGTATGTATGTATGTATGTATGTATGTATGTATGTATGTATGTATGTATGTATGTATGTATGTATGTATGTATGTATGTATGTATGTATGTATGTATGTATGTATGTATGTATGTATGTATGTATGTATGTATGTATGTATGTATGTATGTATGTATGTATGTATGTATGTATGTATGTATGTATGTATGTATGTATGTATGTATGTATGTATGTATGTATGTATGTATGTATGTATGTATGTATGTATGTATGTATGTATGTATGTATGTATGTATGTATGTATGTATGTATGTATGTATGTATGTATGTATGTATGTATGTATGTATGTATGTATGTATGTATGTATGTATGTATGTATGTATGTATGTATGTATGTATGTATGTATGTATGTATGTATGTATGTATGTATGTATGTATGTATGTATGTATGTATGTATGTATGTATGTATGTATGTATGTATGTATGTATGTATGTATGTATGTATGTATGTATGTATGTATGTATGTATGTATGTATGTATGTATGTATGTATGTATGTATGTATGTATGTATGTATGTATGTATGTATGTATGTATGTATGTATGTATGTATGTATGTATGTATGTATGTATGTATGTATGTATGTATGTATGTATGTATGTATGTATGTATGTATGTATGTATGTATGTATGTATGTATGTATGTATGTATGTATGTATGTATGTATGTATGTATGTATGTATGTATGTATGTATGTATGTATGTATGTATGTATGTATGTATGTATGTATGTATGTATGTATGTATGTATGTATGTATGTATGTATGTATGTATGTATGTATGTATGTATGTATGTATGTATGTATGTATGTATGTATGTATGTATGTATGTATGTATGTATGTATGTATGTATGTATGTATGTATGTATGTATGTATGTATGTATGTATGTATGTATGTATGTATGTATGTATGTATGTATGTATGTATGTATGTATGTATGTATGTATGTATGTATGTATGTATGTATGTATGTATGTATGTATGTATGTATGTATGTATGTATGTATGTATGTATGTATGTATGTATGTATGTATGTATGTATGTATGTATGTATGTATGTATGTATGTATGTATGTATGTATGTATGTATGTATGTATGTATGTATGTATGTATGTATGTATGTATGTATGTATGTATGTATGTATGTATGTATGTATGTATGTATGTATGTATGTATGTATGTATGTATGTATGTATGTATGTATGTATGTATGTATGTATGTATGTATGTATGTATGTATGTATGTATGTATGTATGTATGTATGTATGTATGTATGTATGTATGTATGTATGTATGTATGTATGTATGTATGTATGTATGTATGTATGTATGTATGTATGTATGTATGTATGTATGTATGTATGTATGTATGTATGTATGTATGTATGTATGTATGTATGTATGTATGTATGTATGTATGTATGTATGTATGTATGTATGTATGTATGTATGTATGTATGTATGTATGTATGTATGTATGTATGTATGTATGTATGTATGTATGTATGTATGTATGTATGTATGTATGTGTGTGTGTGTGTGTGTGTGTGTGTGTGTGTGTGTGTGTGTGTGTGTGTGTGTGTGTGTGTGTGTGTGGTGTGTGTGTGTGTGTGTGTGTGTGTGTGTGTGTGTGTGTGTGTGTGTGTGTGTGCGTGCGTGCGTGCGCGTGTGTTTTTGTGGGTACGTGTGTTTGTTTGTGTACGTGTGTGTGTGTGTGTGTGTGTGTGTGTGTGTGTGTGTGTGTGTGTGTGTGTGTGTGTGTGTGTGTGTGTGTGTGTGTGTGTGTGTGTGTGACGATTTTTTTCCGTCGGCAACTCCAACACTACAATTCTAAAAATTATAATTCTTTCGTATTCCTCATCGTTACATTCATATGAAGAGCCGATTAGATTTTGGTTATAATTGGTCGACCGGAAGTACCCTCATTTGAAGATTTTAACAATTTTTCTTGAAAAAACGCTGTTAAATATCATTTTTTCACATTTACTGTATTATATTAATATTAAGGAATATTTTACTCTCTATACGATTTAATTACATTTTATAAATTCATATTCAATTAAATTTCATAAAGCAGCCAGCTATGCAATAACACTGGAAACAACTAATCTAATCTAAGTAACTACCTTTTTTTAAACCCCTCAGTAGGATTAAATCCCAATTACAAATTGGGTTCACATTCACACATATCCATGCCTTAGTGGGATTCGAACCCAGAGCCCCGAGGGCACTCATAACATAATCCACCGGAGCTATAATAAAATGAAGATTAAATTTTAAATAGCGGGATTAAATAGAATTAAGTAATCAAAAAATAAAGATTTTTGTGAATCGTTAATTTTTATTAATGTAAATACATACCTACATATTTACTTATGGTAGAAAGTATATTGAATTCCTTTTCTATTGTTCTATTTGCATTTTTCTTTTTAAAACGTTACTATTATTAATTTGAAACAATTAGTTCTTTGACAGTGTAGGCTCTGGGATTTAAATTATAATTTTATAAATTTATCCATAAAATATAAAGAAAAAGTATTAATGCAAATCTATAGAAAATTTAAGAATCTTTAATTTTTATAATAACATTAATTTCGAAAAAATAAATTTATCACTATTTTGAGCTTCTAGTAAAGTACCATTTCCGGCTATCCGACATCCACCAAAATCTAATGGGCTCTTTCCATTACAGAAAAAGTTCGAAATATAAGGTTTCAAAATTTTCTGAATGATATTATTTGAGTTAGAGTGGAGGATCCACATACATATACACACAGAAATCATCGTGAAAATGTTAAAATTGGATTCTAGGGACCTTATTAAAACGTGATCATTTACCAAAATCTCGATATGCGAATCCCTATACCTCCCTTACCAAGGGTAGCGGGAGGTAATAAATAAAAGTAGGCGATGGTTTGTCACATGTTAAACTGTATGTACTTTGCCGACAAATTCTGTTTCAGACCATGTGACTTATTGAAAATATTACACATATTTCAATAATTAATTGTAAAATATCTAATGAATATTTCGTGATATTTTCATATTTGAGGCTCTTTAAAGAACAAAATCTTTTAAAATTTAGTACTAAGAAGTCATATAAAAATTCGCGAAATATCCCTAGTGATCGTTCCATTACATGATGTAGCAATACCACTGACCACAGGCCCGTAGCCAGGATTTTTTTTCGGGAGGGGCTTCGAAATTTTAGGAAATGGAGAGGAGGAGTTTTATTACAATTTTCCTTTATCAGGCCTGTATCCAGAACTTTTTTTTGGAGGAGGGGCTCTTAAAAAATGAAACACGGATTATTACAAAAGTTTAGAACAAACAAAATTTATAATTTAGTATTTTATGTACCAATTTACACTAAATTCATTAGAATTTTGGGAGGGACTTCAGCCCCTCCTCTGGCTACGTGCCTGACTGACCACAATCTCAAATTCTCTTTCCTACCCACCTTGCAGAACATGTACATTAACACTCGCAGGCCTAGCGTTACTAGGCACGCAGGAGTAGTTCCCCGCGTGTTGTTTCTGCGCTCTGGGGATGAGCAGCTCGGACGTCTGCCTGCCGTGACGCACGGCTGCGCCACCGCCCAGGTCGAAGTTGATCATGCGCGCGCCGTGGTACCAGAACACGTACGCAGGGGGCTCTGTGCTTCGCCGCAGGACGCATGTTAGCCGCAGGGATGAGCCGGACTTGACGATTTTGTCCGGACCGCCGACTATATCGGCGTGGGCCTCTGGAAGGGAAGATAGTGGCATAAATATTAAATAGTCTACCTTTATGTTGTAAAGGGCAACTACGAAATTTCGGAAAAAAAAATAATGGAGTTAAATATAAACGAAAGATTAGTATAATCAGTGAGTATATAACGTTATATACTCACTGGTATAATTCATTTTACTTTATTTCTCTTTTGATTATAATAAATATACAGTCATAACCAATCTTGAACTGTAATATGCAGTGGCGGCGCTAAGGGGGCACGTGCCCACCCTAAAAAGTCTTGTGCCCACCCAAGTGCCCACCTACTACCAACATACAAATAATAATTTTTGTATACATAATAGTTATTTGTATATCAAGGCCGCGAAATCACTCTTTAGAGTACCGAAAGAAAAATTGTCGCCGAGGCCGCTTGCGGCCGAGGCAAGACAATCTCGAGGGCGCTAAAGGATTTCGCGGACAAGGTGTACACAATATTTTTTGTGCAACCGTAAAAAATATGTAATTACAAATTTTATTAATTTTAAACAGTTTCAATGTAAATAGAAAGTTAGCTTTCAAGGTGGCTATGGGATTAACATTTGATAAACAAAACCATGCAATCTCTAGTGTCAAAGTGGTTGTTTACCTTGTAATGGTAGCGGCCGCGAAATTCATTTCGCTGCCGTTACCATAACAACGGTCGCGAAATTGAATTTCGCGGCCTGTATTGCGGCTGCGAAATGCTTATTTCGCGTCCGGTTGCACAAAAAATTATATTTTTAATTTTGAACATTATTTCTATTTACACTTTTGTTCTAAAATTAATAGGGCAGAAATAAACATGCCAGTTTTTTTTCATAATTAGTTATTCAAATTACAAAAGATTAAAAAATGGCGGAGCAACAGTTATAAAATTCTTCTTCCGAATAGTTAGGTACAATTTCAGCATAATTCTTCTGTTCAACAAATTCATGTCTACATCAGAATTGGAACTACTAGAACTTGTGTCAGTAGATTCAACATTCATCACTATTGTTTTCGAATTTTCTATTTAAATAATAACCAGCAAAAAAATGTTTGTTATTCGGGAACAGCTGACTTATCGGTTTGTGAATTTGTCATTTGATATTTGACGTGATTTGACGCATTGACGCTAGTTCGTTCGACGTTGGGTAGGTTTCGCGTCGATGGGGTTAGCTTTATTGTTCGTTTGAAATTAAATTTTATCATGATTGGAGGGAATCATTCTTAAACAAATCACGAATTAGAAAATTACAATGACAGTCCGAACGAAGTAAGTCTATTCACATGTACTTGGTACTTGGAATAATACTTGAAGTACAATGAAAAGTACTTGAAGTATTTTTAAATACTTGAAGTACTTTAAAATGTACATGAAGTATTTTAATTTACTTAAAATATTTTAAATGTATTTGAATTACTTTAAATATACTTGAAGTGCGACAAATAATTTAAAAGTTAACAATGTTATGAGAATTGTTTGTCTGTCAGTGTTTCTTTTGCAGTGGTGTGGTGTTATTGCTGTAGTACATAATTATGTGAATTTCATTAATAAATATATTTTCAGCAATAATATGAAAGTAAAGATATATTTGCAATTTATTGGCATAAATAAATAAATTCTAATATGCATACTGCATATTACATAAAATGTTTATACCACCTAACTACAGTCCTGACGTATCGCTTGCCGATCGCATAACTTAAAAACGTTATTCTAACAGCTTCTCGTATCGCTTGTCGATCATATGACGTCAATATTACGTCATGCGATCGCTAGGTGATACAGCAGTCCCAGCGAGGAACTCTTGTTTTAAATAACCCAATAAATATCGCATATTGAAATTTTTGTCAATAATTACCTTTTAAGGTCCATATAATCAGAAAAATATCGACTATAGTACTTGGTACTTTCAAGTACTTTACAAACTAAAATAGTACTTGTACTTCAAGTACATTTAGAAACATTAAGATACTTGGTACTTGTACTTCAAGTACTACTTTCAGGTACTTTGCCCAGCTCTGTTCGTAAATATCAAAATGCATTTCAGTAAGTTCTATTTATTTCTCAATTGAAATTAATAACTTGCCTTTGTGCTTGTAAATGGAATACTCAAATGTAGGTAATTAAAAATAATAAAAAACTGGCAATAGTCTTATCGTGGAATCTAAATTCATATGTAATCTTTGGAATGGAACAAGGATAGACCTTGAAAGGAATTGGATGGGTTATGGATTTCGTTTTGAGCAGTTACATATTTTAGTGTAATAGTGTTATTATTCACTATTTTTGATTCTGGTGGAAACCCTTATTGTCCTCAGTTCCTAGTGGGAAGCATCTTTTTGTGAAACCGTTTCCTTTATACATTAGCACAAATTACCCACCTAGAGAAAAACCAAAGTATAAATCAAATCGCGTGTTTAGCTCGCGAGAACACAGTATAAAGTTAGTATCATAGAATGCAATGAAGCAACTAGTGTAATATATTTGGGCTCCTAAGCTGCTCCGTATAAACAGTTACAAACTGACTAGAAGATAATAATTTTCATGTAGTTCTAATTAATAAATTTACTTATACATAAAAGCTGGGTTGAATGTGTGAGAATTATAATTAACTCACCAACTAATTGGAGTTCTACAAACAAACTTGTAGGCGGGTGCGTAGAAATTTGACACTCGTAGAGGCCGGCATCTTTATCTGTTGCAAATCTCACATGGAGCGTCCAATCCTACAAAAGATTATTAGTCAGCAAGTTTTCAAAAATTTCAATAAGTGAAGCAATGGGGGAGTTTAGTCATGTTGAAATATAATGATTTTCCACATTATTGCAATACTATACATGCAATATTACTATTAATGCAATAAAAGTAATAAAATTATTTGATTTTAAATATGTAAATGTAAAACCTAGAAAATACGATAAACACAGAAATTAAATTGTCAAGTGTCGAATGTAAACATAAACAGGTGGTCATGTTTTGCTTCTGTCTCTTTCTATTAACCACGTTTTGAGCACGTATGTCTAGACCTAATTCGCACATAGTTGATGTTATGTACGCTGTAATGGCGGGAAGAAAATATTGCAAAAGTTTAACATTTTTTTTCTCCGGTATTTTTTAAAATTTTACAAAATATAAAAGTAAAAACGCTTTAGATTTAAAAATATTTTAACATAAAAAAAATCAAAAATTCGAAAACTCCCCCATTATGTTTAATCCTTAACCACCGGGGTCCAGTCTCGCGGTCTTTCAGAATGCAATGGTGGGCGAACGATTTGCTATCTTCCCTGGAAAAAAAGACGATCTACCCAGCTGTGGGTCAAGATCCAAAACTGTTTTAAAAAATGATATTTTAGAATCTACGTATTCTCTGTATGGGACCTACATAAAATGACATTATGTATATGTAAATGGTAGCAGATAATAAATGCCAGCTATTTTTAGTTTTGGTTCTTTAATATGTACTTTATGAAACCCATTTGGATGTCATAAAGTACTTGTATCTTAATGTACTATTATTGCTGTGAATTTGGCCTATTAGAAATTGTCCATGCCATGCCGGACTTTAGTCAACTGACAAATTTATCCCAAAAGACAAAAAATGCAGGTTCGATATAGAATACCTAGATTCTAAAATATCATTTTTTAAACAAATTTGGGTTATGACGATTGTCTTTTTTCTGGGGAAGACAGCAAATCGTTCTCCAGAGTATGGGATGACTAGCGAATGAAAGTTGACGTTTAAATTATTTTATAGATGTGATTTCTTTTCAAAGCCTAGAAAAGAATAGAATTGTACGAAATATTCAGGTATGAAATTTTTGCATGAACCCATGTAAATACCTCCTGGTATTAAGTACAATTCTAATCTTCTGTAACGAAATACATAAGGGTCAGTTTCCTTTCAAATTAAATACAGGGAAATTGTTTCAAAAGAAACCATATCTATTAAATAATCTAAACGTCAACTTTCATTCGCTAGGCATACTATATTTAAAGTGAGCACCAAGCGTCAGAATTCGGAATATTATGATACATTTTTCCCCTAGCACTAGCCCCCGGTCTATGGCGAAAAATAAAGGGTGAGCTTTATCGATAAATATTTTGAAGATACAGTTATATGGTGGTATGAAGATGATGATGTATAAAGTAATGATGATTTAAGTTTCAGATAGTCAGCGAATATTGTTCATTTTCTATTATTCATTTAGTGAAGACAGCAAAAATAGTGAGAATAATAAATAATAAGAAGAATAGAATAGAATAATCAATACGTTTATATATAAATTTACTATTACTGCAAGAAATCAGTATGCTTAGAGTGAAGGTTAGCCGCCAGTGATTCGAAAATTTTTGACATTTTTGAACGTCGTAAATGTTTAATAAAATACAATTTTTCTTCTTGAAACATTTTCAGTTATTTGCAATATTTTTTTAGAAAATCATAATTTTTATTTTGTTTTTAAAATAGTTCTAGAAATATAACGATAACCAAAGATAATGGATATTTTTTTTAAATGTTACGTTTATGAAGTATTATTTTTATATTTGAAATTAAAAACATGATTTTAATATTTTAAAAATCTTTATAAACATATTAATCAGTTTGAAAATTAAGGCCTTAAACCCAGCGGCCACTGAGACCGGGCCCGGGTACATGAATGCGCATATTGAGACCCTGGTGGTTAAGGGTTCATTGGGCCTAATATAAAATAAAAATTATACTTTCGCAATTTAAAATATTAGCTTGTTTCATAATTTCCTATCGGGCTCATATTCGCATTCAGAAGTTATTTTTCTCATTTTGATCAATTTGAGTTCACCGCAGAAAAATTAAAGCTCCCGTTTTAATGGCAAAGCGCACGAACCCAATTTCAATCTCGGATATAAAATCGCATCGGAAATCACATCACTTGCGGACAATTGCATGTTTACATCATAAATTTGCAGCGATTTTTATTCATTGATGATGAATGCTGACAGTTTTATTTTCACACGTGAGCGCTGTACATTATTAGCAGTACGAGTTGTCATTGCAAATGAGTGGTGATGAATTATAAATCAAAATGTTATTGATGATATTGATACGTACTTGTGGATTTTTTCCATGTGCTGTGAAGAATCGGTCGTCACTGCTGTATGTTGTCAAACCCACAGTAAGGAGTTGGTAGTCTGTTCTTCTGATCCACGTTACCTGCAATTTTTAATTTTATTAATGGTACAAAGAATATTTAATAAATTATCATAATACTAGACAATCTATATATCGACTGATTCTATTATCGTCACTCAATATTCCTAATAATGACTTCCAAAATACTTGAGAAATAAAGGAAATTTAAATTACGTTTATCATTGTAGGTAAGGACTAGGGTTGCCAACTCAGAACCTCCCCCCCTCCTCCTACCCAAGTTACGCCTATGCCCGCTAGTAACGGGACGCGGAACATAGAAGCCTGAAATCGGAACATTCCGATTAAATCGGGACAGTTGGCAACCCTAATAAGGACAGTATTTATTCAAAAAAATTAAAATTCCTACTTATACAGGCTGTCTCACAACTCGCGCCCCAGAGCGAATGAGGAAACAAGACACTGCACTCGGATGTGTACTTTCGAAGAAAAAAAATATAGCTTAAAAGATATTCGAGAAAAGACGTCCAATCAGAGACCTACACCTTTAACGTGATTTTACGTTACTAGGGTTTTATACAAATCAAATCTTCTTTAAAATGTGTGGGCGACTGTAGTTTTCGAAAAATGTCAGTGTCAAATTAAATTTGACAAGGTGAATAAAAAAGGCAAATTCTTATCATGTATTCAGCCGCTGATTAATTCAAATGACAATAATATTTTCGGTTAACACATTTTACACAGCTGCTACAACACGTTGCACTGTACGATATAAATGATGATCTCGGATGACACCTTCGTTAATCTAAATTTGTTGACAGTGATAAGTCGACTCTAAAGTGTCAACATTACAGTAAGTCAAACAAATTTTGTAACCCACTAGTAGTATTTTTGAAACCTAGCAACCAGTAATAATATCATCACACCTCAAGATATCCTTCCGGGTTTGGTGGATTAAAAAGTCTTGTAACTCCGTTATGCAAGCAGCTGCAAATTATTTTCTTCTATTTGTTGGCAACCTATTGTCGTCGGCAAGTGTCAGTTTCGTCTGGGGCGCGAGTTGTGAGACACTCTGTATATTTAGATAAACCTTACAGCGTTAACGACCAGCCATAAACTTTTAAAACTTGACTCCTGGGCCAGGCTAGTGTTTCGTTTAATTTTTCGTAAAAGGAAGATTAATAATATTTTATCTATAACAATTAAAAAAAAAAATGTGTACAAAATTGGTACACGCGGTCCTATTTAAAAAAATATATGTTAAGTTTACCATAGACTATGTATACCATATTGGGTGACTACCAAAAACGTTAATATTACATTTTATTTCAAAACATGTTACGTAAGATATTTCTTTTCGTTCTCAAGATATTGGCCCGTATTCTGAGCGCGCTTTTATAATAAAAGTGCTTTTATAGAGCACGCTATTACATTATATTCTTATGAAGAGTTTGCTCCATAAAAGCGCTTTTATTATAAAAGTGCGCTCGGAATTCGAGCCAATATATTTGCAATTTTGGCCTTTTTTATTTATTTTGCTATAGAAATTGTATCCATTTTTTTTCAAATTTGTATACTTAGTTTGAATACAACACTTCCACTGAAACTTGTTTAAGGACAAAATTTACAAAATGATGATATAATTATGCCCGTAAAATCAAATAGCAGAGACGCTAGGCCTTATTATTGCCAATTTTTGAGTTATGGCCCAAAAAAATTTAGGCCTAACTTTCAACGCAAATATTTCTAACGAAACTAAAAGAAGGGGGAAGAAGCTTTACCTTCTCATTGGCTCTGGGCCTCCACTACCGCAAATTTAATAATAGCAAACAACAACAAAAAAAATAGTATCCAAAGGGTTAAGAAACAAAAATATCTTTGTCGAGTTCAGTATAAATTATACATAAAAATTTAATTTGACCCATATGTACTTTTACTGAGTAGAATATTTGTGCAGATAATTCTGTATATAACGGAATTGCTGATTTAATTACAGATTTCCATTAAAATTGTTCGCAATGAGTGCTTTAATTTAAATTAATGATTTTATATTTTGATATCGTTTCCATTTTAGATAATTATTTAAACGTGTCATCGTATTAAACATATTTTTGCGAATGTGGCGTGACCTATATATTCAAATAATAATTAGTACAATATTAACAAATTTAATTTTTTGTGCATTTCAAACGATTTCAAATTAAAATTAGTTTTGATGAATATTTAATTATTCATATGAAAAATAATTTTTATTATGAATATAATAATTAATTATTTCAAAAGAGCCAGGGGAAAAAAGGATGACTGTCCATTTCGAGCAAAATTAAATTTTTGGTTTAACTAATACATTGAAGGTGGGGCTTTCAAATGGTCCATTTACGAAAGGCAAAAACGGTGACAGTATTCAAGATCTAAAAATGATGATGACGGTACAAGCATTGTTGCCTAGTAGATTCGGTAGTCAGACTGTTAAAATTCTATTAGGTCCCACATAAGTTGAAACTCGACCCGTATGTGGGTATAATAATATAAATAAATGACCAATCTGAGTTTTGGACTAATATTGAGAACACTATCTCACTTCAAAAACGTTCCATAAGGTACCAAATTTTAAAATTCGCGTTGAAAAAAAAACATTTAGTGACATTCATTTTTTCCCCGACTCTTCATGATAGGTAAGTTACATTTTATCTATTGGAATTAAATATTAAATATTAAAGATAAATTCCAACGACTAGTTTTTAACCAATCATGATGCAAAACACTTGAAAATTCAACCAATGGGAACAGTTATTGTACTGATAAAATTCCGTTACCCCGATAAATTTCCGCTACCAAGTAAATAAACAGTTGTTATTGTTTATAACTGTCAGTTAATTAATATTTCAAGTTTAAAAATAAACTAATAATAATTAAATTGTTTCATTTTGCGTTGTCTTTGGAATTTATCTCACCAAATACCACACGACCTCTCTGATTTTCTCAGATAAACTTTTATTTTTAAGCATTCATTCTTTTTGCTTTTAAGCAAAATCAGTCTAGCAAACGGACATTTCGCAAAACCCCTCCTCCTTCGGAGTCGGGATTTACCGTGCAGGTTGCTTTCGTGATCGTTACTAAGCAAAAAAATCTGATGTGGCCAACACATGACCTCCCGTCAATTCCATGTTTGAAATAGCAATGAACTTTAAGTAAAGTATCACTTCCGGTTGATCCAATTTGTTGTTCGAATAAAAAAGAAAGTCTGTAATACCAAATTTTGGATTATATTTTATTATGTTTTTCCTCGGAAATCTGTTAAGAGCTCCAAATTAAGTATTACTTCCGGGTTTATCATATAGGTATAGTCAAAATCGATTGTTTCAAATTATACATGTATTTTAAATACCAAATTTGAGAAGTTTTGGATCATGTTTTAATATATTTTTTCAAGAAAATCTGTTTATAGCTTCTTGTAAATTAGTACTTCCGGTTTATCAATTTTAGAAAACATCTAATATGTCGTTCTCATTAATATAAAAGTCTTAATTTGAAAAGTTTTGGATTGTATCAATTTATTTTTCACGAAAATCTGTTCAGACCTTTAAACAAAGTATCATTTCCGGTTTATCAATTTTAGCCAAAATCTAATATGTTGCTTCCTGTTATATAAAAGTCGTAAATACTAAATTTGACAAGTTTTGGAATATATCATAATATATTTATCACAAAAACTGTTCAGAGCTTCAAGTAAAGTATCACTTCCGATTTATCAATTTTACAAAAATTTAACATATGTCTTTCTTATTAATATAAAAGTCTTAAATACCAATTTGAAAAGTTTTCGATTGTATCAATATATTTTTCACGAAAATCTGTTCATATCTTCAAATAAAGTATCACTTCCGGTTTATCAATTGTACCCAAAATCTAATATGTTGTTCCCCTTCATATAAAAAAGTCGTAAATACTAAATTTGACAAGTTTAGGAGTATATCATAATATATTTTTCACGTGAATCTGTTCTGGTTGATTAATTTCAGCCAAAATCTAATATGTTGTTTCCCATGATATAAAAGTGTTAAATACTAAAATTGAAAAGTTTTGGATTATATTTTCATATAGTTTTTCATTAAAAACTGTTATGGGCTTCAAGTAAAGTATTACTTTCATTGATCCAATTTTACCCAAAATCTTATCAACTCGTTATATGAATACAGGAAGCTTTAATACGGAAAATTTGGAAGTTTGTTATAAAAGTTATCGTGGACGAGAAATTCGTCACACACATACACACATCTACGGTATGACGGGAGGTAAAAATTTGTGCAAAATAAAAATTTATCGATAAAATCAGGAGGTCTTATGATAATTTATGTTTTATAAAAAAAAAAGCTGAAAGAGTCTTATTCTAGGTCATGGTCTTGAATTAGGTTAAATTTAGGGCCTAATTGCATCCCACTATTCCCTTTCAAAATCGATTAAATCTCACCGTACTCTCTCCGATATCCGTGACCTCACAATTCAAAGTGGCTGTAGTTCCAATTTGCGCTAGAATCACTGTGTGGTTGGGGCTCAGGAATAATCGTCCAGGTATCTTAGAGGGGTCTGGTTCCATGGGGATGGCATTTAGTTCTTCACCACCGGAAATACCACCACCACCGCCATTTCCGTTCTTCCCAGAGTGCGACATGTGGCTCCTTGCGTGACGAACACCTACACAGAAGGAAAAGTTAGAATGTGGGAGGATGAATTTGAGAATAAGTTTTAAAGTTTTGTTAAATGACACTATTAGGAGAATTATACTTTCTTATTACACTTCTTGTTCGTTATGAATTTATCTGAGACTGTTAATTTTAAAAATTCAGTATTTTGTTACTCAAAGGTCATAAGTTAATCTTAGTATACTTAGTTACACACATCGAGCCATATCCATTGGTTCTAATATAATGGTAAGAGTAGAGTTATTAGCAAACACACCATTTTACGAATTTGAGGTAATAAGAGAAACAACTTTCTAGCTTCCTTCCTTTTTAGATATCTGTAACTTAATTTACCTTAGGATCATATTTAAATATTAGAAAATTATTTATGAAAAATCTGATGTGCCCAGCACATTCCGCCAGTTCTATGTATTTTGTATAAATGTCATATAGAAAGCTCCTTGCAAAAGATTCTATTTCTTGTACATTACCTTAAGGCAGTTGTATGTATTTCTACAAATTCCATGCACAAAGCAAAAGATCATATATTTCCAGTAAAATTAACACATACATACTGTCAACTGCACTTGACACTGACACCTGTGCTGACACCTTGCAATCAGAATTTTCTTAATATAGCAGCTGTTTCCAGAGTTGTAGCATAGCTAGCTAATATATGATATTTAATTTCTTTATATTTTTTTAACTCTACATCCATTTAATATGAAATATAAAATGCATTCAAATCGCATAGAGAATAAAATATTCTTTAATATTTATAATAACATTAATTGTGAAAAAATGATATTTAACATCGTTTTTTCAAGAAAACTGTTAAAATCTTCAAATGAAGATATTTCCGGTTGTCCAATTCTAACCAAAATCTAATCAGCTCTCCACATGGATGTAACGAAGAGAAATACGAAAGAATTATAATTTTTAGAATTGTAGTATGGAAGTTATCGTAGACGAAAATTTTGTTACATACACACACACGGACACACACACACACACACACACACACACACACATCAACACACACACACACACACACACACACACACACACATATACATCTACACACACACATACAGACATCATCGTAAAAATAGTAAAATCGTATTCTAGGGACCTTAAAACGTGCTTATTCATTAAAAACTCACCACCGAATTTTTTGATCAAACACAATACGTTCCTTACCTAAAGGTGACGGAAGGTAAACATAAACATTGACGACCAATAGTTAGACATTTTTATAAAAAAAAATTGTAGAAACGCTGAAACTAAAATGTGTATGATGATGATGTATAAAATATCATTTTGGAAAAAAATTATACTTTATCTAAAAATAGTATTTAAATAAAAGTATTTAATTGAAAGAAGGTGAAAACGAACGAAGAACGAAATAAATAACTCCGATAAAGTTTGAAATACAACACTTAATTTTTAGTGTCCTTTACATACATACAATAACTTCAATGTCCGAGATTAGCAACGTAAAGTGTCAGACCGACAAATATGTATATAAAATAACATATAAAAATAAATATTCCTTTCATTTTCACAATTTGTCGATTACAAATAAAATTTATTAATATACACCTCGGCATTGAAGTTTCTTTTTACAACTCATATGTCTTATTTTCCACATTCATGATATAAAAAATCTGATGTGGCCAGCACATTACCTTCTGTCAGTTCTATATATTTTATATTAACTGTTTCCTATGCAATACATAGCTGGCTGCTTTATGAAATTTAATTTTCTTTATGATTTTTTAACTCAATATCCATTAAATATGAAGTATAAAATGTAATCAAATCGAACAGAGAATAAAATATTCTTTAATATTTATAATCACATTAAATGTGAAAAGATGATATTTAACAGCGTTTTTTGAAGAAAAACTGTTAAAATCTTCAAATGAGGGTACTTCCGGTAGACCAATTATAACCAAATGTAATCAGCTCTTCATATGAATGTAACGAAGAGGAATACGAAAGAATTACAATTTTTAGAATTGGAGTTATCGTCACACACACACACACACACACACACACACACACACACACACACACACACACATACATACATACATATATATATATATATATATATATATATATATATATATATATATATATATATATATATATACACATATACACACACATACATATATATATATATATATATATATATATATATATATATATATATATATACATACACACATACGCACACACATACACACACACACACACACACACACACACACACACACACACACACACACACACACACACACACACATACATACATACATACATACATACATACATACATACATACATACATACATACATACACACAGACATATACAGACATCATCGCAAAAATAGTAAAATTATATTCTAGGGACTCACCATCGAATTTTTTGACCAAAAACCATACCTTCCTTACCTAAAGATATATGACGGAAGGTAAAAAAATAAAGTTTCAGTGCCTTGATATATATATCTACAATTTAATTTTATGTATTTATATATATGAAACTCTAATGGATTACCCAAATGAACAATAAAAAAATATCAGCAAGTAAAATATATAAAATAATAATTTTGTGAAAAAACAAATTTGTTGTTTATTTATTTTAAATTGTTAACTGCATAATTTTTCCACAATTGATTTGTTTATTACGAATATATAAATATTTCATTAAAATATGTGCATGCTAATATGGTCATATATTTTTTTTATTTTTATTTTATCATTTTGGGTCAAATGCGAAATTATTTATTTTAACAAAAGTTTAAAGCGTCCTTAATTAAATCGTAATTTGAAATGCAGGATAGTTTTTTCTGTTATTTAAAAACAATGTCGAAAGCTTTTTCATACGGACGTTCAAGCTTGCTGACCTAAATTCGTTTTTGTTTTATTGGTTAGTTGGAAATATTTCTTGATTTGCTGCAGCCATACGTTTTACATTAAATACAAAATAAACTAAACATTTACGAGTATTTTCCATTGAAAGTTATAAACTATTTATTACTTTCGTATACGGTTACAAGTAATATAATATTTATATTTAGAAGTAATATTGGATTTTATAAGTAAAATTCTGAAATATTTAATACTTCATTATAAGTTCTGAACAAATATAGTTTAATTATAAATATAAATAATAAATAGAAGACCTATACCACTCTAATCTATATATTCATAAAATTCTTATTGATTTCCCTATGCAAGAGAGCCCTCTTAAAATTTTATATCAAACTTCAAGCTTTACAGAAATCTGTACAAGTTTATTTTCATTTTATATCACTTGTGTATAACTATAAAATAAAATATTTTAATAAAGATAAGGAATATATTACAGAAATTATATGGGTGTAGTTGTAAAAATATGTATAAAGCTCGCACTAGATGGAGCTCTTATGCTGTAACAGCGCCATTGTGGGAAAGCTTTGGAGCTTTTATTTCAAAAGCTCTCCGCTAGATAGCGCGCGCATATGTTTTCCAGATTGTCATGTTTCTTATTTTACCTCCCGCTACCTTGCTAAGGGAGTTATAAAAATTGCATTTCGAGATTTTCAAGCATTTATTTATTTTTTGTTCAATTCCATGGCTGTCGATATTTTCAACGTAATTTTCGACATTTTCCTAATTAATTTCTGTCGTTACAAAGCAGGTAAAGGTAATTCTGTTTATTGATTTAGATGCAGAATTTTATGCCCTAAAACTTTTATTTGACGCGTTTTTGCTTAAAATTATTAGGCGAGCAGGAAATTGAAAAAAAACTGATTTCCCATGTTAATCTCCTATGTACACCTTTAAGACAGACACACGGTATATGTGTAAGTGAAACCTTGTATGTCTACCTTTTACTAATATGGAAAGAAGCCATTAGATTTTGGTGTATCTCAAAGTAGTATTTCTTCGAAAAATATCTTTAAATATTATTTTTCGAGATTTATGTTATGCAACGAAAAATTATTAAATTCTCTACAGGTTTGTTTTTATACTATTTCTATATATTTTATTGATAAATTACGCTTTAAACACGGTTCCTTAGTTACACAGTCCAGAACTCAAATGTATGTAATTGACATATTAACGTCACTGTCACTATCAAAAACTAATCATTTCAAAGTAATAATAGTTAAAAATATAATAGTAAATAGAACAATAATAGTTATATATGGCATATGGTAACGAACTTGTTCTCATATATACAGGGTTGTGACTTGGACGACGCAGCATAGGGGTTTCAATGGTAAAATCTTGATGTGCAATTATTTGCTCCCCTAATTATTTTAGAGTAAAATTGTATTTAGGTTTTTGCTAGAGAAAAAAATACTGCATCCGAATATGCTATTGTTTATAATTTTTCAAAGTTCGGAACCGTAAAAATAGTCGAAAACAATAATAACATTTTTGCAAAAATCATTGATGCCATGGAACAAAAATTTAAACAAAAGCGTCATATATTCTTGACTTTTAAACTTATTTTCAAAACGAGGAAAAAAGGAACACCTTTATTGTAGTTGATGACAACAATGTAATAGTTGATTACAACAATGTGGTTTGACGAGAACAAAATTTAAGATTTCTTTAAGTAGTGACTGTAAAATACGACCGTTAACTTATTTAAATTAACTGACAGATGTTTGCGCGTTTATTCAATTTTTTTGCAAATATGTCATTATTGTTTTCGACTATTTTTACGGCTTGGCAAATTGAAAAATTATGAACAATGGCATATTCGGATACAGTATCTTAACAAAAAGCTACGTACAATTTTGCTTTAATAATTAGGGGAGCAAATAACTGCACATTAAGATTTTACCATTGAAACCCCTATGCTGCATCGTCCAAGTCATCAGCCTGTATATATATATATATATATATATATATATATATATATATATATATATATATATATATATATATATATATACAGGCTGATGACTTGGACGATGCAGCATAGGGGTTTCAATGGTAAAATCTTAATGTGCAGTTATTTGCTCCCCTAATTATTAAAGCAAAATTGTATATATATATATATATATATATATATATATATATATATATATATATATATATATATATATATATATATTGTTTAGATTAATTTTCTTGTAAACAAATTATTTTTATTAAACAAAACAAATGATTATCTCTGCCTGATTATATAATAAATATTTTCTTAACCTTCAAATAATCTATCTTGATCTTTCCTAAAACGTATTCATTAATTATTAATTTCTTTTAGGAAAATGAAATTTACATTGCGTAAGGAACCATTTTTTATTAGATAGAATACATTGATTTAGGGAATTTGGTAGCGATGTAATTGAGACTATTAATTATTTTAATTACTCAATAAATTTTTCGGACAAATGTATTAAAAATTAAAGGACGAATTTCTCCGTTCTTTATTTGAAGAGAGAATTAATGTAAAGATATTAAGTGATGTCGTTAATGTAAATGGCCACAATATATTCAAAAGTTATGAAGATGACAATGTAATACTTTTTATAAATGTATAAAAGGGGTATTATTTACATTGTTTGCAGGGTAATATACTTGAAAAGCAGACAAAAAATTGTGGCTAACACATTAGCTTACGCTAAAGGTGCATTCACAAATGAAAATTAGGTTTATGGTTTTTGTTTAGGTTTAAGTAAAGGTGAATTCACAAATGAAAATTAGGTTTAGATTTATGGTTTATACTTTAGATTTAAAGACTTTAACCGCATATTATGTAATGACTCCATTCACACTTCAGAATTTAGGGTCTCTAAATCCAAATTATAAAGCTAAACATTGCAAGGTCCAAACTTCAGGTTTATGATTTAGTTTGACGTCACAAACTTCACCAATGATAACGAGTCTATAATGAAATAGATATATACACCCATCTTTATTTAGTATCCACTTGGTGGATTCGGCTTTTTAAATAAATACGAGAAGAATGTGCAGACTGTCATAACTTAATTGCTGAAATATAACTAATAATGACAAACGATTGACAGTTTCACGGCGCACAGGTGTCTTGTTCAGTACTGCTCTACCGATATTTTAATCTTGTTTTTGAAGCATTTACACACTGTACATATCAAAACTAATTTTCAGGTAATTTAAACTTACATTTATGAATGACTTACTTAAACCTAAACAAAAACCATAAACCTAATTTTAATTTGTGAATGCACCTTAATTCCATATTTATTTTACATGCACATATTTATCTTGTAATATATTTCTAATAAATAAAATAAATAAATAAATATATCATCACGGCTTATTACCCATTGCTGGGTGTGCCAATCTGCTTGTCCACAGATTCGGTAATGATGAAATATTATTATTATTATTTCTAATAAATATTATAATATAAAAAGTAGAATTAAACTGTTGAACTAAATAAAATTGTCTAATATTAATATTCATTATAACATAGACCATAGACAATAATAACTATACTGGATGTTTCTTGGATACGGGACACCCCGATTATTTTCTTTATTATTGGAAATACAAGAAAATCTTTCAAATAAAAGTTGTAGTAGATAAAATGGGACATTCACTTATTACTGGCCTAGTTTACACCGTATGACCTGAGGTAGGCCTGACCCATATGTGACCTATATTAGGACAAAGTCAAAAAAATATCGGTTTGTTTACACCGCATACTTTAGAGCCTATAGGATAGGTGGGATATAGGTACTAGTTTGTACCACCTAGCGGTTTAATTTTAAGTTAAAAAAAAAACAATTATCTCCTTTTATTTTCTTATCACTCATGTTTATATTATTATACAAAATTTCACTATAGTTACTGTCAAACAAAACTGGCATATATGTAAATAACTATCACTATTCTCAATTTAACCGGCATCTACTCTACCGTATAAATTTCGAACTATTTTAGGTCTAAGCTGTTTACACCGCAATAAATACATATGGGCTGAGGCCCAGTATAGGTCAGGTCACATGAAAAAGTGGCCTGACCTAAGCCAGGCCGCTCCATATTTTAGGCGTTTACACCAGGCGTCCCAACTACATTTGGGTCGAATTTGGGGTATAGGTCGAATATAGGTCTACGGTGTAAACTAGGCCATTGAAGAAAAGAATTTTTAACCAGTGGTTCTGAAACTATAACATAAAGTTTTAAACGGGATGGTATATATCTTTTAGACCCATTCGATAGAGTATTTTTTTCTGAATTCAACTATGGATATATTTTATATTTTTACATTACAAAAATATTGAGAAAAATGTAATTAAACTTAAATAGATATAAAATATAACTTTATGTTATAGTTTGAGAACCACTGGTTAAAAAAATATTTTCTTCAATAAGTGAATGCCTTCATCTACTACAACTTATATATGAATGATTTTCTTGTATTTCGAATAATAAAGAAAACAATCGGGGAGTCCCGTATCCGCGAAACACCCTGTACAGGTATGAAAATTAAAACGGTGAGTTGCACAACGGAAAGATTCCACATATCGGGCATTTCAAACTGAGATAATCATTTTATATTACACTCATAGCCGCGTCAGATGTCTTCTAAAAGAAAAATATTTCTATATGGAAAATGTCTATAACCAAGCTAAATTTATACAGGCTGTCCCGTAACTTGATTGCCATAGCTTAAGGGTGTGTTCCTTAGGTAATTTTAAGTCGAAAATACCATAACAGTTGTATTCGAATCTCAATATTAGTTGTTATGAGAGCGATATTAAATTGAAGAGCTTTTTTCAAAAATAACAGTCCATTTTTTTAAAAATTTGAAGTAATTAAAGAAAAAACTTTCTATCTTTCTTCTGCTAACGATATAGATCCACACCTTGAAATGAATATTAAGCTTTGATGATATATTTGTATATTTAAAATATTTTTTTTACATCCTTCATATTTTAAATTCGTTATATTAATGTAAATGATTATGCCGGCTTCCAAAAATTGCAGAATTATTCAGTTTCGCATGAAAATAAATACCTACCTATGCCTAAAATACATCATCTATAAAATATTTCTTCGATAAAACGTTTAAGGTATATGTTGTCATAAAAGAAACATTTAAGAAATGAGATATAATTTATATAGCTATATGTGTAGGTAATGCATACATGTAATTTACCAAGATATGATTTTGTCATTTGTTGTCAGTTTATTAATGGCTACATTGTGCTTTATTTTTCATCGAGACTTTGTCTTTGTATACGATATCATAACATAGTCATAGTAAACATAAAGGGTAATTGAAAAAATATGGACAAATTTTATTCCTGTTACTGCAACTGGGTTTAACCTTTACTTTAACTAGTCGCGTCCACTTTGCATACATATTTAGTCGAATGACGCCTATTAGACGCCAACGCATATTTTTCGAATTTTTGTGCTCTAATTTCAAAGCTATTTGCAAATAATGATTTTCACATAAAACTATTTATTTAAACTAATTTTTAACATAAAAATACTTATATACTATTTTGTAATAATATAGAAAATAACAAACAAAGATACAATTCTCATAGAAAATTACGAAATAACATGTAATATACAGGGTATTTCAAAGAAAGTGTGAAAAAATTTAAGGGCATATAGTACTGACCAAAATGAGTAAAAAAAATCTGATGTGGCCAGCACATTACCTTCCGTCAGTTCTATGTATTTTGTACAAATTTCATACGGAAAGTTCCTTGCTAAATATTCTATTTCTTGTACATTACCTTCCGGCAGCTGCATGTATTTTATGCAAATTTCATACAGAAAATTTATGTTTTAAATTATTATTTTGTGACGTTTTCTATATACAGTGCTCGATACAGTGTAATGTATCTGCAGAAATAAAAGATTTATTATTATTATTTCTTGTACATTACCTTAAAGCAGTTGTATGTATTTTATACAAATTCCGCATACAGAAAGCAAAAGATTCTATATTTCCAGTAAAATTATAAGACACACACTATGTCAATTTCACTTGACACTGACATCTTTCAATCGGAATTTTCTTAAAATAGTAGTTGTTTTCATAGCTATAGCTACTTTATGAAATTTAATTTCTTTATAATTTTTTAACTCTATATCCATTTAATATTAAGTATAAAATGCAGTCAAATCGTATAGAGAATAAAATATTCTTTAATATTTATAATAACATTAATTGTGAAAAAATGATATTTAACATAGTTTTTTCAAGAAAAACTGTTAAAATCTTCAAATGATGGTACTTCCGGTTGACCAATTGTAACCAAAATCTAATCAGCTCTTCATATGGATAGAACGAAGAAGTATACGAAAAAATTATAATTTTTGTAACTGTAGTATTAGAGTTATCGCAGACGAAAATTTTGTTACACACACACACACACATCCACACGCACACACATCCACACACACACACACACACACACACACACACACACACACACACACACACACACACACACACACACACACACATACATACAGACATCATCGTAAAAATAGTAAATTCGTATTCTATGGACCCTAAAACGTGCTTATTGATTAAAAACTCACCACCGAATTTTTTGACCAAAGGCAATACCTTCCTTACCTAAAGGTGACGGAAGGTAAAAAGCTTAATCAACATAGGTCTGATCTTCAATTGTTTCCGAGAAAAACGAAAAATCGAAGAAAAACTAACAAAGATAGTGATCGACCAATATTTGTTCTATGTCAGTAAATAGACTACAAAAAAACCATAAAATTTGATTTGAAACAAATTTCTCAATTTCTAATATTTACGAAGTTATTTGAAAATTAAATATTGGCCAAGGTCGCCGCAACATTTAATAAAATAAAATCTAAGATTACCTCTGAAAGGTAAACAAAAAGTCTCATTTAGTCAGAGTCGGAACTCTTATAGTTTTCGAGATAGCAGACGTAAACCCCGTAAAAACTAATTTTTCACTGCCTTATATCTCGGAAACTATTGAAGATCGGACCCATGTTAATTAAGCTTTTTTTTACTTATTTTGGTTAGTACTATTTAAATTAATCTACATAAAGACTACTCTTGCCCTACGGCTTGTCACCCCAATTTTTTTACTGGATATAAAAGTATACAGCGTCCTTAATATTCAATTAAAATTTGAAACAGAAACTATTTAAATTTACTTTTGCCCTACGGCTTGTCACTCCAATTTTTTTACTGGATATAAAAATATATGACCTCCTTAATATTCAGTAAAAATTTGAAACAGAAACTATTTAAATTAATATACATAAAGATGAAAAATAATGTACTACTCTTGCCCTACGGCTTGTCACCCCAATTTTTTTACTGGATATAAAAATATATGACCTCCTTAATATTCAGTAAAAATTTGAAACAGAAACTATTTAAATTAATATACATAAAGATGAAAAATTATGTACTACTCTTACTACTTACTACTGCAGGTCACCCCGATAAATAATGTAATACACTTGCCTCCTTATTATTATTTTTTGTATTATTTAAACAACAATAAATAATTTAAGTATACATAATATTATAATAAGTAAAACATGAGTTTATTCGTGTATTTATGCCATTTATAATTTGTTTTTTATTTAATTCGTTTAGTTATGTATATAAAATAGTTATTATATAATATTTGAATAGTTATTTACAAGTTGTTTACCTTTATGAATCACATTTTACAGTCTTATTTGTTTAAAATTCCGTATATTTCCTTCGCTTACACTGTTGTCGTTCGAAACGTGGCGTAACAGCAAGAGGCTAACTATGACGTCACGAATTGAGCATTCAGGCCTGTACTCTCGTGTAGCCTCCGTTGAGAGTTAAATGTGACCAGTTAATACTTCGGCTCTGCTAATTACCTTAATGGGCTACTTATGTGCCATTTTTTTATTTAATATTTTTAAAAAGACAATAAAAACTTACTACCCATATTTTTCTTTTATTTCGCCAGAAAAAAATTAATGAAATTTTAATATTTAAATTACCGCCGTGTGTGACGTAGAATTACGCCGAACCAATGAATGGCCGTAAAGTAATAACATCGGTACGTCCAATAGCAACGGCATGTGCGGGTAATTTTAACATGACAGATCATCTGTTTGACGTTTGAATAATAGTTTGGAGGTTAATATTTTTGTTTGCCATTTTAATCTTGTACGAGTATAAGCTATGTTAAAATCCTTCACAATCCTGCTTAACAAATCAAAATACTTAATAAAAGTAACAGAAACTACGCAAATTGTAAATAATAAAGAAGAGAGACAGTGACAGAAAAATAAGCTAATGTCAAATTCAAATTAAAACTCGCACTCTCTCGCCATCTACAGGTAATATTCTTAAATATGCGTCCCTTTCTCCAGTTCAAAATAATGACGTCAATAAAATCTTCTTTCTTAATTTATTAAAAAACGTAATTTTTTAAAATAAAATTTATATTTTTGCATTTGTTTTCAACTTTACTTCAGGTATAGAAATATTCGTTTTCCGGGAATGGGCTGTGTCATATTTTGAGTCAGAGCTCAACGTTTCGCCCGCAGTCGTATGGGGCATCTTCAGAAGCAAGGGGGATAAGACTGTCTTAAACAAGGTTACCCGACGTGTCAACCACGCTAGAGGCTGAGTTAAATTTGAAAATTCCCGCATTTTAGCTCCTGTCCGAGTTTTACAGACGTAAATACAGGGAAACTTTAGAAATATGGAAACATCCTAACAACTTCAATCGGGATGATGGCTATTTCTTGAGCCACATGTGGAAACCGGTGAGTCTCGGAACACGACACGCCCAATCTACCATTACGAACTTGATTCCCATTGGTCCTCATTAGCTTTGCTCATCTACCGTATCTTTAGATTAGTATATAACTGCCTTCTCGGCCTTCCTTTCGTCATTTGGTTTATTTGGCCTCTAGCGTAGTTTACACGTCGGGTTACCTTGTGAACTGAGTCTCCCCCTCTTGTTGCTTAAACTCGGCCTCTAGCGTGGTTGACACGTCGAGTAACCTTGTTTAAGACAGTACTACCCCCCTTGCTCCCGAAGATGCCCCATACGACTGCGAGCGAAACGTTGAGCTCTGACTCAAAATATGACACAGTCCATTCCCGGAAAACGAATATTTCTCATGACAGACTGTGGAAGCCTACGCAATTATTTTACTTTAGGTATCAGATTTTCGAATAAATTAAAACTATATTAATTGGACTAGTACAGAAGTGAAAAAGTTGCAATGCATATATAGACTTTCGTGAAAAGAGAATAATTTTGTTACTTTTATATTAAGTTAGACATGTTCATTGCATTACATAACCATATTTTTAGACAGTACATAACTCATTTACAAATTACAACTGTTCTAATTTTGTTAGCAGTTACGTTCCATAATTTCCATATTTGGTATCAAAGGTACGTGCTTTAAATTCATCACAAAATTTACAACTCATATTGAATAAGAGTAGCATTTAACACACGTATCTAAAGTTTGTGACTTAATTTTTATTGTACGACATCATAATACAAAAATAAATATTCCTCTAGGGAAGAAGAACTAGTTTTATAAGCGGAAATAGCGTTAGTCCTGGCTCGTGCAAGCTCATTTAACTTCGCGTACTTCATTTTATGCAAAAATGCACTCGAGGGGTTGGTGCCAGTGGCGTACCTAGGGCGGGGCAAACAGGGCAGGTGCCCTGGGCGCCAAAACCAAGGGGGCGCCGTTTGGAGCCCTTGGTATCCGTATGTAACTTGGGTGCTAGAATTTGAAGTGTTAAAACTGTTGATTACTGTGCGTATTGACATTTTTCGGAACTGTTGAAGCTCTCTATCTGTTTTTTCATCATCTACTCAATGCTGGGAAGTACTTAAAAACGCTGTACCCAGTTATTAAATCAGTCTAAAACAATATGGAGTGCAAAAGTGGAATTTGTGAAGCCCATAAACAACTACCTTGACGGCATACTCCAAGTTCTCGAGGCTGTAATGGATGATGCAAATGAAACGAGTGAAACAAAAAGTGATGCTACGCAATTGTACAACCGTAGTTGACACTCGATTTTCTGACTCTACTTCTTGGATTTTGGACGAGAGTACTCATTCCTATTGATAGAGTTAAAAAAAAGACTGCAAGATATAAATATGAACTTTCTTCATGCCGCCTTAGATTTGAAAGGTTTGAGAGATTATTTTCGCAATTAAAGCCAAACTTTGGTGACTGAAGCGCTGGAAATTGGACTTAGTCTCTGTTAAAACTGGGATGTTGAAACCGAAAAACGCCAACGGTGAAAAATCTTCGAATAGCCATGCAAATAATGTTGACTATTGCAGTTTCCATCGCTAGGTGTGAAAGATCTTGTAACAAATTAAAACTGATCTTAAATTATCTGAGAATCTCCATGGGTCAAGATTGATTAAATGATCTTGCTTTGATGAGCGTTGAAAGAGAAGAAACTGAAAAGACCGATTTCGAGCACGTTATTAATGCCATTTTTTTTTATCGTAATGACCCCCGGAATGTATAGTATAAGTTTGTCGGTCGAGTCGTGGATCACCCATATATTAGGTTTGTTCGTTCCGCTACCCTGCTTCTATCGCAAACCGCGGCGGTGAAATTTGCTGTTCTTTTCGATTCGCGGTTCACTGTAAAGTCACTAGATTCTGTTCGTTCCGTTTGTGTAGTAACTTGCGGTAAAACGCCGCGGCAGCTGGCGGTAATAATTTTTACAGTGACTCATGACTCGGTGGTAAAAAAATAATCGGCGGTAATGTTCGCGTCTACATATGAAGTGCTAGTATGACAGTTTTTGACAAATAAATATTACGAAAAAATTGTTATTTTCCAATAAGTATGCTATGTAATGTTTCAGTTTTAGAAATTGAAATACATTTGTAAAATATATAAATGTCAATGTCATATGAATTATGATTTGTAACAAGTTAAATTTAAATGATAACAATAGTAAACAATTAAAATAATGGAAAATGGAATAACATACTTTTACTGAGTATCCTTTATAATTATAATAGTCTGAAGTATCTTCGAAAATAATTTAACGCAAACGGATCGAACAGAAATATAATTTTTAGTGACTTAAATTATTACTGCGGCGATTGGCAGTGAATCGCAAAACGCAGCGACAATTACCGCCGCGTTTTGCGGTAAAACGCAGCATAGCGAAACGAACAAACCTATTGATAGTTATTTTGTTATTGTGCTGATTCATTCATGATTGAATTTACTTCATGGATATTCTTAAGTAATTTCAACAACAATACAAATGCCACATATCTCGCTACACTAAAGCTAAAGCGAGAAAGAAGTAATCTTGATTTTACATTGTTGACAGGGGGCGCAATAACGACCCTTGCCCTGGGCACCATTTCACTTAGGTACGCCACTGGTTGGTGCATCGTGAAGTCAGCAGGGGAAGGCAACGCCACCTTTGACCAGAGATGCGCACGGGGCATTGCTCAGCCGGGTAATCCTTTGCTGATTACGTACGCTGATTCGAGCCCAACTAATTGCGCAACTATATGTGACAGCAGTTAAATGAAACCCCTAAGCCTCTCCACAAAATTTCATTTTCTACACATACATATTATATTTAATTACAAGTTAGCCGCTGGCTTTATGATACCGGTTTAATGTCCTAACGAATTTGTAAATGGATTAAGTTTAGATTCATTTTCACTTGAGCACTGAGCTACATCATATTGCCAACATTTAACAAAATGCATTTGGAGTGAAATGTGAAAATATCTTGATAATTCCTAGTTCATTTATTTACTAAATCATTGCACCAATACAGTTTATATTTCAAACATAGCTTAAACAAAAAATCTGGTGTGGCCAACACAATACCTCCCGCCATTTACAGCCCGAGCCACAAAAAAGATTAAGCTAGTCCTTATTTTTGTATTAGCAAATTTTACTCTAATTTTGGCATAAAATAGAATTCACTAATCCAAAAATGAGGATTAGCTTAAACTTTTTTGCGAATCTTTAATTTTTATTAATCTAAATATATACCTACATATTTACTTATGCTGGAAACTGTATTAAGTTCCATTCCATATAACTATGATTCTATTCTATTTACTATTTCCTTTTTAAAACGTTACTATTATTAATTCGAAATGATTAGTTCTTTTACAGTGACATTTATCTGTCAGTTACATACATTTGTGAAATGAACTGTGTAACCAAGGAGTTATCTTTGTTTAAAGCGTAAGCTCCGGGATTTAAATTATAGACAATTTTATAAATTTATTCATAAAATATGTAGAAAAAGTATGCAATTTTATAATCTTAATTTTTATCTTTCAAAGAAAAACTATTTTGAGCTTCAAGTAAAGTGCCATTTCCGGTTATCTGATTTACACCAAAATCTAATGGGCTCTTTCCGTAATAGAAAAAGGTCGAAATACAAGCTTGCAAAATTTTCTGAATGATAGTATTTGAGTTAGAGTGGAGGTTCCACACATACATACGAGTACACACACACACACACATGCACACACCCACACACGCCCACACCCACACACACACACACACTCACACACACAAACACACTCATATACACACATGCACGCACGCACGCACGCTCGCACGTACGCACGCACATACACACGCACACACACACACATACACACACATACACACACACCCTCACACACACACTCACGCACACACGCGCACACACACACATACACATACACACACACACACACACACACACACACACACACACACACACACACACACACACACACACACACACACACACACACACACACACACACACACACACACACACACACACACACACACACACACACACACACACACACACACACACACACACACACACACACACACACACACACACACACACACACACACACACACACACACACACACACACACACACACACACACACACACACACACACACACACACACACACACACACACACACACACACACACACACACACACACACACACACACACACACACACACACACACACACACACACACACACACACACACACACACACACACACACACACACACACACACACACACACACACACACACACACACACACACACACACACACACACACACACACACACACACACACACACACACACACACACACACACACACACACACACACACACACACACACACACACACACACACACACACACACACACACACACACACACACACACACACACACACACACACACACACACACACACACACACACACACACACACACACACACACACACACACACACACACACACACACACACACACACACACACACACACACACACACACACACACACACACACACACACACACACACACACACACACACACACACACACACACACACACACACACACACACACACACACACACACACACAGACACAGACACAGACACAGACACAGACACAGACACAGACACAGACACAGACACAGACACAGACACAGACACAGACACAGACACAGACACAGACACAGACACAGACACAGACACAGACACAGACACAGACACAGACACAGACACAGACACAGACACAGACACAGACACAGACACAGACACAGACACAGACACAGACACAGACACAGACACAGACACAGACACAGACACAGACACAGACACAGACACAGACACAGACACAGACACAGACACAGACACAGACACAGACACAGACACAGACACAGACACAGACACAGACACAGACACAGACACAGACACAGACACAGACACAGACACAGACACAGACACAGACACAGACACAGACACAGACACAGACACAGACACAGACACAGACACAGACACAGACACAGACACAGACACAGACACAGACACAGACACAGACACAGACACAGACACAGACACAGACACAGACACAGACACAGACACAGACACAGACACAGACACAGACACAGACACAGACACAGACACAGACACAGACACAGACACAGACACAGACACAGACACAGACACAGACACAGACACAGACACAGACACAGACACAGACACAGACACAGACACAGACACAGACACAGACACAGACACAGACACAGACACAGACACAGACACAGACACAGACACAGACACAGACACAGACACAGACACAGACACAGACACAGACACAGACACAGACACAGACACAGACACAGACACAGACACAGACACAGACACAGACACAGACACAGACACAGACACAGACACAGACACAGACACAGACACAGACACAGACACAGACACAGACACAGACACAGACACAGACACAGACACAGACACAGACACAGACACAGACACAGACACAGACACAGACACAGACACAGACACAGACACAGACACAGACACAGACACAGACACAGACACAGACACAGACACAGACACAGACACAGACACAGACACAGACACAGACACAGACACAGACACAGACACAGACACAGACACAGACACAGACACAGACACAGACACAGACACAGACACAGACACAGACACAGACACAGACACAGACACAGACACAGACACAGACACAGACACAGACACAGACACAGACACAGACACAGACACAGACACAGACACAGACACAGACACAGACACAGACACAGACACAGACACAGACACAGACACAGACACAGACACAGACACAGACACAGACACAGACACAGACACAGACACAGACACAGACACAGACACAGACACAGACACAGACACAGACACAGACACAGACACAGACACAGACACAGACACAGACACAGACACAGACACAGACACAGACACAGACACAGACACAGACACAGACACAGACACAGACACAGACACAGACACGCACGCACACACACACACACACACACACACACACACACACACACACACACACACACACACACACACACACACACACACACACACACACACACACACACACACACACACACACACACACACACACACACACACACAGACACAGACACAGACACAGACACAGACACAGACACAGACACAGACACAGACACAGACACAGACACAGACACAGACACAGACACAGACACAGACACAGACACAGACACAGACACAGACACAGACACAGACACAGACACAGACACAGACACAGACACAGACACAGACACAGACACAGACACAGACACAGACACAGACACAGACACAGACACAGACACAGACACAGACACAGACACAGACACAGACACAGACACAGACACAGACACAGACACAGACACAGACACAGACACAGACACAGACACAGACACAGACACAGACACAGACACAGACACAGACACAGACACAGACACAGACACAGACACAGACACAGACACAGACACAGACACAGACACAGACACAGACACAGACACAGACACAGACACAGACACAGACACAGACACAGACACAGACACAGACACAGACACAGACACAGACACAGACACAGACACAGACACAGACACAGACACAGACACAGACACAGACACAGACACAGACACAGACACAGACACAGACACAGACACAGACACAGACACAGACACAGACACAGACACAGACACAGACACAGACACAGACACAGACACAGACACAGACACAGACACAGACACAGACACAGACACAGACACAGACACAGACACAGACACAGACACAGACACAGACACAGACACAGACACAGACACAGACACAGACACAGACACAGACACAGACACAGACACAGACACAGACACAGACACAGACACAGACACAGACACAGACACAGACACAGACACAGACACAGACACAGACACAGACACAGACACAGACACAGACACAGACACAGACACAGACACAGACACAGACACAGACACAGACACAGACACAGACACAGACACAGACACAGACACAGACACAGACACAGACACAGACACAGACACAGACACAGACACAGACACAGACACAGACACAGACACAGACACAGACACAGACACAGACACAGACACAGACACAGACACAGACACAGACACAGACACAGACACAGACACAGACACAGACACAGACACAGACACAGACACAGACACAGACACAGACACAGACACAGACACAGACACAGACACAGACACAGACACAGACACAGACACAGACACAGACACAGACACAGACACAGACACAGACACAGACACAGACACAGACACAGACACAGACACAGACACAGACACAGACACAGACACAGACACAGACACAGACACAGACACAGACACAGACACAGACACAGACACAGACACAGACACAGACACAGACACAGACACAGACACAGACACAGACACAGACACAGACACAGACACAGACACAGACACAGACACAGACACAGACACAGACACAGACACAGACACAGACACAGACACAGACACAGACACAGACACAGACACAGACACAGACACAGACACAGACACAGACACAGACACAGACACAGACACAGACACAGACACAGACACAGACACAGACACAGACACAGACACAGACACAGACACAGACACAGACACAGACACAGACACAGACACAGACACAGACACAGACACAGACACAGACACAGACACAGACACAGACACAGACACAGACACAGACACAGACACAGACACAGACACAGACACAGACACAGACACAGACACAGACACAGACACAGACACAGACACAGACACAGACACAGACACAGACACAGACACAGACACAGACACAGACACAGACACAGACACAGACACAGACACAGACACAGACACAGACACAGACACAGACACAGACACAGACACAGACACAGACACAGACACAGACACAGACACAGACACAGACACAGACACAGACACAGACACAGACACAGACACAGACACAGACACAGACACAGACACAGACACAGACACAGACACAGACACAGACACAGACACAGACACAGACACAGACACAGACACAGACACAGACACAGACACAGACACAGACACAGACACAGACACAGACACAGACACAGACACAGACACAGACACAGACACAGACACAGACACAGACACAGACACAGACACAGACACAGACACAGACACAGACACAGACACAGACACAGACACAGACACAGACACAGACACAGACACAGACACAGACACAGACACAGACACAGACACAGACACAGACACAGACACAGACACAGACACAGACACAGACACAGACACAGACACAGACACAGACACAGACACAGACACAGACACAGACACAGACACAGACACAGACACAGACACAGACACAGACACAGACACAGACACAGACACAGACACAGACACAGACACAGACACAGACACAGACACAGACACAGACACAGACACAGACACAGACACAGACACAGACACAGACACAGACACAGACACGCACGCACACACACACACACACACACACACACACACACACACACACACACACACACACACACACACACACACACACACACACACACACACACACACACACACACACACACACACACACACACACAGACACAGACACAGACACAGACACAGACACAGACACAGACACAGACACAGACACAGACACAGACACAGACACAGACACAGACACAGACACAGACACAGACACAGACACAGACACAGACACAGACACAGACACAGACACAGACACAGACACAGACACAGACACAGACACAGACACAGACACAGACACAGACACAGACACAGACACAGACACAGACACAGACACAGACACAGACACAGACACAGACACAGACACAGACACAGACACAGACACAGACACAGACACAGACACAGACACAGACACAGACACAGACACAGACACAGACACAGACACAGACACAGACACAGACACAGACACAGACACAGACACAGACACAGACACAGACACAGACACAGACACAGACACAGACACAGACACAGACACAGACACAGACACAGACACAGACACAGACACAGACACAGACACAGACACAGACACAGACACAGACACAGACACAGACACAGACACAGACACAGACACAGACACAGACACAGACACAGACACAGACACAGACACAGACACAGACACAGACACAGACACAGACACAGACACAGACACAGACACAGACACAGACACAGACACAGACACAGACACAGACACAGACACAGACACAGACACAGACACAGACACAGACACAGACACAGACACAGACACAGACACAGACACAGACACAGACACAGACACAGACACAGACACAGACACAGACACAGACACAGACACAGACACAGACACAGACACAGACACAGACACAGACACAGACACAGACACAGACACAGACACAGACACAGACACAGACACAGACACAGACACAGACACAGACACAGACACAGACACAGACACAGACACAGACACAGACACAGACACAGACACAGACACAGACACAGACACAGACACAGACACAGACACAGACACAGACACAGACACAGACACAGACACAGACACAGACACAGACACAGACACAGACACAGACACAGACACAGACACAGACACAGACACAGACACAGACACAGACACAGACACAGACACAGACACAGACACAGACACAGACACAGACACAGACACAGACACAGACACAGACACAGACACAGACACAGACACAGACACAGACACAGACACAGACACAGACACAGACACAGACACAGACACAGACACAGACACAGACACAGACACAGACACAGACACAGACACAGACACAGACACAGACACAGACACAGACACAGACACAGACACAGACACAGACACAGACACAGACACAGACACAGACACAGACACAGACACAGACACAGACACAGACACAGACACAGACACAGACACAGACACAGACACAGACACAGACACAGACACAGACACAGACACAGACACAGACACAGACACAGACACAGACACAGACACAGACACAGACACAGACACAGACACAGACACAGACACAGACACAGACACAGACACAGACACAGACACAGACACAGACACAGACACAGACACAGACACAGACACAGACACAGACACAGACACAGACACAGACACAGACACAGACACAGACACAGACACAGACACAGACACAGACACAGACACAGACACAGACACAGACACAGACACAGACACAGACACAGACACAGACACAGACACAGACACAGACACAGACACAGACACAGACACAGACACAGACACAGACACAGACACAGACACAGACACAGACACAGACACAGACACAGACACAGACACAGACACAGACACAGACACAGACACAGACACAGACACAGACACACACGCACGCACGCACGCACGCACACACACACACACACACACACACTCACACTCACACACACACACACACACACACACACACACACACACACACACACACACACACACACACACACACACACACACACACACACACACACACACACACACACACACACACACACACACACACACACACACACACACACACACACACACACACACACACACACACACACACACACACACACACACACACACACACACACACACACACACACACACACACACACACACACACACACACACACACACACACACACACACACACACACACACACACACACACACACACACACACACACACACACACACACACACACACACACACACACACACACACACACACACACACACACACACACACACACACACACACACACACACACACACACACACACACACACACACACACACACACACACACACACACACACACACACACACACACACACACACACACACATGCACAGAGACATCATCGTGAAAATGTTAAAATTGGATTCTAAGGACTTTAAAACGTAGTTTTTACCAAAATCTCGATATGCGATTTTTATCACGATCTCTATACCTCCCTTAGCAAGGGTAGTGGGAGGTAAAAAATTCTGATCTAGCCAACACAATACCTTCCGCGATTTAATTTTTATTAATTTAAATATACACACTTACATATTTAATTTTGCTGGAAACTATATTAAGATCCATTCCATATAACAATGGTTCTATTTAATATTTTATTTTTAAAATGTTACTATTATTAATTTGAAATGATTAGATCTTTGACGGTGACCTAAGATACGAACTGTTTAACTTAGGAGTTGTGCTTGTTTACAGCGTAGGCTCCGGGATTTAAATTATAGATAATTTTATAAATTTATTTATAAAGTATGTAGAAAAAGTATTAATACAAATCTGTAGAAAATTTAATAATCTTTAATTTTTATAATTACACAAATCTTGAGCTTCAAGTAAGGTACCATTTTCGGTTATCTGATTTACACCTTAACCTTAAAATTAATTTTAATAAAGCTAAATACGTATTTCGAGAACTAAGTTCTCATCATCGGTAGTACAACAAGGGAAAGTTAAACAGAGTAGTCAAGATTACTCTGTTTAACTTTTCCTTTTTTCCTAATTGTTAGAATTTATTGCTTCTTAATTAAAATTTAATTTAATTTTATATAAATATTCAAATTAAATTAAAGATGTAAAATAAAATTTATTTCTACATTTTATTTTCTTACATCCCTACTTGAAGCTAATGTAAAATGTAACATTATCTAACATAACGCACAAAATTCACGGCTTGACCAGCATGTTTTTATTAGTTTTCTAATCATGCGTCAACATAACCAAACCTAAAGCACAAATATTATATGATATCGGTCTTTGTTAATTTTAAATTAACTCACAATGCAATGGTGTGTCGCTTACTGAGCCCTTTCGGTTTTCTAGTCTAATATAAAAAGGACATTTCAGTATACCCATAGATATCATCGCGAAAATGTTAAAATCGGATTCTAGGAACCTTAAAACGTGGTCATTTACCAAAATCTCGATATACTATTTTTAGCGCGGAACCTATACCTCCCAATGGTAACATTAGGTAAAAATCCTATAAAGAAAAACTATCTTTATTGCAGTATGTATGTTTTCCAATTAATTTAACTTTATATTGTTGATTGATTGTTTCGTTAAATCAACGGCGCTGTAAAACATTTTTTTTTAAATTTCTCTGATAAACTTTAACAGAGAGTAGTTTTTAGTTGTTGATTTTTAATCTCACTTAAACCACTCGTAAGTAGGATTTTGGGAATTACAGAAAACTTTGTTCTCAACTCTTAACAACACTATTAATGAAACAAATGAACAGTGCTGCAGAAAACTTGAAAATATTCATATCTTGTTTCTACATTAAGTAAACAAAAGTTCAAAGAGTTCTTTGCAATATTATATTTTATCAACAGAAGTTCGTGTTGTTTTCAAAGTTTTTAAAACGGGTGGAATATAGATAACACTGTCTTTTAACAAAAAATATTATAACCACTTTCAGGGTATATTTATTTTCTTCTTTATTCTTAACATGTTTTAGTTCGAAGGAAGTTTTATGAAATATGGTTTAAGAAAATACAAACACAATAGTTTTCTTTCAAATGCAGTGTGCACATTTACAAAAGATTTTATATAAAGATATTTCATATACAGAGTTTTTCAAATCGTATCTCCGGATTTTAAATTTCTCTCCTGCAACAACCCTCGGAATTTTTAAACATCTTAATTCACAGACCTAATTATTGATGTTTGACATTTATTAATCATGGAAAAATTCGCAGTTCAACAATCCATATAAATTATTTAATGATTTTCAGCGCCGAGGTTCAACGATTTTGTGAACAAGCAAAATTGCCGTATATGGGCTAGTTCACGTAAATTATAGAGCGCTCATTGCAGTCAGAAAGTCACTGTTTACTTACTTTTTTTAAACCGTTGAGGGAAGATCGTTGATAGTGATTTTTTATGTTTTTATTTATTGATGTGTATCTCCAATAGACACAGAATTGATATTACACGCAAGATAGAGATAGAAGATCGTGCTTCCAAACAAACACCCCTCGTTGTCTTACGTGGTGCTATACCTGTCTTTCTGTTTGCATCTGCTATTCAGTATTACCTAATTCTCTATTCTGATTGATTTTGTTCGTCGTGTTTATTAAAAATTAAGTTTAAAGCCAAAATATGTGCCTGGGGCAACCCTTTATGTTCAATAATATTGAAGATCATTCAATAATACAACAAAACAATGCTGAAGTGAGATTGTAAGTCGTACCCATAGCAACCAGTAGTTCTATGCTTTAGCGCTAGAGGAGCTCGTGCAAATTGCAAATGTGTGCCTATTAAATTTATAAAAAATAAAAGATCGCTACGTGTTTTTAGAAGCTGAAATAATCGCTATTTATACAATAAGGTGGGGACAATTCAAGAGCTAAAGGAGAACATACAATGCAACCAGTGTGGAATAATGGAGTCTATACTATGCCAAAATGCAGGGCCGCTCCGTGCGGGTGGGCAGGTTGTGCCCCGCACAAAGGCGCCGGACTTTAAGGGGCGCCGTTTCAAGGCTCTCAACTGCTCTTATTCGTAAAACCAAATTACCATAGAACTATACAAATTAACGTGAAGAAATGAAAAATTTATTCTTTAATTTGTCTGCACTAGAACTCTAGTTATAAATAAAATAATTATGGTACCAACCGGTTCGTTATTTTTCTATCATTGTTACATTGAAATAATAACTGTGAAAATGTTGATTACAACAAAGAATATATTGATTATAGTTCAATAATATTGATTACAAGAATGAATCCTACAATGAATCCAATATTTAAATACCTACTAGCATTTTGTGAAGAAGAAAGAAAATGGCGCAAACAACTGTCAGTTGGGCTGTCAAACGAAACGTCAAAAATATTGCAGTTATTAAAACACCTGTATTCTCAGTGAAAATTTGCATCGTTGGACATTTTAACTTCAGTAAAAGCTTTTATAACTTATTTCAATAAGATTTTTTAAAGTTATCTGAGATATTCTCACATTTTACGTCCATTTTTTTTAGAAACAAACGCCATAGATCTCAGTTGTTCTTACTATCCGCAGATTTTCATTGCGCATATTTTCTATCTTTAAATTGAAAAGGTCTATTCTGAAATCTTAGAGAAATAATTTTATTTTTATTCTATATTGATATAAAATTAAAAAATAATAGAAATATCCTGCCCAACGGATAATTTTCTCTCATTGTTATATTGCAAACACTGTAAAATTGTTGATTATGCTCTGTTCCATTTAAGCCATTCAGTAGATGGCACTGGCAACAGCGCAAATCTGAAGTAGCCGAAATTACATTGGGTAAACCTGGTTCTTGTCTCTAATTTCAGCCAATCAGAGAGGTCAAAACTATTCCCTATGCTCCGCAATACTGAATGGCTTAAATGGAACAAGGTATACATCAAAGGATTTTGATTATAACCTATTGATTACAAGAATGAATCTAAGACAATTTCATCAATAGATTAAATCTAGCATTTTTGAAGAATAAAAAGTATAGTTTCAACTTTAAAGCGTGTGGTAATTTGCAAATTTTACATTAGGAGGGCGCTAAAATATAACTTTGCACAAAGGCGCCTTATATCGTACCCACGAAGCGGCCCTGCCAAAATGTGATTGAAATTTGAACGTGAGGTGCCTGTCCACATGAGAGTAAAACCATTGACTGCATAATATGTAGTATTACAACATATTACATAGTAAGAGTAAAACTCTTGTTGGAATTTGTTTTCGTTTGATTTTTATCTAATGTGAAAATCCGGACATTGAAAATGCAAAACCCTTAAATGGATTCGAATAAGAAAATACAGATCAGTAAAGGTGGACAATTTTATTTATGAAACATAATACCCCGTATTTTTTTTAAATAATTGAATAGTCATATTTTCTGACGACATAAAAGACGAATTTAAATTTGATATAAATTCTTCATAATTGTTCGTATTCCTTGCTAAACGTAGAGTTTAGAGTACCATTTATAATGCATTTACGTGCAAAACAAACCATATTTCATCCTTGGTTTGTTGAGCCCCAACGAAATTACAGCATTAAGAAAGAAAACACAGAACATCTCTGGAAACGCGGAATAAATACTTGATGCTAGAGAAATTTAATAAGCGCTGATAAGCCGGAATCAGAGAGAGAATTTTTCCCAGGAAAACTAGGCGAGTTCGATTTGGAGGCACGTGCTCGCTCCTGAATTTATTAAGAGATGCTCCAAGTTCATTAAGCCACATTCATCTCGTAGAATGTGAACTTACGCCGAGGAAACTCGAAATTTTGTTTCTAATTTTACCAGAGTTAGAAACAGTTAGCGCAGTTGCTTGTTCCTCGTACATTAAAAGCAGTTACCTGCACGCATTATTAAGCGGGCTGTTAGGGACAGACTTTCTGCGATTTATTATATTAGTTTGCACCCAAACTTTGCAAAGAATTATTCTTCAACTTCCTCAATTATTTCTTTTCGTATCCGCTAAGTCACTTCACAAAAAATCTATAATAAATCATATTTCTTCAATAAAAACGCCTGTAGTCATCTCTTTACAACGGGGAATTATTTTTTAAGAAAATGATTAAGGTCCGTTAGAATTTTTTATCTAGCGTGGAATAAGACGGATTGGTTCCATTGTTTCATGTCTCTTTTATAGGTGTATTCTAAAGACATTCCGTTATTTATAAACGGACAGTTAAAATTAAAATATCCGTTAACTAGATTTTGCTATTCTAAATACACTACCTATCCGTTAATAATATAAACGGAGATCCGTTTATGTTATCCGTTTATAAATAAAATTTAAATGGAGAATGATTCATAGCCGTTAATTGTAAACGGATGACATTTAATACATAAATATTTAGAAATTCCTAAATTGAAGCAGAGAATGGCGTTATCATCCTTTACTGTTTGCTCCGATCCTTGGATTCATAAAATATAATTGAAAGGAAACTACAATAAATAATTTTTATAACAAAATTATACTCGTACATAACCTATAAAAAATCGGTTCCATAAAAGATTTTAACAATACAAAAATTATCCATAATTCGTTCTCAAAAAAATTAAAAATGCTTTCTCAAATGAAACGAGCAGATATTTTACTCTACAATGCAAATCTTGTACTTTATCTAATGTTTTAAAAATATTTGAGTATTTTCAGGACTGCATTTAATCTTCAGGGGCCCAAGATACAAATGTTCTATTGGTGCCTTTATTTTTTAATATTGATTACAACAAAGGACATTTTTATTGCAACAAAGAATATTTTGATTACAACAATGGATATTTTGATTATATTCGAAGAATACTGATTAGATGAATGAATCTAATGAAGAAAATTTCATTAATATTTGCCATTGGGCGGTCTAAATTTATTAACAAACGAATTTAATTAACGCATTGAGGGGATATACAGTAGGGTAGACCTTAAGAGGGGTCAAGTCAAGTTCCAAATAAATAAATAAATAAATAAAAGTTGTGCTGGTAATGATTCCGCTTAATATTAATATTTGACCGTGCCTAAATGCACTTGATTTTTCCCATTTAAATAACATTGGGTTTTGACACATTTTCAAACTTTATTTTTACCAAGCCAATAGGAGTATAAAAAATCCACTCAATATTGAAATATGTACTAGATCGACCCGAGAATGTGTGGACAAAATTAGAAGTTATTCTTAAGATAATTTTAGATGGTTAAACTATCTCACAAAAGCACAAAAAGCTATTTACAATAGTCTTAAGAATATTTATTGGAACTTTCAATTTTATCCACATATTTTCGGGTCACTCTAGTATATATTCCAATATTGAGTGGATTTTTTTAACCTCTTATTGCTTTTGAAAAAAATACAGGTTACATTTTTAAATATGCTTGCCTTTCTCCAGTTCTAAATAATGACGTCACAGAAAATAGTCTTTCTTCATTTACTAAAAATCTGGTGTGGCCAACAAAATACCTCCCGCCATTTACAGCCTGAGTCACAAAAAAGATTAAGTTAATCCTTATTTTTGGATTAGCGAATTTTACTCTAATTTCGACAATTCATTTCTTAAAATACAGACAGTCTAATCTAATCTAAGTAACTACCTTTTTTTAAACCGCTCAACAGGATTAAATCCCAATTACAGAGCGGGTTCACATTCACACACAACCATGCCTTGGTGGGATTCGAACCCAGGGCCCCGAGGGTACTCATGACATGCGGCGTTGCTCTAACCATTGAGCCACCGAAGCTATAAAAAAATGATTAAATTTTAATTATCGGGATAGAATCGTTAATTCTATTAATCTATATACATATCTACATATTTACATGCTGGAAACTATATTGAATTCCTTTTCTATTGTTCTAGGTATTTACTTTTTTGATAGTGACATTTATCTGTCAATTACATACATTTGAATAAAGCGTAGACTCTGGGATTTAAATTATAGATAATTTTATAAATTTATCCACAAAATATATAAAAAAAGTATTAATGCAAATCTATAGAAAATTTAATAATCTTTAATTTTTATAATAACATTAATCTCTAAAAAATAACATAAAGGTATTTTTCGAAGAAAAACTATTTTGAGCTTCTAGTCAAGTGCCATTTCCAAAATCTAATCAAATTTGAGTTAGAGTGGAGGATCCACACACCCATACACACTTACATACATACACACAGACATCATCGTGAAAATGTTAAAATTGAATTCTAGGGACCTTAAAACGTGGTCATTTACCAAAATCTCGATATGCGATTTTTATAACGATCCCTATACCTCCCTTACCAAGTGTAGCAAGAGGTAAAAAAGACATGCAATTTTTAAAATAAAATTTATATTTTTATCAACGTTTTCAACAAAACTTTAGTTATATAGTGATAGATACCGAATTTTCAGTACCAACTAGTGTATGTAAGCTACCCTAGGGACACAGAGAGGTGGATGCTTCTGCATACTTTGAGAAAGAGAAACGCATAAATGTTCCCCTAATTATTCAATTCTCGTCTGTTGAAGATGTATGTATTATATTCTGCGGTTCGTTTTTACGTGGCAGATCTCAGTTCTTTATTTCTTATGCACTTATTTTTGAATAATATTACATTTTAAAGAGTTTGTACTGCCTTGGATATGTCACATGTGACGGTAAATAAAATCAAAAATGAATTTAAATGTGAATAAATATCGTTCCCAAAAAAACTAGTGATCCGTCATCCGTCAAAAATCAATGCGAAACATTGTAGTCTGCAATTCGACGAACTATCTTCTTACTATTTACATGTATAGGTCAAAGTAAATTGCTTTTTAAGGTCCGTTTCATAATCAATATTAAGTATTATAATTAAATTTAAAATGATTTCTGTGTTGTGCTTTCAAAGCTGTTTTCTTATTATATTAATTGTTGTACTCAATTAATGTATTAATTGTTGTAATCAATCCTTATTATTATTGTAATGAATTATAATTAAAAAGAAAATAATTTTCATTATATAGCGTACATATTATTTTTAATTTAAAGTCTATAAACGATGATCGGATTATAATGAGGGCATAATGAACGATTATGCCCCCATATAATGCCCCGGTTGTTACAGGTATGTTTATATACACCGTATCCTAGCAATAAACAGTTCATAATATTTTAGTAAGACAAAAATATTTTATAACACAAAGTGGCTGCAAGCTAAATAATTATTTATTGCAAACTTAGTGCAAATCAGATACAGGCCTTTACCAAATCACGGCAGAATACCTACTACAGCATTTATATGACGTATTCCTATCCGACCACAGACTAACATGTTAATAAATTATTAACGGTGTTCATATCCTATAATGTTTACAATAATAGGAAATAATTAATAACACAGAAAGATACTTTGGAGGGATGTCACCCACTATCATATTTTTGTGATCGGAGTATTCGACATCAAAGTAACTGCAAACAGAGAGATGTAAGTACACAAAAAACAGCAATCAAATTACAAAATCAAAATCCGGTTTGAAATTTAACCTAGATTGAAGTGAATACAACAATGCTTTGATCATACTTAATCCTTTATAAAAATAAAAACTCTTGTTACAGAAACGAAATTGAAAAGTTTTCTATGAGAGTCCATACATCAAAGTTCATATTAATGAAATATTTTTTTAATTAATAAAATATAGCAATTTAACAATGTTTATGCATTCTTTAAATTAATAATGTATGTAATATTTAAATAGGTTGATTAGGTCTTTCAATTTACATAAATAGGGGACTACAGCGCAATTGATTTAAGAGAAATTAGGAAAAAAATGTAAGTATATGCTTAATAATGAATATTAATAAAGAAATAAAACGATATAATTGAAATACTTCGGAAATATGGGTCTTTTTGTTATAATAGCTCGTCATTCATATTAATTCCATATATATATATATATATATATATATAAAGTCGAAGAAGTCTGTATTATTCGTTACTATATTGTATACATAAATAAATATATAAATTTGTACAGGAAATAAAATATTAAGTAGTAGTGTAGAGAATGACATGTCAATTTTAATAAAAATATATAACAACTGAATAAAAAATATACATAACAGTAAAAATAATTTAACAAAGTCATAGATTGCTATTTCCAAACATGTAAAATACAAATGTAATAAATTTTAATAACGTAGGCCCTGTGTTGGCGCGAGCAACGTAAATATATATATATATATATATATATATATATATATATATATATATATATATATATATATATATATATATATATATATGTATATATTATTTTGATTGGCGACTCAAAAATATATAACGAATACTAAGTTAGGGGGAGGAGCCTAGGAGCCTACAATGCTCAAACAGTTTTTATTTGAATAACGGATTAGAACTTAGTCGAGCATGGCTTTCTATATTAAATATGTTGTAATTTTTTTACCTTGGTTACTTGTTCTTGTTGCTAATGTGTTGTTATTATTTATTTATAAATTTTCCCTGAAAAAAGCAACAGTATATGCTGCCGAAACGTCGGGTATTAAATAAAAATAGAGAACATAAACTAAAAATCTGATGTGGCCAACATATGACCTCCCGTCAATTCCATGTTTGAAATAGCAATGAATTTTAAGTAAAGTATCACTTCCGGTTGATCGTTCGTAAACAAAATAAAATTTGTTGTTCCAATAAACAGAAAAGTCTGTAATATCAAATTTTGGATTATATTTTATTGTTTTTCCTCGAAAATCTGTTAAGAAGTCCAAATTAAGAACCACTTCCGGTTTATCATATAGGTATATGTTGTTTAAAATTTTAATTTAAATACCAAATTTGAGAAGTTTTGTATCATGTTTTAATATATTTTTTCAAGAAAATCTGTTTATAACTTCCTGTAAAGTAGTACTTCCAGTTTATCAATTTTAGAAAACATCTAATATATCGTTCTCATTATTATAAAAGTCTTAAATACAAAATTTGAAAAGTTTTGTATTGTATCAATTTATTTTTCACGAAAATCTGTTCAGAGCTTCTAATAAAGATGACTTCCGGTTTATCAATTTAAGCCAAAATCTAAATATGTTGCTTCCCGTTATAAAAAGTCTTAAAATACTAAATTTGACAAGTTTTGGAATATATCAATATATTTTTCACAAAAATCTGTTCAGAGCTTCAAGTAAAGTATCACTTCCGATTTATCAGTTTTAGAAAAAATCTAACATGTCATTCTTATCAACATAAAAGTCTTAAATACCAAATTTGAAAAGTTTTTGATTGTATCAATATATTTTTCACGAAAATCTGTTGAGCTTCAAATAAAGTATCACTTCCGGTTTATCAATTGTATCCAAAATCTAATATGTTGTCTCCCTTCATATAAAAGTCGTAAATATTAAATTTGACAAGTTATTTATATATATATATATATATATATATATATATATATATATATATATATATATATATATATCATAATATATTTTTTACGAGAATCTGTTCAGAGCTTCAAGTAAAGTATCACTTCTGGTTGATTAATTTTAGCCAAAATCTAATGTGTTGTTTCCCATGATATAAAAGTCTTAAATATTAAAATTGAAAAGTTTTGGATTATATTTTAATATAATTTTTCATTAAATCTATTACGGGCTTCAAGACAGAGAGAGAGAGAGAGGGAGAGAGAGAGAGAGAGGGAGAGAGAGAGAGAGACAGACAGCCATCATCGTAAAAATAGTAAAAACGTGTTGTGGGGACCCTAATTCGTGTTTATTTACTGAAAATTCACCATCGATTTTTTGGCACGATTTCATTACCTCCCTTACCTACGGTATGACTGGAGGTAAAAAGGTTGTATTATTTTTACATTAAATTATGTTGAACTTAAAATAAATATATGTAAAGTGTTTCTGAGAATTTCAGAAACTACAATAGTGATACCATCAAGTAAAGTATTTTAAGTGCAAAAGGAGTAATATAAAACTGCGAAGACACGTGAAATATTTTTATTGCAGACTAACTACAGAAATAAAAAACTAAGTGTGACAAGTACGTCTTCCAGCAAAGTTCCACTCGCACATTACTATGCGCGGATAAAAACTCAACAATGCCTGAATTCTTTCCGGAGTCCGAGAACATTTTAGCATAAAACAACAGAGCAGAGTGATGTTACGTTCCGGAAATTACGTACAATGTATTCTATTTCCTCGGTTGGAAGATGTGCACATTGCTATTGCGAGTGTGATGTAATACTTCCTATCAATCTATTCTTTTCGCTGAATTACGAACTGGCTTTGCTGGAATTCAGGCGCCATTTGTTGCACTGAGAACAAATCGGTGCAAGGAATTTACGCTTTGCGATAAAAATTGTCGAGGACTTTTCTCATCTACTTGCATTTAATTCGAATTCTCAGTAAAGCAATGTGATTCAATTATTCTTAGAAATTATGTAAAAAGAATATAGCAGGTACCTAGTACTTACTACATTCGAATTACAAAATTATTCTAAGAAATTTTTCATTTTCAACATATACATTATAAAACCTATGCAAATTGTGAGAAATTTCTACAAATTTCTTGCAACTAGTTTAAAATATAGACTTTAAACTTACAAAAACTGAATATGTTATTTAAGTATTGCGCCATTTAATATTGGGCTACAAAAAAAATGATTAAATTCAAAATTTCGCAGTAGTAACAAAATTATAAATCATGTAAATTGGGACCTCTCTATAGCCGGGGGCCCACCCGCAATGCGGGCCCTGTGATCTGTTAGTTACGCCAATGTTATTATAAATATTAAAGAATATTTTATTCTCTATACGATTTGAATGCATTTTATACTTCATATTAAATGGATATACAGGGTGTAAATGAAATAAGTGCATTAAATTTGACCAGTAGTATAACTCATCGAGAGCAACAATATTTCTTAATAACTTTTTCTCGAAATCGCATATTTTTTTAGCATTTTTACCACCCCGTAAATTGACGAGTCGTTCCAAATATTTTTGTAATAATTGAATGCAGCAGCAATAGCTATGAAAAATTTTGTTTTAGCAATTGACAGCCCTGTCAATTGTTGCAATTAAATTTTGACATTAGTAATAAACTTGTTTATAAGGTAAAATTCTGTCAAAATGCGAGTACACAGACATTGTAATTACTTACCTATGGTTTATTTATTTATTTTTTACTCGTATCTGTACTACATGTTACTTGACATCACGGTTCTCATAAAGACAGTGTCATGGAGTTGCCAACGCATTTACATGGAGCGTTTCCAAATCATTACCAAATCATTCTGTTCTTAATATTCGCACATTTGTTAATCTTGTACATCTTTATCACATCACAATACGGAGTGTCACATATGACATTTTTAAAAAAGCAACAGTTATATCCATACCATGTGCAAAAAGTTCAATGTTTTCAGCACATAACAGACTTCAATTTTGGGAATGGCTCATAATGTTCATTCATGAGACTGAATTTACTTGGGAATGTGTATTTATTATGCACAATACACATCTTGACAGACGAAAATGCTGTAAAAATTTTCATTAAAAAATGTTTTGGGCGGGAACAATAAATGGACGACTAATTATTGATACTCATGTACCTCTTTTAAATGGACAAAAGTTTGTACTTACATTTTTTGAATAACGTATTTAAACTATTATGATTTCTCGACGATAAATAATCATCTCATAACCTAACAACTATGCTTTTGCTCCTCGTCTCTCCTTGTCTTCCTCTATTCACACTATTCAAAGGTGATTAAAACCCTGGTTCAAAACACAACTTTATAATTTTGTTATCCAAAATTTAAATTTATTTATTTTAAAAATTGTACTCTTACGTATTAATTAATAATAATGTTATTTCCCTTGATTCGTTTATTAATTACTGTAACTGTAAGTGTAACCGATAACCGACAATTTTTGAGCTGATTGTATCCCACTTGAACACGGCAACAGTCATTTGTTCTCCATGAGCGGGTAACGAAATATGCAGCAAATTTTTAAAGAATTTTAACTCAAAATCTAAAAGACTTAGAAAAAAAAGTTATTAAGAAATATTGTTCCTCTCATCGAGTTACATTACTGGTTAAATTTAATGCACTTATTTCATTTACACCCTGTATAGTTAAAACATATTAAAGAAATTAAATTTCATAAAGTAGCCATCTATGGAACAGCTACTATAGTAAGAAAATTATGATTGAAAGGTATCAGTTTCAAGTGCAAAGTATGTTTGTGTAATAATTTTAATGGAAATATAGGATCTTTTGCTGGAAACTTTCTGTTTGGAATTTGTACAAAATACATACAACTGCCGGAAGATAATGTACAAGAAATAGAATCTTTTGCAAAGAACTTTCTATATGAAATTTGTACAGAGTGATCAAGAATGGTTGAAGCATGCCGCTTGATGCCGCTCCATACAATTTTGACATTTGCCGCTTACTTAATATGACGGCATTACTATTTTCATGAGCGTAAGTTTCGAATTTTGCTAGCTGTCATAACAATACTGCCAAGAACCGTCTTGTTACGTTCAGCTGAACGAAAATATGCGGCAAGAAGAATTTTACCACACTCTTCGTTAAAGTCCATGATGAAAACAAATATCAAATTAATCAACTTACGGCAATGATATTAATCAAATGTCATGCAGCTGTCATCATCTGTTATATGTGGAATACAATTTTGACATTATTGGGAACAAAAATTGTCACGTGACCTTCAGCCATTTTTGATCACTCATTTACTGAGTTTACATGCAGTTTTCAAACCGTTTTCAAAGCGTGTTTGGTTTTGAAAACGCCATGTATACAGTGTCAAAACGGTTTTGAGTTCTCACAAACCGAAACTAAATTTCATGGGTTTGACTTGAAAACTAGTTTCAAAACTAATCATGTAAACACTTAAAATTTAGTTTCGATATTGCGCATGCGTACATAGTATAATGTTTCTCTTGCTTTGTTTTCTTGGTGTTACTAACTTACAAATAAACTGACAGTTATGTAGTTATAGTGCGTAGTGGTACAAAGTAGAAAAAATAATTGGAAAAATGGCAGAACGAAGAATTTAGACTGAAGAGAATCGGTCACTTACATCAGCCAAATGCGCATACGCCGAAACTGTTTTCAAATCAATCTGTAAACCTGTTTTGAAAATTGCATGTAAACAGTTACCTACGCGTAATTTTGTCTGGAAACTGAAACCATTTTCAAAACTGCATGTAAACGTAGTATGTATAAACTACATAGAACGGACGGAATGTAATGTGCTGGCCACATCAAATCTTTTATATTATGTATGGTTTGGAAACGAATAATAATAATTGCCAGCACAATTTTTATTTATTTATTTATTTACTTGGAACCACATTGGGGGGCGGACAGTTAAAATTCGACTTGATCCCTTTTAAGGTCCACCCCAGTACATATGTATCATGTGTGTAATATTGTTCCAGAGTTCATTATACCATGGATATTAAATAACAAATTGATTATTGAATATTTGACCATTAGATTAGATAATAATTAAAATCATATTATTAAACCTGGTAATGAAACGAATGATAATGATAATGAAATGTTAGAAATAATCCAGGATATAAAATAGCAGTTAAATAATGATATAATTGCTCTACTCTGCAGACAGATTAATGACAAATTTAGGGTTTAACATGAGCATTGTGATAATTGCATTTGTATCATTTATAAATGCAGGGCGATTATTAGGTAGCGAACAATAATATTCATATAAGCGCATGTTCTGCATTGTGGTACCTGGATACAATGGTTCCCGCGGAATAATGGGGCTAGTTAGCCCAAGTATGAGCAAATTATCTGCGTTTAGGATTGGCCGTAGCTCTAGCTTGTAACTGCATTGCATTGCACGTCATTCCCGCGCGAATTTATCGCGCGTGGACTTAATGTGATGAATTGGGACGATTTATGCTGATGAATAACAGATATTTTCTACCTTGCTATTTACATGCATGGATACATAGAATTGCTTAGTACTGCATTGTTCAAATTGTTGCTAAATTGGAACTGGATTAATTCTCGTACGATATTTATGGTACACAGGGCCGCTCCGTGGGTAAGGCGCCTTTGTGCTATGATATATTTTACCGCCCCCTCCCCTCATCCCTCATGATGTAAAATTTACAAATTAAAGTTTAAACTATAATTTTTGTTCTTCAAAAATGCTTAGATTCATTCTTGTTATCAATAGGTTAAAATCAAAATCGTTTGTTGTAATCAACAATTTTACAACAGATTTCAAAATTGTATAAATCATAAAGCATTTGATTCTTCGCAAAATGCTAGTAGGTATTCAATATACTTGTGTTATAATCTTTATATTCATTGTTGTAATCAACAGTTATTATTTCAACATAACAATGCTAGAATAATAACGAACCGATTGGTACGATAATTATTTTACTTATAACTCAAGTTAATTTGTAAGTTTTCTAGTAATTTTGTCTTTACGAATAAGAGCATTTTATAAAAATTTACTATTATTTACTTTACTGTCTTGAAACGGCGCCCTCAAAGTCAGGCGCCTTTGTGCGAGGCACAACCTGCCCACCCGCACGGAGCGGCCCTGATGGTACATACAAACGTTAAACGCTCATCCAAAAGCTATTTAATAAGCCTGTTTTACATTTTTCAAAAAGTATTTTAAATGAAAGTTTATGCAATATTTATCTTTTTAATAAATATATTTTTTTAAATAACTTGTTATAATTTTCGTAAATAATTAAATAAAAATATTGGCGCCAAAAATTATCATGAAAAATAATCCCCCACTCCTGTGTCGTAGAAGTACATACATTACGTCATTCACAGCCAATAGAAAAACAGAGTTTCCATCACCTTCGTTTATTATTGTTTTAGATAAATAAACGTAGGCGATAGTTTGTCACATGTTAATAACAAACTTCTAATTTGGCATTTGACAATGACATTTTTCATTATAAATGAGTAATAAAGTAATACCTAATGGCTAATATACTATACTCAAGTTAAGTCTGACAGTTTACCGAAAATCGATAGCTGGATGATGGCTAAATTTATACCACAAAACGATTGTTTGTTCCAGCCACAATTTTCTTTTTTCGCATCTTTTGGCATATTTATAAATTCAATAGTAGGTTTGCTTAACAGTATTTTTGCAAGAAGGCACAATACGATACTGTAAAGTACTAATTTTGTATTTAATTTTTTTATTATCTAACACGAAATTTAACACTTATTTGACAACTTTGACAATACAGGGTGTAAATGAAATAAGTGCATTAAATTTAACCAGTAATGTAACTCGACAAGAGCAACAATATTTCTTAATAACTTTTTTTTTTCTATACCGGGATAGCAATTTTACTTTTGCTTCCGTACAAGAGATGGCGACACCAGTATCATTAGTATGTCATTATTTTTTCATTTGACGCTTGAACTGAATTTTACGATTTGTGGTCTGTGATATTTATCATAACACTTGTAACAAAATACAAAGAATTGACACTTTAAAGGAACCAATTGGAGCCGATGAAGATATATGTGCTGTGACGTCACATTCTGTTTCAGATCACGTGACTTTTTCAAAATATCCAAATTTCAAAAATTAATTGTAAAATATCTAATGGATATTTGGTGATATTTTCAAATTTTAGGCTATTTAAATAATGATATCTTTTTAAATTTAATACTTAGAAGGCATATAAAAATTCTTGCAACAGCCCTATTGTATACAAAATATCTAAATAAAATCAATATTACTCAGATAATTATTTCAAGTATTGATGCATTCACGCAAGCAACGTAATTTACAGAAAGGACGGTCAGTTTTACAAAAGACACTAGTTAGGCCTTTTGTACAAGAAACTTAGTGTGCCTTGAAAGGATTTGTTCGTTACAGTTTCGGGTTTCTTAGTAATGATCATTAGTTCGAATAGGAAGTTAATAATTGTCTCGAGCTTTATATACAAAATGAACCGGTGAAAATCGTTCTTAAAACAAAGTACGCATTAATTATAATACGATATTATTAAATTTGTTGAATAACTTTTAATGAATCAACAATACAGTTACTTATTCATTAATTGGAAACTGGTTTAATTATAATAAATATACAATACATATACAGTTTTCAGGAAAAATAGTGTTTTTACCTTCCGTCATACCGTTAGGAAGGTATTAGTGTTGATCAAAAAATTTGATGGTGAGTTTTTTAGGAATAAACACATTTTAGAGTCCCTAGAATACGATTTTACTATTTTTGCGATGTGTGTGTGTGACGAATTTTTCTCCGTCGAGTACTCCAACACTACAATTCTAAGATTTTAACACTTTTTCTTGAAAAAACGCTGTTAAATATGGTTTTTTTTTTCACATTTAATGTTATAATAAATATTAAAGTATATTTTATTCTCTATACGATTTGATTATATTTTATACTTCATATTCAATGGACATTGAGTTAAAAAATTATAAAGAAATTAAATTTTATAATGCAGCCAGCTAAGCAATAACATTGGAAACAGATAATATAATTTAAAAAATCTGATGTGGCCAACACATTACCTTCCGTCAGTTCTATGTATTTTGTATAAATGACACACAGAAAGTTCCTTGCAAAAGATTCTATTTCTTGTACATTACCTTAAGGCAGCTGGCTAATATATGATATTAAATTTCTTTATAATTTTTTAACTCTATATCCATTTAATATGAAGTATAAAATGCATTCAAATCATTAGGGAATAAAATATTCCGTATTATTTATAATAACATTAATTGTGAAAAAATGATATTTAACATCGTTTTTTCAAGAAAAACTGTTAAAATCTTCAAATGAGGGTACTTCCGGTTACCCAATTATAACCAAAATCTAATCAGCTCTTGACATGGATGCAACGAAGAGGAATACGAAAGAATTATAATTTTTGATACTGTAGTATTAGAGTTAACGCATTAAAAAAAATTGTCACACAGAAACATACACACACACACACACACACACACACACACACACACACACACATATATATATATATATATATATATATATATATATATACACATACACACACATACAGACATCATCGTAAAAATAGTAAAATCATATTCTAGGGACCCTAAAATGTGCTTATTCATTAAAAATTCACCACCGAATTTTTTGACCAAAGACAATACCTTCCTTACCTAAAGGTGATGGAAGGTAAAAATTCTGATAGGCAGATGTCATTGTCAAGTGCGATTGACAGAGTGTGTAATAATTTTACTGCAAATATAGAATCAATTCTGAAACTCTCTGTATGGAATTTGTACAAAAACAGAACTGAGGGAAGGTATGTACTAGAAATATAGAATCTTTCGAAAGAAACGACTGTATGGAATTTGTATAAAACACGTAGAACTGACAGAAGGTAATGTGCTGGCCATATCAGATTTTTTTATTTTATTCTTCTGCGTCTAATTTGCAATATCTTACTAAACCATAACGGAAATGCAAACTACAATGTTAATTTCCTGTCGTCGCCTGATTAATAGAACCTCAGGTGTTCATTTATGCAAGTACTAATAATTACTTTCGTCATTACATGAGTCAACTGAGTTACTACACCAACATTTGTACTTGTAATGTGATGATAATTTACAAAACAAAGACATCAAATAACAATTACACTGCCAGCGATCAAAAAGATTGATAAATTAAAAAAAAATATGAGCATAATATCATTACTTGAAAGTGGAATACATAAATTATATATACTTTATAGCGCAATTTGCAATGTATGTTGTAGAGGTATATGGATACAATATAATAATTACTATATACAGGATATGAATAAAAAATTCTTATTCAACATAGGTTTAACTGTATCCGAGAAACATGCCATTTTATATTAGAATCGAAGAAAAACTAGCAAAGATAGTAATCTAACAAAATTTTGTCTATCAGTAAATAGTCTATAAATAAAAACAATAATTATAATGAGAAATTTTTCTCGATTTCTAATAGTTACGAAATTATTTGAAAATTAAATATTGGCAATGTCGCCACATTTAACTTAGAACAATTATTAGATTTTTTTGAAAAACATAACATCTAAAATGACCACTGAAAGGTAAACAAAATGTATCATTGAACGAAGTCATAACTCTTATAGTTTTCGAGATATCAGATGTAAACCCCGTAAACAATCATATTTATTTCACTGTCTTATATCTCAGAAATTATATATTTTTTACTTCCCGCTACCCTTGGTAAAGGAGGTATAGGGATTGTGTTAAAAATCGCATATCGAGATTTTGGTTAATGACCACTTTTTAAGGTCTCTAGAATCCAATTTTAACATTTTCACGATGATGTCTGTGGGTATGTGTGTATGGGTGTATGTTTGTATGTGTTTATATGTGTATGTATGTATATATATATATATATATATATATATATATATATATATATATATATATATATATATGTATGTGTGTGTGTGTGTGTGTGTGTGTGTGTGTGTGTGTGTGTGTATGTGTGTCTGGATCCTCCACTTTAACTCAAATACTATCAATCAGAAAATTTTGAAACCTTGTATTTCGAACTTTTACTGTAATGGAAAGAGCCCATTAGATTTTGGTGTAAATCGGTTAACCGGAAATGGCACTTTACAAGAAGCTCAAAATAGTTTTCGTCGAAAAATACCTTTAAATGTTATTTTTTCGAGATAAATGTTATTATAAAAATAAAGATTATTAAATTTTCTACAGATTTGCATGAATACTTTTTCTTTTTTAGATAATTTTATAAAATTATCTATAATTTAAATCCCGGAGCCTACGCTTTAAACAAACAAAACTCTTTGGTTGCGCAGTTATTCAAATGTATGTAACTGACAGATAAATGTCACAGTCAAAGAACTAATCATTTCAAATTAATAATAGTAACGTTTTAAAAAGAAAAAAGTAAATAGAACAATAGGAAAGGAATCAATACAGTTTCTAGCATATGTAAATATGTAGTTATGTATTTACATAAATAAAAATTAACGATTCGCAAAAAAGTTTAAGCTAATTCTCATTTTTGGTTCAGTGAATTCTGTTTTATACCGGTATTTCAAATTTAATCTTCAATTTATTATCAAAAAAGGTAGTTACTTGGATTAGATTAGACTATATTTTAATAAATAAACTGCTTAATCTTTTCTGTGACTCGGTAAATGGCGGGAGGTATTGTGTTGGCCACACCAGATTTTTTTACTTTATGATGGACCTATGTTGATTAAGCTTTTTATAAATTATAATATTTATTTCCCGTGGACTTGGAAATTGTCAAACTTGCCATATGTAACTAAACAAAAGACAAAAATATTCTTAACTGTATTAGTTTCTTCGTATCAGAAAAAGCTTTCGTGTGACAATAATCATATTCTAAATAAAAAATTCTGCAGAGGATATTCACAAATTTTTATCGACTGACGCTTCCAGAATGTCACGAAGCGTCATGCATTTTCAATGCAGATGCCATTATGGCTCAATAACAGTCTTGACACCACGTATGCATTTCTTATTATTGCACAAATGCACCACGACTGCACGTCAATAGACATTCAAAACTCAATAAATTATTCATTTCCAGCGAAAACCAAACAGGAAAATATGTTTTAATTTTTCTCTATTCTATATTTCTGTGAGAGTCAATACGCGGACAAATTCTATATTTGGATGATCAATAGAATGTTTCTGAAATTTGATTGGTAAAAAGTTTTATTAATATTTCAGAAACAGTTACTATTTAATAACTTGAAGATATGTTTTTGATATTAAAGTATAAAAAAGAATTTCTGGGAAAGAATATTATCCAATTTTCGATATAAATTACATTTTTTTTTTTTTTTTGGATTGAAAACAATTTGAAAATTTTATCAATATCAATCAATTTCATTTTACATTTAAATTTAATTTCAAAATGAAATAAAAGGAAACGCAAATTATATTTTCTGAATTAAAATTTAAATTATTTGTTTATTTTTTGTTTCATGAAATCAAAACCTTTTAATTTTCCGAAAAATACGAACATATTAAAATTGCTTTAAATTTTAAAATCAATAAAAAATTAGATTTGGCCAACACATTATTTTTCATTAATTTATGTATTTTATACAAATTTCATGCAGAAAGTTTCTTGTAAAATATTATATATGTTCAGTAGTATTATTTCACTAATATAGAAGTACCATGTAAATTGTACTTGACCCTACTTCTAAATTCAATGAATATGAATTTTACTTACTACAATTATTTAATTTTAATTTGAAAAACAAAAACACATCTAAGATGACCTCCAGTGGCAGCTTGTAGCAATTTATAGTGGTGGGCCTGCAGCAATAAAAAAAATTGATGTGGCCAGCACATTACCTTCAGTTCTATGTATTTTATATAAATGTCATACAGAAAGTTCCTTGCAAAATATTCTATTTCTTGTACGTTACCTTAAGGCAGTTGTAGGTATTTTATACAAATTCCATACAGAAAGTTTCTAGTAAAAGATATTATATTTCCAGTAAAATTTTAACACAAATATACTGTCAATTGCACTTGACACTGACACCTTTCAATCAGAATTTTCTTAATATAGAAGCTGTTTCCAGAGTTATAGCATAGCTGGCTAATATAAGATATTTAATTTCTTTATATTCTTTATATTACTATATCCATTTAATATGAATTATAAAATGCATTCAAATTGTATAGAGAACAAAATATTCTTTAATATTTATAAAAACAATAAATGTGAAAAAATTATATTTAACATCGTTTTTTCAAGAAAAACAATTACAACCAAACTTTAATCAACTCTTCATATGAATGTAATGAAGAAGAATACCAAAAAATTAGAACTTTTGGAATAGTAGTATTAGAGGTATCGCAGGCGAAAATTTTGTTACACATTGTCACACATACATACACACATACACACACACGCACACACACACACACACACACACACACACACACACACACACACACACACACACACACACCACACACATACATACATACATACACATACGTACGCACGCACACACATATAGTCATCATCGTAACAATAGTAAAATCGTATTCTAGGGACCCTAAAATATGGTTATTCATCAAAAACTCACCATTGAATTGTGTGACCAAAGACAATACCTTCCTTACTTAAAGGTGACGGAAGGTAAAATTTGTAATGTATTCATTAAAAACTTTTTACCGAATATTGAGAGCAAATACAATACCTTCTTTGCCTAGGTATAGGTAACGAAAGGAAAAAAATATGATGTCAATATATTATCTTTTGCTATTTGATTTATTATAAAATATTAAATAAACAATAAATAGTACTTTTACGAAACTTGATTACAACAATAATTATAAAAAGTATATTTGATTACAACAATGATTAAATTTGATTAGAACAATGTAACGATGCTAGAAGAGTTACAAAATTATACTACAAGTATGATGTTTTTTAATAATAATGAACAAATTCGAATCAGTTTCATTGTTCCTGACATTTGCTGTCAAAAAATGGCGTTGCATTTGTTGGTTTTGATGAACCGCTAACTGAATAAGGCGTTAATGAACGTTTCTGCAACCGGACCTAAGTGTATTATTTTTGAAAAATGTTAAATTTTTATTATTGGTAGGTACCACAATAGACCTTCTCAATTTAACGGCTATCTCTTTTCATTGCTGCAAATAGTAAGAAAATGGCGTGAACAACTGCCGGTTGGGCTGTCAAACGAAACGTCAAAAATATTGCAGTCATTAAAATACCTGTATTCTCGGTGAAAATTTGCATCGCTAGACATTTTAATTTCAATAAAAACTTTTGTAACCTATTTCGATAAGAGTTATCTGACATATTTCTCACATTGTACGTCTAAATTTTTTAGAAACGAACGCCATGGATCTCAGTTGTTCTTACTGTGCGCAGATCTCCATTGCGCATATCTTCTATCTCTTTAAATTCAAAAGGTCTATTGTAGTACAATAAATAAATATTAGTCTGCGTTGTGCTAGTAATGAATTATAATGAAAACTTGTTGACGTGAATATAGACAATAAATTGTGCGATCCCTAAAGAATAGTAGAAAATAATTGAAATTGAAATGCATTTTAAATTTTTGGGTTAATACAAACAATATCACATCCCATTTTGTTTCATAATCGCTGGTATAAAATAAAGTTCGAAATTTATTCAGCTCTCTCCCAAATGTATTATCAAAAACTAGTACAAAGTCCTACAAAGTGAAGTTACCTCAAAATTTATGTGAAGAAAATTGCGATAGTTTGAAATAAATATGACGTCAGTTGCACTTCAAAGGACGCCGCAAGAATTTCAAAGCACTCGCGAATAGTGCATTATAGCCTGGAGCAAGGCTCTTACAACACACACGTATTTGGTCAATTTTATTTCGTTCGCTCTTCTATCCTCTACCCAAGTACCTTCTAAACTTTTCTTATTTGTCCTATCTTTTAGATTACCGGTCTTGTTATTTGCCATCCGATACATACGTGACCCTTTTCCTATAACTGAGACATACTCTCGACAAACAACTTCGTCGTAGTTTGTACGAGAAATGGTTATTGGGCCTATGGCATGGTCTATTGGCTGCATGTTCAGCACTTCGATATACTTACACGTATTTTTACTTAGTTTGACTGGCTCTTTTATATTGCCAATATAGTCCGGGTTTTCTTGTACGATGTTTGTAACGCAACCGACAAAAATGAAATTGTATGCATACTTCTACTCCTTTGAAAATATTGCCAATTCGTGCGGAAAAATGTTTAAAAAATAACTGCATTTCTAGACTCAACCAACGAATAACTGCATTGTGAAATATGTTTTTAGGCAACATAAATAGTTGTTTTACATGTCCTTTGGCAACCGTAAAATATGCAGGACCGCTCCGTGCGGGTGGGCAGGTTGTGCCCCGCATAAAGGCGCCTGACGTTGAGGGGCGCCGTTTCAAGATAGTAAAGTTAATAACTATACAAATTAGCGTGTTAGAAGTGAAATAGCTATTTGTGTATTAAGAGTGCAAAATGGGACATTGTCGATTGAGAGGTCGTAATCGACAATGTCCATTTGCGCTCAAAACACACACAGGATTCTTTCTACAGTCGCTACAATGGGGTCCTTTACCATAACAAAAATTGATTTGTTTCAAATACATTAAACTAGTGCAGTGAAAAAGTGGATCTCCATTGGGAGCGTTCACACCAAACTTTTGCAGGTGGCAGCACAACACAATTAATTTTATATTTCATTTTAATTTATCGTTATTTTCCATTCTTCTTGAGCTATTGCTTCAATCTAATCTAAGCATTTTATACTTTCGTTTTTGTAAATGAATGCCCTATTTTATTTTCACAGCAGTACGGCATTTTGTTTGGTTATGTAATATACCGACAGAGCAGTTATATATCAGATTGACTTGTGAAAGTGGTAAATGTGTAACTACAGTGTCATTAGTTCCTGACTAAACGTTTCTATTAAGAATGTAGACAAGTGACATTTCTCTACATTGTATAGTTAGAAATTTGGACAGCGAGCATTTTTCCTACTTTGTCGCGCAAGAGCGGCAAAGTGACATTTTACGTTGACAAAAGAGAGCGCAAATGGCTACTTTGTATATAGACTGTAGAAAAACATATTTTTTAATTTGTCTGCATTAGAACTCTAGTTATAAGTAAAATAATTATTGTATCCATCGGTTCGTTATTATTCTATCATTGTTATATTGAAATAATAACTGTGAAAATGTTGATTACAACAAAGAATATTTTTGATTATAGTTCAAAAATATTGATTACAAGAATGAATCCTACAATAAATCCAATATTTAAATACCTACTAGCATTTTGTGAAGAATCAAACGCTTTATGATTTATATACAATTCTGATATATTAGTGAAATAAATTATTTTTATTTTCTACTGATATTAAATATTTATTATTAAAAAATAAAAAGTAAAAAAAATATGCTGCCCAACGGATAATTGTTATATTGCAAACTAACCGTAAAATTGTTGATTATAACAAAGGATTTTTATTATAACCTATTGATTACAAGAATGAATCTAAGACAATTTCATCAATATATTAAATCTAGCATTTGAAGAATAAAAAATATAGTTTAAACTTTGAAGCGTGTGGTAATTTGCAAATTTTGCATGATTGTGAAGAAGAGGGGGGGGGGGGGGGAGAATAAAATATAACTTTCCACAAAGGCGCCTTATACTCACGGAGCGGCCCTGAAAATATGACATTTATTTTGACATCTGTCAAAGATTACTCTACAACTACATTTACTTTACGAACTCAACTGTCAATAGTTTGTTTAAATAGCAAACGAATTTAGTGTTGAATTAAATGCAGTTTTATAAATTTTAATCTGATTAGTGGAAAAAAATTTGCAGCTATCACTATAGCTTATTTTCGTGCTCAATTATATTATTTTCAGTTTTAGGTTGTAATATTTTTTGCAGATTATTTTGTGAGTTAATTCTAATTTAAATTCCTCTAAGAAACTATTTGCATTTATAAAATACTACGTACTATTATAATTTTTTCCTTGTTTTAACTTTTATGAATTTCTATCTGCAATTACGCTCGTATAATGCCTTTGGGCAATCACCTATCTAATTAAAAACTAACCTTTCTTTTTCTCATCTCTATATTGATCTGATGCAAATATAGACGTCGGTAAAACTCGGGAATTTTTCATTTAAGACAAATAACAAGAGACAGGAAGTAATATTGTTGAATAGTTAACCAAAATGGAAAATTTAATATTTAAAACGGTTTTTGTTCATTTTCTCTTTAGAAGCTGTTTAAATAATCGGGGTACATTTGTTTCGTTAACGGTTAACGGTTAAGCATTTTATAGAAATCGAAGATACCAGTGTCAGTCTAAACTTTCTGTTTCATATTTGAACTGAATATTTAAGGGACCTTATTAACCATTCAATTCTACAGACCGAATAACATAAGTTAACCAATTTTCACAAAATTTGTAGTATTACTCTAGTTTTTATAGCCAATTTTTTTCACAATTTTCAGTTATTTTGCTGTAAAAATTAATTGTATGCATTGTTTAAAAATATAATTTGTAAACCTATGTTATTTTGCCTGTAAAGTCAGTCATGTATTTCCACCCATTTTTGAGTTATGGCCCAACAATAGAACTTTTGAGTTCTAAATTTGGATGCATTAACGCAAATATCTCAGGAACTAAAAGAGATATTATTTTTCAGTTTGAAAATTTAGAATTAGGTGCATTCACAAATGAACATTAGGTTTAGATTTATGGTTTATACTTTAGATTTAAAGACTTTGGCTTCATATTATGTAACGACTCCATTCACACTTCAGAATTTAGGGTCTCTAAATCCAGACCTTTAGGTTTATGATTTAGTTTGACGTCACAAACTTCACCAATTAGAACCCATCTTTCATCTTTATTTAGTATCTAATTTGTGGTTTCGGCGTTTTAAACAAATGCGAGATGAATATGGAGACTGTCATAACTTAATTGCTAAAATATAACCAATATTGCCAAGCGAATGACAGTTTCACGGCGCACAGGTGTCTTGTTTGAGTACTCCTCTACCGATATTTTAATCTTGATTTTGAAGCATTTACACAGATGTCTGTACATATCAAAACTAATTTTCAGGCAATTTAAACTTAAATTTATGAATGACTTGCACCTTAAAAGTAAAATAGTAGTTTGTACAACAAGAGTGGATATGATGTTCATATCGCATGAGGATGAAGATGGAGCACGACGCCATAGGCGGAGTGTTCAATCATCCGAAGGCGATATGGACATTCCACTCGAGTTGTACAGCATACTTTTTCTACAACTAACGAAAAGAAGGAAAATGTGAACTATAGAAATTTAAAATTTTATTGAACGTTATTAATTAATATCATTTTATGTACTTGTTTTCCTAGGCTTTCTTAATGACATTTGTTATTAAAATAATATTTTATTTTATAAGTATACAATACTTTTACATACTACTTACGATTTTTTATCGCCAAATATAAAGGATAACCTTGACTTGGCAATGCGATATTTCATATCGTTCTGACTTCCATTTTTTATACGTTCTTTGTTAATACTTACAATTAATTCATAATATAATTCAGTTAATTGTTATTAAATTATTCAAATCTTTTTTAATACCGAAAATATTTCCATCTAAATGACAACAATGAAATGTCAAATATGACATTTGTATCGTTCGTCTTCTTAATCTTGTAATAAATGAATAGACAATTGCCTAGGTTACACGACTTCGAGATTTGTGATTCGTGGATTTCATATCCATCCTAGAATGGATATGAAATTAAATCCGTTCAGTTAACTAGTATTGCCTACAAATCCATTCTGCAGATTGTGAAGAAATGATAACTTTTTCAAGTGGGAGTAGAAAAAAGTAGATTTTCGATATTCGAAAATTTTATTCTAAGATGGATGTACCCGTGAGAGTTGGGGGGGGGGGGGGGGGGATTTAGCATAACTCAAATATAGGTAGAGATACAGGCTTGTGGGTACCAGAAATTTATTTTATGAAAGGGGGGTTTCAATGTTCCATTGCCCCTGGGTCTCTTCTACTATAAATTAGGCCATGACAAACAAGAAAACAATTGGAAACCAAAAGGATTTTTGTAATTAAATTGGCTGATAATAATACGAGCGTACATAAAGTCAAAAAAATATTAAACTGCAGGAACATCAACAAAATTATTTCACGCATACATGCTGATAAAATTGGATAGATTTTGTTATACCGTAGTAGGCTAAGCCAGAATTTCGTACCTATCTTGTGAGTTATTGATGAATTTTTTATCTGCTGCATTACATATACCTATAGAAAATCATTTCTCACCGTCGTCGATACCTTCTCATCTTATCGCAGATCTGACATTTACTTCATTTATATGTATGGTATATATTTTCTGCTTTCCGAAAAGCCAAAATTTTATCTGTTCATTCAGAAAATCTTGAATATATTTACACTGAATAATATTCTCCTGGAGAATATCAGGCGTAAATATAATTTCTTACCTGATATCAAATGCACATATTTTCTTTTCCATTCGCTATCGTCTGCTGTAGTCAGTATATACGCGTATATCATATTTCGAGTAAATGTAATGTAAATATATTGACATTTACTAATTGCTCATGTTAATTAATATCATAATAGTTACAGCAATTAACATAAATGTGATATGATCTTCTAATTGAATTATTTGCAATATACATCAATGTGTATGAGACTTCAATTCATTATACTTCAATATATTTTTAATTTCAGAAAATAGTACATTTGAAATAATGATTTTAATTATAACTGGAATGAACTTTACCTGTTTTATTGTTAATGTAAATTAAAATTTGCGTACAAAATAAATACTGGATGAATACGAAAATTCGTGATATAAAGGGTGATGACTAAAACTTCTGCAAATAAAACTTTGACATGCAGGGCCGTTCCGTGCGGGTGGGCAGGTTGTGCCCCGCACAAAGGCGTCTGACTTTGAGGGGCACCGTTTCAAGACAGTAGAGCAAATAATAGTAAATTTTTATAAAATGCTCTTATTCGTAAAGACAAAATTAGTGTACAACTTACAAATTAACGTGATAGAAGTGAACAATACATTTTTAGTTTGTTTGCATTAGAGCTCTAATTATTAGTAAAATAATTATCGTATAGAAAATAAAATATTCTTTAATATTTATAATAACATTAAATGTGAAAAAATGATAGAAGTATAACATAGTTTTTTCAAGAAAAAAAGTAAAAGTTTATTTATATATTACTTCATTCAGTAAAGAATTTTGTTATATTTAAATATGATCCATAGTTAAATTAATTTACAAAAAAGAATAAGTTAATCCTTATTTTTGGATTAGCGAAATTTACTCTAACTTTGACAGTTTATTTCTTAAAATATTGTCTAATCTAATCCAAGTATTTACCTTTTTTTTAAACCCTTCGACAGGATTAAATCCCAATTACAGAGTGGGTTCACATTCACACACATCCATGCAATAGTGGGATTCGAACCCATAGCTTCGAGGGCACTCATGACATGAGGCGTTGCTCTAACCATTGAGCCACCCGAGTTATAATAAAATGAAGATTAAATTTTAAATACCGGCATAGAATAGAATTCACTAATCCTAAAATGAGGATTAGCTTAATCATTCTTGTGAATCGTTAATTTTTATTAATCTAAATACAAACTTACATATTTACTTATGCTGGAAACTGTATTGTTCTATTTACTTTTTTCTTTTTAAAACGTTACTAATATTATTTTGAAATGATTAGTTCTTTGATAGTGACATGTATCTGTCAGTTACATACATTTAAAGAACTGCGTTTTGTTTGTTTAAAGCGTAGATCTGAAATTTAAATTATAGATAATTTTATAAATTTATCCATAAAATATATAGAAAATTTAATAATTTTTATAATAGCATTAATCTTGAAAAAATAACATTTAAACATATTTTTTGAAGAAAAACTATTTAGAACTCTAGTAAAGTGCAATTTCCGCTTATCCGATTTTCACCAAAATCTAATGGGCTCTTTCCATTACAGAAAAAGGTCGAAATCCAATGTTTCAAAATTTTTTGAATGATAGTATTTGGGTTAGAGTGGAGGATCCACACGCACACGCGCACGCACACCCACACGCACACGCACACCCACAACCACCCACACACACACATACACACACACACACACACACACACACACACACACACACACACACACACACACACACACACACACATCATCGTAAAAATGTTAAAATTGGATTCTAGGGACCTTAAAACGTGGTCATTTACCAAAATCTCGATATGCAATTTTTAGCACGATCCCTATACCTCTCTTACCAAGGGTAGCGGGAGGTAAAAAATGGACTAAGATTGTTTTTCCAAAAACTCTTCAATTACATTTTGATATTAATTTGTAAATTATCTATAATTTATAAAATATTGACGTCTTGTAATTTGGTAACTAACAGAAAATAAGAACAACAAGTAAATCTGTATGCAAAGTTCTTACAGTCATGGAATAATACAAAAAGAATTCGAGTCCAAAAATAGATTTAAAAAAAGAAAACAGTTGCATAATAATTACATCCTATCGGTAGCCTATGCATTTATATCATCTAATAAGCCCAGGTATCAGTCTGACGTCACATAAGCCATTTGAAGCTGATTCATTATCTGGCATGTAACCAGTAGGCGAAATAAACCATCTCCATCCGCCACGTAGGCAGAGCAATCGCTCTCCCGCGGGCATGAGCTAGGCGTCTAATGAATATTGCATCCACGTACCTCTGCCATGGTGCCGCAGATAGCGCCAGCGTCGCTCGCCGATGGCAAGCTCCCAAGTGACCGGAAATAGCAGCAGGAGCACTGCCGCTGATTCCACCGGAATCCTCATGACGGGGGCCGGGCCACACCACTCGCTTCGCTGATGCTAATAGTCCACAGAGTCAGTCTTATCCATCTCACAGACGGAGTACATACACTCACACACGCACTAGTAGTGTTTCTCAAAGGATACGCCGCGTCACATTACAAATAAAACTGGGCGTTCTGTTCTGCTTACTTTAACATCATCTGTAACTAATACTAATACAATTATTTATCCAAGAAATAATATAAAACCGTTGGTTACACACAGGGTGTTAAAAAAGTGTAACACATGTATAGGGCATACAAAAGAAGTTAAAAAATCTGATGTGGCCAGCACGTTACCTTCCGTCAGTTCTATGTATTTTGTATAAATGTTATACAGAAATTTCCTTGCAAAAAATTCTATTTCTTGTACATTACCTTAAGGCAGTTGTATGTATTTTATACAAATTTCATACAGAAAATTTCTAATAAAAGATCCTATATTTCCAGTAAAATTGTAACACAAACATACTGTCAACTGCACTTGACACTGACACCTTTCAATCAGAATTTTCTTAATATAGTAGCTGTTTCCAGAGTTATAGCATAGCTGGCTAATATATATGATATTTAATTTCTTTATAATTTTTTAACTCTATATCCATTTAATATGAAATATAAAATGCATTCAAATCGTATAGAAAATAAAATATTCTTTAATATACATAATAACATTAAATGTGGAAAAAATGATATTTTACATCGTTTTTTCAAGAAAACCTGTTAAAATCTTCAAATGAGGGTACTTCCGATTTACCAATTTTAACCAAAATCTAATCAGCTATTCACATGGATGTAACGAAGAGGAATACAAAAGAATTATAATAAACACACACACACGTACACATACACACACATACACACACATACACACACATACACACACATGCACACACACGCGCACCCACACACACTCACACACTCACACACACACACACACACACACACACACACACACACACACCCACATACACATATACATACACACACATACTTACACATACACACACACACACACACACATGTGTGTGTGTGTGTGTGTGTGTGTGTGTGTGTGTGTGTGTGTGTGTGTGTGTGTGTGTGTGTGTGTGTCTGTGTGTGACAAAATTTTCTAATGCGATAACTCTAATACTACAATTCCAAAAATTATAATTCTATCGTATTCCTCTTCGTCACATCCAAGTGAATAGCTGATTAGATTTTGGTTATAATTGGGCAACCGGAAGATTTTATCAGTTTTTCTTGAAAAACGATGTTAAATGTCATTTTTTCACATTTAATGTTATTATAAATATTAAAGAATATTTTATTCTCCATACGATATGAATGCACTTTATACTTCATATTAAATTGATATAGACTTAAAAAATAAAATATCATATATTAGCTAGCTATGCTATAACAGATGTTATATTAAGAAAATTCTGATTGAAAGATTTCAGTGTCAAGTGCAGTTGACAGTATGTTTGTGTTATAATTTTGCTGGAAATATAGGATCTTTTGCTAGAAACTTTCTGTATGGAATTTGTATAAAATACATACAACTGCTTTAAGGTAATATACAACAAATAGAATATTTTGCAAGGAACTTTCTGTATGACATTTATACAAAATACATAGAACTGACGGCAGGTAATGTGCTGGCCACATCAATTTTTTTTATTGCTGCAGCCCCACCACTATAAATTGCTAAGAGCTGCCATTGGAGGTCATCTTAGGTGTGTTTTTGTTTTCTAATGTAAAATTAAATAATTGTACTAAGTAAAATGCCATGGCAACGTTAAGCAATATTAAATTACCAAATAATTTAACTAAGTTTCCATTATTTAAAGAAATTTTTAACAAATTTTCAACATATATCTGCTGTCGTATGCAACGTTTCAAAACTCAAAAACTACTAAATGTGATACAATAAAATATAAATTGTTGCTATTTTTCCTTAGATGCTTTGTAAAGCTGCGTCCTCACTGTGTCGGCTTTGCCATTTGGGTCGGTCGAACAATGACACATTTCAATTTTATATTTCGATTCACAAAAGAAAACCACAATTTCTGTTAAGCTATCGTGTCTCCTATGCCTATCTTTATTTATTTCCAAGTTCCAAAGAACGATAATTTTGTAAGCCAAGGCAGTGGGGCACCTCTGGCAAAAACTTCTCTTCTTTAATAATATACTATTGCCCTGAAGAGATATTAATATAATTACAAGTTTTGTTGAAATTACTTTTGTGTTCCTTTACTTTATTCTAATTTGTAATTGTAATTTACGTTCGAATGGCGCGATATTTCTTAACTCGACTCGCGTGCTACTAAACTTAAAAGCTTTAGAAACACCTCTGCCTCACTATACGCTTCTGTACACTCCCTACCCAAACGAAAACATGTTTGTCCAAGGATTTGGGAATTGTCACCTGGGTTTTTTAATGCTCTGTCAACAGCAATCAACGGAAGGCTTAGATTTATCGATTGGGAAACAACGGATTTAATGTTATAGAATTTTTTGTTGTTTGCTCTTAATACTAAGGGATAATACCTCTGGCCGTAATGCCGTAGCACAGGAAATTTAACTGGTAGAACAAAAACCAGTTGCATAAAACTTTATTAAATTTAATTACGTTGTTAGTTTTAACAACGTTGGTATCATATTTTATTTTTGAGGCATATATATGATTAAAGGAAATATAGTCAACTAACAGCAGTTATTTGCAACGAGTTACAAATAATAAAAAATTAAACAATTTTATATTTATTTTGAAATTAAATAATTATTGCATTTCTCATCAGTTAATTTGACATACCTTCATTTAAAAAATGTATCTTCTGAATGATTTTACAATCAATTGGATACAAAATAGTTATTTTATCACCGCCGGAAAAAGAAATCGATATCTCTGTTGTCAAAATATTATCGTAGGTAGTTTATTTTCATCTTAATTATTGAAAATACTTGGTTTTAGTTTGACAATTATTTTATTTGATAAAAAACATTTATTGACATATTGACATATATATATATATATATATATATATATATATATATATATATATATATATATATATATATATATATATATATATATATATATATATATATATAGTTATACGATAAGGAAAATCTGATGATGCTAATGTTGTAGCGAAACTAGTTATCAAATACAATAATTGTGAAACTAAAACCAAGTATTTTCAATAATTAAAATAAATAATAAGTTTCACCATGTAGGAGCTGAGACAATTAAAGTTTATTTTCAACTTTGTTTATAAAAAATCTGATGTGGCCAGCACATTACCTTCCGTCAGTTCTATGTATTTTGTATAAATGTCATACAGAAAGTTCCTTGCAATAGATTATATTTCTTGTACGTTACCTTAAGGCAGTTGTATGTATTTTATACAAATTCCATACAGAAAGCAAAAGATCCTACATTTCCAGTAAAATTATAACACATACATACTGTCAACTGCACTTGACACTGACACCTTTCAATCAGAATTTTCTTAATACACCAGCTGTTTCCAGAGTTAAAGCATAGCTAGCTAATATATGATATTTAATTTCTTTTTAACTTTTTAACTCTATATCCATTTAATATGAAATATAAAATGCATTCAAATCGCACAGAGAATAAAATATTCTTTAATATTTATAATAACATTAAATGTAAAAAAATTATATTTAACATCGTTTTTTCAAGAAAAACTGTTAAAATATTCAAATGAGGGTACTTCCGGTTGACCAATTATAACCAAAATCTAATCAGCTCTTCACATGGATGTAACGAAGAGGAATACGAAAGAATTATAAGTTTTTGAATTGTAGTATGGAATTTATCGTAGACGAAAATTTTGTTACACACACACACAGACACACATACACACACACACACACACACATACATACACACACATACACACACATAAACACACACACACACACACACACGCACGCACACACATACATGCACACACACACACACACACACATACACACACACATGCACACATACACACACAAACACACACACACACACACACACACATACACACACACACACACATACTCACACACACACTCACACACACACACATACACATACACATACACACAAACACACACACATACACACACACATACACACACACGCACACACACACACACACTCACACACACACACACACAGACAACTTCGTAAAAATAGTAAAATCGTGTTCTAGGGACCCTAAAACGTGCTTATTCATCAAAAACTCACCACCGAATTTTTTGACCAAAGACAATACCTTCCTTACCTAAAGGTGCCGAGAGATAAAAAGGCTATTATCAAGGTTTGAATCTCAAAGGTTCCTAATTTCTTAATTTCATTGCATTATCGAAGATGACGAACATTTGTATCGTGAAGTTTCTGCTTTCGATGGTGAAAAATAGTATACAGGTACATTTTTAATAAAGAATTGAGTATAACAACTAGGTTTTTTGTGGCAAAGTCATAGAGTCGTTTCAAATCGATGCAAATTACAATTTTTTAAAATATGTGAATTAATAAATATATATGTACTTAACTCGGGGCCGCGTGCCTGAGTGTCAGGTCGCGAATCTAGAGAACCGCCAAATATTTCGAATTTTAAATGGCACAAAATTGACTCCCTTTGGTGCACACTCCCCGCCAGCAATGAGTGACCGTGAGGTGACGCCTGGTAAGCGCCCGCACGATTATTTCATCATTACCGATATCTGTGTACAAAGTAGATTGGCACACCCAGCAATGGGTAATAAACCGTGATGATATATTTATTCATTTTATTTTATTTATCTTCAAAAGAATCTGAAATATTTTTTGTAGAAAAAATAGTGTATGATATACGTGTTAAAAATGATTTCATTTTGTTCGAAGGTTTGAAGCACTTCGCTTCGCCAATGCGAAATAAGAAAAAATGTCCATTTGTAATACTTGTCTTTCAATATACTGTTGCATCATTGAAACATAAAACCAAAGAACGGCTCAAAGTAAAAAAATGAAATTTTTAATTTTTAATTATTAATTTTGCGACACATTGCACAAAAAGAAACAAAGAATACCTGTAGAATTCAAAAAATGTTAAATTCTTGCTTATTTAATTGTTTCGAAACTCTAAATATATATTTAATTTATCAATTTACGAATATTTTTTCACTACCCTCATAATGTATACAGAATTTTGAACAAGAATATTTTTAGCTCATACATCATAAATGTTTTTTATTATAATTAATGAAGAATGTTTTTCTAAAACAAACACAAGCACAACTACATATGTAAATTATATTTTATTTTCAAGTCTTTATGAGAAGCATTAATAATTTATGAAAATAATATATTTTCATAAAATATTTCATAATATTAACACCAATATTTTCTTCTGGTAATTAAAGTAGACTAATTGAATTTTTGACCATTAAATAAATAGAAGTGTTTAATAAAAATAAATAATTATGACGGTGAAAAATATTTTGAATATGGGTTAATTTATATTCCAATAATTAATTTGTCAATTATAATAATATGCTAATTTGTAATAAATAGTTAATGGAACGAAAACTGGAATAAAAATTAACGAAAATTCCAATAAACACAAAACATATGTATGAAACTAGTACCAATAAACCAATAAATAATAAATGAATTAATTTAATAGAAATTGTACGAAATCAGTCATGTGTGAATAATTATTACATTTCGAAAGTTTTTATTATGCATGTTTTTGCCTTCCATCACAGTGACATTCATCTGTCAGTTACATACATTTGAGATATGAACTGTGTAACTAAGGAGTTTTGCTTGTTTATATTTATAGATAATTTATAAACTTATCCATAAAATATATAGAAAAAGTATTTATACAAATCTGTAGAAAATTTAATAATCTTTAATTTTTAGAACACAAATCTGCAAAAAGTAACATTTGAAGGTATTTTTGGAAGAAAAACTATTTTGAGATTCAAATAAAATGCCATTTCCGGTTATCTGATATACACCAAAGTTTAATGGTCTCTTCCCATATTAGAATAAGGAAGAAATAGAAGGTTTCAAAATTTTCTGAGTAATAGTATTTGTGTTAGAGTAAAGGATCTACACACACACACACGCACACGCACGCGCGCGCACGCACACGCAAACACACGCACGCACACACATACGCACACGCACATGCACACGCACACGCACACATACGCAAGCACGCGCACGCACGCACACGCATACACACACACATACACACTCACACACTTACACACTCACACAAACACACACACACACACACACACTCACACACACACACACATACAGTATCGTAAAAATGTTAAATCGGATTCTAGGGACCTTAAAACGTGGTCATTTATCAAAATCTTGATATGCGATTTTTAGCACGATCCCTATACCTCCCTTACCAAGGGTAGCGGCAGGTAAAAATCATAAAGAAATTAAATTTCATAAATTGGCCAGATGTGCTATAACAATGGAAACAGCTACTATATTAAAAAAATTCTGATTGAAAGATGTCAGTGTCAAGTACAATTGATATAATATGTTTGTCTTGTAATTTTACTGTAAATTTAGAATCTTTTGCTAGAAACTTTCTGTATGGAATTTGTACAAAAGATATAGAACTGACTGAAGGTAATGTGCTGGCCACATTAGATTTTTTTAAAGGACTAATAACTTTAATAGTATATTGTGTTATTAGGAGTAAAAGTGATACTTTGTGTGGCGAGCATGGAAGTTTGCACGACGAGCGAAGCGAGTCGGACAATTGCATGCGAGGCACACAAAGACACTTTCATTCGGAATGACACATTAAATTTTTTTTTTCAAACACGCTACTTTTCTTTTTATTCGCTAATTCTATGTAGTTGCTATGGATATTTATTTATTTTATTTCTACGCCACCGGCGTAGAAATTTTCAGCGGCGTAGAAATAAAACTTCTACCTTGTGAATCAAGTCACAAAAAATGCCATTTCTACGACGTTTGAAAAAAAAATGTTATTATTAATAAATTAAACTTGAACTGTGTTTCGGATTTATACTTCAAATATAATTTTAAAAAATATTTATGAACACAATAGCCATTTGAAAAATTAATTTCGACCGTAGAAATAATTTTATGAAACAAACCAGGTGTGTAGCATGAAATACTAATCCTTTTAATGCCGATAGGTACAATAAAAAATTATATACGTATCAAATAAAAGCTTTAACTTTACACATCTACTAAAATCAATAGATGTAGGATTATAATAAAAAAAGTTTAATACTAGTATTATATGAAAATGCTACTATGCCAATAAATACCCCATAAATTACAGAATATATAAATAAATTATTATAATCGCAGTGTCAGTAAATAGTTATTTTTAACAAACTATAATAGTATCGGTAATATGAGTTTCCAATAATCCTAGACATTAAATTATTATATATTTTATTACATACATATGTTATCTCGAAAAAAAAAAACAACCTACATAGGGATATCGAAAAATTTAATAAATACGAAGTCGGTTAAATTAGAAGACCATTTCAGTGGCGTGTTTCGTTATTTGAGAAAAAAATCATGTCGCTAGATATAGGCGAAAATGTAAATATTGCTTGCTAAGAGAGGTATTGAATTAATGCTAAAAATCGCATATCCAGATTTTAGTGAATAAGCACGTTTTAAGGTCCCTAGAATCCGATTATAGCATTTTTACGATGATGTCCGTATGTGTGTGTGGTTGTGTGGATGTTGGATCCACGATTTCTCAAATACTATAAGACTTAAGATATTTTTAACTAAGGATTCCTCAATCTAACAATAATGGGAAGAGTTGATTAAGTTTTGGTAACAATTGGACAACCGGAAGTAGTAGTTAGAAGAAAAAAATCATCTAAATATTATTTATCGAAAATTTATGTAAATACGAGAACGTTAAATTCTTTATTCGATAAATATAAATTCATTATTATATCTGCTATAGATTTAGAGATAAAGAAATGTATACAAAATAATTTGATGTAAAAATTCTCAAATCAAACTACTTCAAGGCAATAAATTCAAATGTTTGTAATTCACACATAAATGTCAATGCCAAAAATATTTGTATGCCACTGTCAAAAATATTTGTACATCATTATGAAGATTATGAAAATAAATAAAAAGTTAACAACGCAAAAGAATATACATAAAAAAGAATATAAAAGGAATTTGCGAAAAAATGACGAATATAAAGGAAAAGAAAAGGAAAGAAGAAAAAGAAAATTTCATAATATTGAATATAAAGAAAATGTATGTATTGTACATAATTTATATTAAAATATCCCATAGATTTTGCAAATACATATATGTGAGAATTATTTTGCAGTGAGACATGAATATATGTATTTGTATTTAAAAATATTTTTCGTTTTATGCGTACAACCAGGTAAAATATCTGGCGAGAGGTTATGTGCTGGCAAATGTGAAATTACACTGAATTTTTGTTTGAACGACTTTAGCAAACTTTTTATATTATTTCGAATGACGATGCTCAAATTTTGATCACTGTTGAATTTCGAGTTTTGATATGCAGAGAGATTTTGATTGACAATGACAATATATTGCACAAACGTTCAATATATCATGCAGCTGAACAATAATATTGTTCAATAACAAACATTATGCAGAATTAATTAACATGTAGGGATGGTTTTGGAAACCTAAAATATGGGTATAATTAACGAACGATTTTAATTTGCTTTTCGCAACGATATTATCTTCATAAAATAATTGAAGACACCGAGGCAAAAAGGAGGCAGCTCCGTTTTTATAAATATTTCAAGAGAAGTCAAAAACTGTTTATCTTCTTAAGTAAATATTATAAAGAGTTTAATAAACAATATTAATTAAAAATTTATTGGTATTATTTGACTGTTAGTATGATTGTAGAGATGATGGAAAATAATTGGAAGTACAGTCATGGTAAACAGTGTTTATTAAATAATAATTTAATTAATATTCCTACGTTTCGATTCCAAATGAATAATCATCAGGGAAAGTTAGGCCGGTTACACACTAGGCGGTTTTTACCGCGGCGGTAAATTGACCGTCGCCGTCGTTCCTTCAGTGGTACGAAGAATCAAATGGGAGTTTGCACACTGGGCGGAAGAAAAGCCGTGCGGTAGATTTGCCGTTGGCGGTAGCTATGCTGCCGTCTACTACCACTGGCGCTGACGCTAGTTTTGCCGTCGCCGCCTAGACAGTGGCACATGTAAGCAAATGGGCGCTTACACATTCAGCGACTTTCTCGCCGCTTGCATGTGTTGGTAGTACATATTTTTATTTTGAAAAGAGTACAAAATCGAAAAATGAGACGTAGATAACGATCTTCTTCATCAAATGACAAAACAGATACGAAAATAATTTAAAAACTTGGTGTCGTCATTCCTCAAATCTTCAAATAATGTATTAAAAGCTCCAAATTCTCTTCTCTTTTGGTTGATTTGATGGATCCAAATAAGGCGATTTTTTCTTTTCCTATTTCTCCGTCGACGGTGTAACCATAAAGCGAGAATTTCTTGGCGGTTCATTTTAAATTTACCCAATTAAATAACTTGTCAATTGGCAAAGTCACCAACTCGAGCGGCTGCACTTTTATCGTTAATAAGCTAGGGCGCTTTACCGCTTAGTGTTTAAACACATCAAATTCTGTAGGCGGCGACGGCAAATTTACCGCCGCGGTAAAAACCGCCCAGTGTGTAACCAGCCTTAAAGTACAGATAGAAAATAAGATCATTACATTACATAAATACGTAACACTACCGTACAATAAAGATTCCAAAAGTTTGAAAAGAATTTTTAAAAATCAAGATTTAACCGTAACTTGCAAATCAAATAATTCAATGAAATCTGAAATATATAAACCTCTAAATAATATACTAGTAAAAGTAAATACTGTATTTTTATCATTTTTACTAAAAACAGGAGTACCACAGTTGAGTATTAAGTATCTGTGGAGCAGTCTGAGTTCGACATTTTTTACTGATTTCAAACAGTAAGCTGAGGAAATGCTAGACTTATACGATGCTACCTCATTTTTGCACTGAATTTATTAAGAAAATTAAATTAAAAAAAACTATTATGTAAATAATTTATAGTCGTTAAATAGTTATTTGTATATCTAGGCAGTAAAGTATAATTTTTTATTACCAATATGGAATTTATTCTACGAGAATTATTTATGCTACAAGAGATGTAGGTATCATTTTTTACTAATCGAGGACGATTTTGCGACCGAGCGAGGTCTGGCAAATAAGTGCGAGAATGGTCAAATGTACCTACATCTCGTGTTGCATATAAGATTTTTTCACTCCCGATGATTTATTCTTTACCGGTTTCAGGATATTAATCTATTGTTTACATGTACAAAAGTAGGCTGGTAACTAGGTAATAACTGAATCTGTACGGTAATATTATTACCATACTGACTTGTCAACAACAGTCTACAAATTGAATATAAAATAAAATGGAAATAATGGTCTTTATTAATACATACAGATAACGTTAATGTTTCGTTCTAAATACGGTTTACTTTATTCTAAAATAATAAACAAAAGGAATGAAGAACATAATATGAATATTTTTCATATTGACATATGTCAAAAAAATTGTTCTGTTAACCATAACATTCTGAAAGTAGCATTAACGAGAGAATTTCAGAAAATAATATTTATTAATACTGTCTTCATTTTCTGATACCGATAAACTATTGAACAAACCACGGATTTTATCAATCATAACAAGCCTTAGATGTCTTAAAATCCGTGCTCTACGAACTCGGATTTCTAACCGACATGTGCGGCAGTTATGATATACATAACATTCCCAAGTATGTTAATAGCTATTACCTGTTCATTTTCACTGCCAAATATGTCAAGGCTGTCAAGCAATACAGTTGAATATTGATACATTTAAAAAAAGAATCTAAGTATTCCATGGAAAATTTAAGAAGAAAATAGTATATTCTATAACTAGTATGGAATATAATTTTCGCACGAGCGAAAAGTTTGTAGGCCGGGCCGTAGGCGAGGTCTACGGTTTCGCGAGTGGCGGAAATACTATTCCATACGAGTTTTAGACTATACTTTCTCTAACACTATTCAAAAATATATTTTGCTCATCACTTGGCATTTTTGCAAAAAAATATAAAATATTATTGGTATGTTATAAAAGCAATAATTTTTATTTAACTTACCATATAAAAGCTTTAAAATGCGTAAAACAAGGCGTATAATTAGATTTTGTTATCATATCTTTTATAATTTGACAGTTAAGGCAGTTGAAGTGACAAAATCAAAGAAACAAATCGCCAAGCAAAGCCGGCTTGATTTTGAAAACAATTGCGTTTTCCCATTTATTTTAAATGGGTGAATTGAAAAACTAGTGGTCTCTGACTGCCTAGTACGGAATATTATTCCGTAACAGTATGACAGAATGTTCTCATTCTGTAACAGTTTTCAGTTACAGAATGTATGAATTCCATAGTAGTGTTAGAGAAACGCTGTTATCTGTCATATTTGTCATGTCAACGGTAACTTTTGAATGGAAATATTTATGAAATGAGAACAATTAGATAGAAATTAAATTCAAAATTATAAGAATGAATAAATATTTGACACAAGTTTAAAATATCTAACTGTTGGATATCATAAAAAAACACTTTTCCATAAAGCTGAATAACCTTCACGTATAATAAAAAAATTGTAAGAGAGCCTTTAGTCCGCTTTTAATATTTCTAACCTATGGATGCTTTCATGTCATCGCGCTTTTTACGATGTTAAAATGTAATAATAGATCTTCTTTGCACTGAGCTGCTCGATAAGTTATGATGGATTTAGGCCTTTGTACACATCGGCAGAAGTTCCTCTGCAGTGCACGTTTTCATAAAGGGCGTTATATCAACAACACTACAATACGTTTGATTGATAACGGTCCGGAACCTGATATTAAATATTCATGCCACCCCGCATTTCGGTTGCCGGTTGCTTAATATAATTTCGCTTTGGTTTCAAAATTTTGTACTTTAATCATTGTTAAAAGCACCGCCACCACGGTGAGTATTTATTACTGGGAAATTATTTTTCCTCATTTTAAATTCATCCTGGTTTACGGGGGAAATTCGATTTTTATTAGTTTTCAATACGCGTTTCATTTTATTAGGGGTTTAGGGCTGTAATAAAAGCATTGAGGTAGCCACATATTCGTTTGTTATAATCTACTAATGGAAATTTTAATAAATTTGGTATACATCCATAAAACTTGATAATTACTGAAAATGCGATAAAAAGAATAACTGTTCGATTTATATATTCGAAATAGATGTTTAATTCAACAAAATAAAACAATTTTTAAACATTTTACGTGAGATTTTAGTTTTATGAAGTTTCCTGATTTGCAATTAATTGTAAATCTGTGGTGTTCAGATTTAAAATCTGCATATAGGACTGTTTTTACATTTTTACCTTTCGCTCAGAGATGTATTGAATTCATGCTAAAAATCGGATACCCAGATTTTAGTTAATAAGCACGTTTTAAGGTCCCTAGATTCCGATTATAACATTTTTACGATTATGTCCGTATATGTGTGTGGATGTGTGGATGTTGGATCCACGATTTCTCAAATACTTTAAGACTTAAGACATTTTTAACTTCGGATTCCTCAATCTAACAAAAATGGGAAGAGTTGATTGTTTTGGTAACAACTGGACAACCGGAAGTAGTAGTTACAAGAAAAAAATTATCTAAATATTATTTATCGAAAATTTATGTAAATACTTTCATTAAAGAACGTTAAATTCTTTATTCGATAAATATAAATTCATTATTATATCTTTTGTAATTGTCACATAAATGTCACTGTTAAAAATATTTGTATGCCACGGTCAAAAATATTTGTATGCCACTGTCAAAAATATTTGTACATTATTATGAAGATTATGAAAATAAAAAAAAGTCAACAACGTAAAAGAATATACGTAAAAAAGAATATAAAAGGAATTTGCGGAAAAATGACGAATGGAAAGTAGAAAAGGAAATTTCAGGATATTGAATATAAGGAAAAAGTATGTATTGTACATAATTTATATTAAAATATCCCATAGATTTTGCAAATATATGTGAGAATTATTTTGTAGTGAGACATGAATATATGTATTTTTCGTTTTATGCGTACAACCAGGTAAAATATCTGGCGAGAGGTTATGTGCTGGCCACATCAGATTTTATATTTTGTTTCTAGTTTCTTTGTAATTTTAAATTAAATTTTAAAATTTCTGTTAAATCGTATTGTAGTTATATCCATGACGTATGATTAGAAAACAATGTATTTTTACCTCCCGTCATAGCGTAGGTAAGGGAGGTAATGTTATCGGTCCAAAAATTTGATGATGAGTTTTCAGTGAATAAGCACGAATTAGGGTTCCTACAACACGTTTTTACTATTTTCACGATGAAGTCTGTGTGTGACGATTTTTTCCTCAGCGAAAACTCTTATAACAAACTTCCGAATATTTCTATTTTCCGTATTTTAGCTTTCTGGATTCATATAAAGAGTTGATTAGATTTTTGGTAAAATTGGATGACCGGAAGTGATACTTTACTTGAAGCTAATAACAGTTTTTAATGAAAAACTATATTAAAATCTAATCCAAAACTTTTCAGTTTTAGTATTTAATGACTATTATATCAAGGGAAACAACGTATTAGATTTTGGCTAAACTTAAAAAACCAGAAGTGATATTTTGCTTGAAGCTCTGAACAGATTTTCGTGAAAAATATATTATGATATACTCCAAAACTTGTCAAATTTAGTATTTAAGACTTTTATTTGAAGGGGAGGAACATGTTAGATTTTGGATACAATTGATAAACCGAAAGTGATACTTTATTTGAAGCTCTGAACAGATTTTCGTAAAAATTACATTAATACAATTTGGTATTTAAGACTTTTATATTAATGAGAATGACATGTTAGATTTTTTCTAAAATTGATAAACCGGAAGTGATATTTTACTTGAAACTCTGCACAGATTTTTGTGAAAAATATATTGATATATTACAAAAATATTCAAATTTGGTATTTAAATAAAATATAAATAAATATATCATCACGGCTTATTACCCATTGCTGGGTGTGCCAATCTGCTTTGTACACAGATGCGGTATTTAAAACTTTTATATTAATGAGTATGACATATTAGATGTTTTCTAAAATTTATAAACCAGAAGTACTACTTTACAGGGAGCTATAAACAGATTTTCTTGAAAAAATATATTAAAACATGATCCTAAACTTCTCAAATTTGGTATTTAAAACTCGTGTATAATTTGAAACAACATTAGACTTTCACTATACCTATATGATAAACCTGAAGTGGTACTTAATTTGGAACTCCTAACAGATTTTCGAGGAAAAACATAAGATATAATCCAAAATTTGGTATTACAGACTTTTCTATTTATTGGATCAACAAATTAGATTTTGTTTACAAACAATCAACGAGAAGTGATACTTTACTGAAAACTCATTGTTGTTTCGAACATGGAAATGACGGGAGGTCATGTGTTGGTCACATCAGATTTTTTTTTTTGTAAAATGTAAATTAAATAATGAATGTTTATTCGAATGAGGGAAGTATCTTTGTTATAAGAAATTATTACGGTGGAAATAGTTATCGAAGAATTATTTAAAATTTAATCTTCTTTTTATTATCAAAAAAGGTAGATACATGGATTCAATTAGATTAAATTTTAAGAAATAAACTGCAAAAATTAGAGTAAAATTTGCTAATCCAAAAACAAGGAATATTTTGTTGTGACTCGGGCTGTAAATGACGGGAGGTATTGTGTTGGCCACACCAGATTTTTTGTATTAGTTTTTGGAGAACATTGCTAATTAACATTTTGTTTATCTAGTTCTAAGGACTTTTCTCTTCATTTCATTCCACGAAAGTTCAACAGAGTACAAAAGAAGCAAAGGTAAATAGTGGCGAAAATAAGATAAAATCTACAGTTTTAGTGTTTACTAATTTTCATTAAAAATATATGAAGGATCATTTTCAGTACCTATATTGTGTAATGTGTTTAAGATTGAATATTATTATTCATGCATCCAAAATTGTTTGTGATATTTGTTTAAAAATAAACAATATTTGAATCATGTTGCATACAATATTTGTTTACGGCCATAATTAAAAGTTTTATTTATTTAACATTTGACAAATAAACTAACAAAAAATTTATGAACTAATATTTGTCATGTAACATTAGTTTTCCCAAAATGAAATGTTATCTCTATTGAAATATATGAAAATGTTTATGTTAGCATATAATGATAATGCTAATAATAAATGAGATATTGGAATCATAGCGCTACCCAGCAATAAGCTGTTTTGTTATAACGCTTAGGAATTTGTTTTGATCCTAAAGAAGTCTGATATAGCCAGCACATTACCTTCTGTCTGTTCTATGTATTTTTCACAAATTTCATACAGAAAGTTCCTTGCAAAAGATTCTATTTCTTGTGCATATTAAGTATAAAATTCAGTCAAATCGTATAGAGAATAAAATATTCTTTAATATTTACAATAACATTAAATGTGAAAAAATAATATTTGACATAGTTTTTTCAAGAAAAAAATCTTAAAATGAGGATACTTCCGGTTTGCCAATTCTAACCAAAATCTAATCAGCTCTTGGATGCATATGGATGTAACGATTTAGTATTAGAGTTATTGCAGACGAAAGTTTTGTTACACGGACCCTAAAAACAATACCTGCCTTACCTAAAAGTGATGGAAGGTAAAAATTATAAAGAAATTAAATTTCATAAAGTAGCCAGCTATGGAAACAGCTACTATATTCTAATTGAAACATGTCAGTGTCAAGTGCAATAGTATGTTTGTGTTATAATTTTACCGTAAATATAAGATCTTTTGCTAGAAACTTTCTGTATAGAATTTGTATAAAATACATAGAATTGCCGAAAGGTAATGTACCAGAAATAGAATCTTTTGCAAGGAACTTTCTGTATGAAATTTGTACAAAATATATTAACTGACAGAAGGTAATGTACTGGCCACGTCAGATTTTTACCTTCCGTCACCTTTAGATAAGGGATGTATTGTTATAATGTCCCTAGAATACCACCTTTCCAAAAATTATAATTTTTGCGTATTCCTTTTCTTTATTTCCATATGAAGAGCTGACTAGATTTTGGTTATAATTGGTCGACCGGAAGTACCCTAATTTGAAGATTTTAACAGTTTTTCTTGAAAAAACGATGTTAAATATCATTTTTTCACATTTAATGTTATTATAAATATTAAAGAATTATTTATTCTCTATACGATTTGAATGCATTTTATACTTCATATTAAATGGTCATAGAGTTAAAAAATTATAAAGAAATTAAATATCATATATATTAGTCAGCTTTGCTATAACTCTGGAAACAGCTGCTACATTAAGAAAAGTCTGATTGAAAGGTGTCAGTGTCAAGTGCAGTTGACAGTATGTTTATGTTATAATTTTACTGGAAATATAGGATCTTTTGTTAGAAACTTTCTGTATAGAATTTGTATAAAACACATACAACTGCCTTACGGTAATGTACAAGAAATATAATCTTTTGCAAGGAACATTCTGTATGACATTTATACAAAATACATAGAACTGACGGAAGGTAATGTACTGGCCACATCAGATTTTTTTAATATTATGTGTATATTAATATTGATTACTATAGAATATTTTTTCCTATTTGAGAAAAGTTAATTTAACTTTGTACTGACCATATTAACTGTCTTTTTTATTTGTTTGTTGATTTTTAATTTTAACATGTTAATTTTAAAAAAGTCATTAATATGAAATTGAGATTTTACAGAGATATCCAGTTGCACAATATGTGAGTATTAAAAAGGTTTTATTTAAATTTTGTTGTTTTTTAATTTTACATGGAGGAAGTTACTAACTATAACAAAAATTAATTAAAACTGCAAAACATTTTTAATTTCAAATATGAAATACTTTCATGTAGAAAATGATAAAAAATTAATCTTTATTGTGTGACTGACAGTTTAATTTTCATTTACTTTTTTTTAGTTTTCCAAATGAAGAGTCGTTTTTATTAATTAAGTTCTAAATTAAAACATTTAATCCCTTTACTTATTGGTAAATAAAATTATTTTATTTATTAAGTGGATGAAAAATTATTTATTAATTATTTGATGGAAATGTATAATCCGGAAAAATATTCTATAAATAAATTGAAACTATGTTCAATAGGAACGAGGAAGTAATTACAAACTGCAATTATTGTAGTATAATAATTATTGACAGAAACGGTTATTGATAAAATGATAGAATTATTTTACGTTTAATGATATACAAATATTGTACCCTAGTAATTTACTTGAAATTATAATTATTCACAAAGCGGTAGATAGTAAATATGTAAAAATCTGAAACTGTACGGTAACTGACAAAAAATTGTTATCAGCTATTGAAACAAATATTTTTCGTACCTCCGTCCAATTTGACTAGTATTACAGTACTCAAAATCGTCCAGAAATGCGCTGTTGCTGACCTAGGCCAGCAAAAGTAGTTGGCATTACTGTTCTGGTGATATGTCAATTTAAGATTATTTTCAACACAAGAATTAGCAAAATGTTTACAAATTTTAGGGCTAAATCTTTAATTATTGTAACTTAATTATAAGTTCCAACTTTAGGGCTAATTTGTTTCGTTTGTTTTGTAACTACAACTAACTTCACGTGATACAATTGAGTTTCCGCTATTTGTCATTGAAAATATGCTAAAGTATATAAAATATATATAACTAATGTTTGCAGGATATATTTTCAATAAATATAAAATAATTACGCATTTTAAGCTCAAATGTAAGTAATTATATTTAAACTTGCAATGCAAAACCGATAAAAATATATGTTCATTTTTTAAAGTAAAATAAAGTGTTAAGAAATATTCGAAGAATTTATGGAGATGTCAGTACAAAAAATCTTGTGTATCACACGCCCAGAAACTGTTTTGCGAGATCTCGTATTTGTCAAAATAAACTCGTTCTCGCAAATATTCAGTTTCTGGTCTAATGATACAAATAACTATATCATTAGTTCATATTTAGTGATCAGAATTTTATATTTATTTAATCAGTATTTTTAAACATTATTTTGTTAAATAAATTAATCATTAGTTGAGAGTTAAGGTTAGTTTAGGTTAGGTTTTTTGAAACATTTTTCTAGATAATCCCTATAAAAACTCGTTTTTCTCTGCCTTATATCTCGGAAACTATTGAATTGAAACTATGTAGATTAAATCTGCTTACCTTCCGTCACCTTTAGTTAAGAAAGATATTGTATTTGGTCAAAAAATTCGATGATGAGTTTTTAATGAATAAGCACGTTTTAGGGTCCCTATAATACGATTTTACTATTTTTATGATGATGTCTGTATATTATGTATGGATAGATGTATGGATGGCTGTATGGATGGATGTGTGGATGGATGTATGGATGTATGAATGTATGGATATATGGATGTATGGATGTATGGATGTATGGATGTATGGATGTATAGATGTATGGATGGATGTATGGATGGATGTATGTATGGATGGATGTATGGATGGATGGATGTATGGATGGATGTATGGATGTATGTATAGATGGATGTATGGATAGATGTATGAATGGATGGATGTATGGATGGATGTATGGATGAATGTATGGATGAATGTATGGATCGATGTATGGATGGATGTATGGATGGATATATAGATGTATGTATGTGTGTGTGACGCATAACTGTAATACCACATTTCCAAAAATTATGATTTTTTCGTATTCTTTTTCTTTACAACCACATAAGAAGCAGTACTGACTGGAGGTAATGTACTAAAAATATGGAATCTTTTGCAAGAAACTTTGTGTTGAATTAGTCCAAAACACGTAGACCTGACGGAAAGTAATGTGCTGGCCACATCAGTACTATAAGTTCTGTAACATTCTGTATAAACATATTAATAATACATTAATATTCCAAGTATAATTATTTTATTGTAAAACGCAAAATGCAAATTTAATTAAAAGATTTGAATACTGTCACATCATTGAAAAGTTTGAGTATTTTCCTACATTGTTGAAAACTAATTAAAATATTGTCTCTCCGAAAGATGGAAGTCAACCAAGTGTAAAACAGTTTTAACTAACAAACTTTTGCAGCATATATTTATTCATTTTTGGTAAAACCTGATGCACGAATTAAAACATAATTACAAATTTCTGCAAATTTAACACCAACACACTATTCTTATAAATTTTCCAAATTACAAAAATTAAGGTACCGATTTTCTCATACATACATAGATTACTATGAATATTGGACAAGTAATATTGGAATTACAACTTTGTTTTGCATTTATGTAGTAGTATAATTTAGCAAATAATTTTATTAAAAAAATATATATTTAACCATTTACTACTTACGGCCATCTACACATCGTAAAATATTTTCCTGGTTCCCTATAATTTATAGAAATATAATTATTTGAATTGATTTAAAATTGTTGACTGGTACTTTTTACTCAGAATTATAGTCACCCTAACTAACTACTAATTACCATAGCTAGCATTTAAAAATACATTAGTATGACTAAAAAACAACTGAATTATTTGTTATTTTAATCACAGCTTCATCAACCCTATATCAGTCGTCGCTTTTATTTACTGATAGTATTTAAAAATTATCTTAAACTCTCAATTAAGAATAACTATTAATGGTACTTAATAATAAAATACATTTTACCCACAAACGAATATAGCGTATAGAGGGTGTTTGTCGGGCTAATTTCCTTGAGCAATGCGGATAAAATGTCTTATGTCTTTTGCAAGATATACAGGGTGTATTCATAATTCGGGAAAAAAGTGAACGGGCATATAGTAGTGACCAAAATGAGCAAAAAAGGCTTAATCAACATGTAAATATACTATAAAAAATCTGATGTGGCCAGCACATTACATTCCGTCAGTTCTATGTATTTTGTATAAATGTCATGCGGAAGGTTATTTGCAAAAGATTTTATTTCTTGTACATTACCTTAAGGCAGTTGTATGTATATTATACAAATTCAATACAGAAAGTTTCTAGCAAAAGATCCTATATTTCCAGTAAAATTATAACACAAACATACTGTCAACTGCACTTGACACTGACACCTTTCAATCAGAATTTTCTTAATATAGCAGCTGTTATAGCATGATATTTAATTTCTTTATAATTTTTTAACTCTATATCCATTTAATATGAAGTATAAAATGCTTTCAAATCGTATAGAGAATAAAATATTATTTAATATTTATAATAATATTAAATGTGAAAAAATGATATTTAACATCGTTTTTCAAGAAAAACTGTTAAAATCTTCAAATTAGGGTACTTCCGGTTGACCAATTATAACCAAAATCTAATCAGATCTTCACATGGATGTAACGAAGAGGAATACGAAAGAATTATAATTTTTGAAATTGTAGTACTAGAGTTATCGCATTAAAAAAAATTGTCACACACAGACACACGCATATACATTCATACACACACACACGCATACAGACATCATCGTAAAAATAATAAATTCGTATTCTTGGGACCCTAAAACGTGCTTATTCCTCTACGTAAAACTCACCACCGAATTTTTTGACCAAAGACAATACCTTCCTTACCTAAAGGTGACGGAAAGTAAAAAAAACAATAAAATTTTATATGAAACATTTTTCTCAATTTCTAATAGTAAGGATGTTATTTAAAAATCATATATTGGCCAAGGTTGCCAAAACATTTAACTTAGTACAATTATTTGATTTTTTAAAAAACAAAAGCACATCTAATTTGACTTCTGAAAGATAAACAAAAAGGTTTATTTAATCGAAGTCGTAATTCTTATAGTTTTCGAAATAGCAGAGGTAAACACTGTAAAAACTCATTTTTCACTGCCTTATATCTTGGAAACTATTAAAGATCGAACCCGTGTTGATTAAGCTATTTTTACTCATTTTGGTCAGTACTATATGCCCTTTCATTTTTTTCCCGAAGTATGATTACACCCTGTATAAATATTTTTAATGCCTATTTTTAAGACCTTACACAATTATAATTGAATATTGAATATAACATTTATAGATGATATTAAGAAAATAAAACAACATTATTAAGAAGGCATTTGTTCAAATTTTAATTTACTCCAATTAGCGGTTAAAGAAAAAGTTAAAATAATAAAAACAAAATTCTGTATTAAATATTTTAAAAATATGATACATCATAACATAGGTAATAACTAAACATGGACATATTTTCGAAAATAATTGTCAAAACAATTTCATTATCCAATTAAAATTTCGAACCTAAATTTCCAAACTTTCTACAATTTCCACAACCAATTATATCTTACATTAACTACCCCTCACTATCACATTTACCAAGAAAAGTCACAATCACAAAGTCCGGCTTCCGGCACTCACTAACAACTCCGGAGTTGCGTTCCGGGCGCACAGACGCACAGAATCAGTCCGGGTAACTTGGCGGTCGGTCGTCGACTGAGCGTTGCGACGCACCGCGACGCGGTCGCGACGCCGTCGACCAACCCCTAAACTAAATCGTGACAGATACACATAAACAGTTAATCGCATCGATCTGCCAACTGACAATTTTTATGCTTCTTCGAAGGGTGCTTGATAGGACACTTTTCCTATCAACGGTGATAAATTTTTGGGGAAAGTAATTTCAGAACTAATTTAACTGGTATTCAGGTGGGAAGTAGGTAGATGATTCATTTTCCTGGGTTTGAAATAAAATGATAAATGTAGAAATTTTTGGTACCTAGACATATTGTTTAGATTCAATCGTATATAGAATGACTAGCGAATGAAAGTTGACGTTTAAATTATTTGTGTAAATAGATGTGGTTTCTTCTGAAACCCTAGAGAAGAATAGAATTGTACGAAATATTCAGGTATGAAATTTTTGCATGAATTCATTTAAATACTGGATAAGAAAAGCACAGAAATTCATTATTATGTCTGGTTGAAAATAGATGGCCGACTAAGGTAATTGAATATAAAAAATCTGATGTGCCCAGCACATAACCTCTCGCCAGATATTTTACCTGGATGTACGCATAAAACGAAATATATTTTTAAATAAAAATACATATATTCATGTCTCACTACAAAATAATTATTTTAAAATAAGTTATGTACAATATATACATTTTCTTTATATTCAATATCCTGAATTTTTTTTCTACTTTCCTTTTCTTTTTCTTTCATTAGTCATTTTTTCGCAAATTCTTTTTATATTCTTTTTTACGTATATTCTGTTGCGTTGTTGACATTTTATTTATTTTCATAATCTTCATAATGATGATATTTTTGACAGCGGCATACAAATATTTTTGACAGTGACATTTATGTGTGAATTACAAACATTTGAATTTCTTACCTTGAAGTAGTTTGATCTGAGAATTTTTATATCAAATTATTTTATATGCATTTCTTTATCTTCTTTATCTCTAAATCTATAGAAGATGTAATAATGAATTTATATTTATCGAATAAAGAATTTAACGTTCTTTAATATAAGTATTTACATAAATTTTTGATAAATAATATTTAAATGATTTTTTTCTTCCGGTTGGCCAATTGTTACCAAAACTTAAACAACTCTTCCCATTATTGTTAGATTGAGGAATCCGCAGTTAAAAATGTCTTAAGTCTTATAGTATTTGAGATATCGTGGATCCAACATCCACACACACATCCACACACACACAACCACACACACACATACGGACATCATCGTAAAAATGTTATAATCGGATTCTAGGGATCTGAAAACTTGCTTATCCACTAAAATCTGGATATGCGATTTTTAGCATGAATCCAATACCTCTCTTAGCGAGAGGTAAAAAGCGATGCTTTAAAATATTTTAAACATTTTTCGTTTATGTTGAATATAACAAAATATTTTGATCTTTAAACTATTTAGTTTGGCAATTCTATAAAATAGGACTATTTTTAACTTCCTCTAACAGTAATTTTGACTCGAGGTTGCTTACACCTGAGACGAACGAACCTGAATTTGCGGTATTAAATTTTTTAAATAGATCCCTGAATGCTGTTGTCGTTTTAAATGCCTCCTGGTACGGAGTACAATCCTAATTATCTTCCTTTCAAATCAAATATAAGGATATGTTTTCAAAAGAAAAAAATCTATTAAATAATCTAAACGTCAACTTTCATTTGCTAGTCATACTGTACTACTATTCTATTCTTCTCAAGAGGTTTCAAAAGAAACCACATCCATAAAAGAATTTAAACGTCAACTTTCATTCGCTAGTTATACCATACCAATGTCTAAGTGAGTTTTGTTGCCTTAGCAAGTAACAGCAAAGATTAAATAATAAGTGAAATAAAATATATGTCCATTTCATATTAAAATAAGGTAGAAATACAAGGTTTCAAAATTTTCTGAATGATAGTATTTGAGTTAGAGTGGAGGATCCAACATACATACTCACAGGCATCATCGTGAAAATGTTAAAATTGGATTCTAAGGACCTTAAAACGTGGTCATTTACCAAAATCTCAATATGCGAGTTTTATCATGATCCCTATACCTCCCTTACCAAGGGTACCGGGAGGTAAAAGGAACAATTATTCTTAAAAGAAACACGAGAGACCATGTTTTATATAAACACTTCACCAAATCAAAGAAAAAATTCAGAATTAAAAAGTCACCCGAAATATGAAGTTCAACTAGATTTCTTTTACATTTATTTGTAAATTACAGGATAATTGAAATAATTTGGGAATAGTAATGACAACATCTTTACCGAATTCAAATACATAAATAAATAGGCGACTAGTAGTTCCCGACTACTGGAAGTTAAACAATATTTTATCTTTCATGTTTGTGATTTTTGATTATCTATAGTACGGCGTCTTTAACCTCCGCCGTGTCCAATTGCAAGACAGGTTTTTATTATTTTGTTCGTTGAATTGTGAACAGCTATGTTAAGCGATATTTGGATTTGAATAATACCATGACTACAACATTATACTTGGTAAATCGAAATTCTTATTTATTTGGTATTTAGATCCCTTTGAATTTAAATGCCTCACTAATAATTAGTCTTCAATAAACTAAAATATTTTAAAAATTAAAACACTAATGGATCATATAAATATGTATATGAGAGAGAATCTGGGAAACTGGGTTAGATCCTGACCATCTCCAAATATTTCAAATTTTAAATGACACAAAATTGACACCTGTGGTGCACTCTTTACGCCAGCAATGAATGCCCGTGAGGTGACGCCTGGTAATACAAAGCAGATTGGCACACCCAGCATTGGGTAACATGCCGTGTTGATATATTTTATATTTATATTTATTTAAGAATAATAATTCTAATCTTTATTACATTCAACTTTTTAAATTACCTTTTTTGTCAATTGGAGCCTCTTTATAAAATTCTAGTACTATTATTATATCCAATCAGTTTACCAAATACGACTTTTTACACATACTACCATAAATCTGTACCTTAGTGCAGAATAACCAATTTAAAATATTTCAGGGTTTGAGAGATAAGGCGATAGAACGCTCGTATACCGGGAAAGAGGTCGAGTTCAAGATTCCTGAACCAACAACTTGTAACAAAAAATATTGCTGTGTCCAGTGGTGTATTGGGACTAGAAAGATTCAGAAAGATAGTCTGAGTTTTGTTTTTAGCACAGAAAAGGGTTCTGGAATATTTTCTCTAAATAATTTGTGAAAATAAGTATTTACACTTATTACAATTGATATGTATGCGGGTGAATCATTTTTGCTGTTTATTTTATAACATTACAGTTCTATATATCGCAGAGATGGGGATGAGATGATGAAAGGGACACACACAAACATCCATACCTTGCCCGGGATTCGAACCCGGAACCTTTGGATTGTGAGTTGGCTACGTTGCCCACTACACCACCCGGGTCGGTATTATTCGCATATTTCAGTAATTAATGACTACATAATACGTTTAACGTTGAGAAAGTTCTGCAGGCGTCACCTCAAGGGCTATTAAAGCTGTCGTGAAGAAAACACCACAGTTACATTTGTGCTAATCGAAAAATCTGATGTGGTCAGCACATAACCTCTCGCCAGATATTTTACCTGTACGCATAAAACCAAAAATATTTTTAAATACAAATACATATATTCATGTCTCACTACAAAATAATTCTCATATATATTTGCAAAATCTATGAGATATTTTAATATAAATTATGTAGGTACAATACATACACTGGCTTGCAAAAAATCGCGTACACCTATTTTTGCTGTATTGAATCGATCTTGATTTTTAACTTGTCAATTTCACTAGTGTCAATTAAGATGTCAAAATTAACATAAATTCAAATACATACTTAGCTGTTCTTTCATTTTTCTGGAATATATTTGTAATTTAACATTAGGTAAATTAAACACAATGAAGAACTAGCTCCATAATAGATCAAATTGTAATGACAGTGACAACATTGTCAGTTTTTACATTTTCTACAGAGCTAAAAAATTACAAATACTCGGTTACTTGATTTTTAAGGTGTACGCGATTTTTTTGCAAGCCAGTGTACATTTTCTTTATTTTCAATATCCTGAAATTTTTTTTTCTATTTTCCTTTTCTTTTTCTTTACATTCGTCATTTTTTCGCAAATTCCTTTTATATTCTTTTTTATGTATATTCTTTTGCGTTGTTGACTTTTTTTATTTTCATAATCTTCATAATGATATACAAATATTTTTGGCAGTGACATATGTGTCAATTACAAACATTTGAATTTCTTGCCTTGAAGTAGTTTGATCTGAGAATTTTTACATAAAATTATTTTATATGCATTTCTTTATCTCTAAATCTATAGAAGATATAATAATGAATTTATATTTATTGAATTAACAATTTAACGTTCTTTAATATAAGTATTTACATAAATTTTCCATAAATAATATTTAGATGATTTTTTTCTTGTAACTACTACTTCCGGTTGTCCAATTGTTACCAAAATAAACAACTCTTCCCAATATTATTAGATTGAGGAATCCGTAGTTAAAAATGTCTTAAGTCTTATAGTATTTGAGAAATCATGGAACCAACATCCACATACACACACATCATCGTAAAAATGTTATTATCGGATTCTAGGGACCTTAAAACGTGCTTATTCACTAAAATCAGGATATGCGATTCTTAGCATGAATTCAATACCTCTCATAGCGAGAGGCAAAAATGGAAATACTTTTCTAGTTTGATGTTGATTGGAATTGAACCCGAGTCGCTCAAATCACAAACCGTTAACGCACAATAGCCACACGAATTCATTAGTAATATCAATAAATTCAAATTATAATTAAAACATATAATTTAAATTTATTTTCCGCTTAATATGTTTGAATATATTTAATGTTGATTTTTTTTACTTCTTAAAGGAAAAATGACTGAATATTTTTACACAAAGGTACAAAACAAAGTAAATACTACGAAATTTGTTTTTGTCTTCGTTTTCTTTGATGCGATAGCACTTTGTAGGTCAGGGTCTCAAGTACCATTGTTCTTTCGACGCATCTAAAAGTCTTAATCTGAACGACCATATTTTGTTGTTTCAACAAAGAGAGCAGCAGGAAATTCTTATGCTGCTGAAATTATAAGATGAAACCTACAAAATGTCAACATGTTTTGCTCCATTACAGTGTAATGCTTAGTGAAAGAACAAGTTCTACATGAGCGTAAAATTATCTAGATACGTACATAAGATACATATGTATATACGTACGTTGGAATATATGTTACATTGTCTATTTATCTTATGTCCAAGTGTATTTAGTTGACCGTAGTCAATAGCTGGAAGCATCAAAGTGCTATTCATGTTTTGATTAGATCTTGGGTATAGTATACATCGCTTCGAATTAACTGGTCGGCTAAGATAATTGTTTAACCCTATAACTGCGATTGGACCTAACAGGCCCAATTTTAAATTTCATTTATCTTTTTATTGCGCCACCATTACTTGTTATTTCTCAGTGTCTATGCTAATTTCGTATCTGTAATATCGTAGTTTGTTTTAGTCATACTTCATTGTTGTATCTTCTAAAAAAGTTCCCAAAAGAGGTCTTACCGAGGAAACGTTACTGAAATACCTTCTTATTCAAATGTACGACAATATAATTTCAGTCTACTGAATAAGTGGAAGAGGAAGTCCCCCGGACCTAGGTTAACGTAATGATGTTAGGGCCTCTGAGAATATAGAAAAACATAGATGCTTCTGTTGAATGAGATTTGTTATTTTCGAAAAACGGAAACTTAGACACAAGCTCCTGTTTTTGTACCTGCGAGGACAAAATGTCTTGCTTCATTTTTTACTTTCCGTCACTTTTAGGTAAGGAAGGTATTATCTTCGGTCAAAAAATTCGGTGGTGAGTTTTTCATGGATAAGCACGTTTTAGAGTCCCTGGAATAAGATTTTACTATTTTTACGATAATGTCTGTATGTATGTTTGGATGTATATGTGTATGTATGTATGTGTGTGTGTGACAATTTTTTCGGACCCGATTCAAAAAATTATAATTTTTCCGTATTCCATGTGAAGAGATGATTAGGTTTTGGTTATAATTGGTCAACCTTCATTTTAAGATTTTAACAGATTTTCTTGATAAAATACTGTCAGCTATCATTTTTCCATATGTAATGTTATTATAAATAATAAAGAATATTTTATTCTCTATACAATTTGACCCCTGTGGTGCACTCTCCACGCCAGCAATGAGTGCCCGTGAGGTGACGCCTGGTAAGCGCCCGCAGGGTGCAAATATTTCATCATTACCGCATCTGTGTACAAAGCAGATTGGCACACCCAGCAATGGGTAATAAGCCGTGATGATATATTTTTATTTTTTATACAATTTGATTACATTTTATACTTCATATTCAATGGATATAGAGTTTAAAAATCTGATGGGGCCAACACCAAACCTCCCGCTATTTAATTTTTATTAATTTATATATATATATATATATATATATATATATATATATATATATATATATATATATATATATATATATATACTTACATATTTAGTTATAGCGGAAACTGTATTAAGATCCATTCCTTATAACGTTGGTTCTATTTACTATTTTCTATGAACTGTGTAACCAAGAAGTTTTGTTTGCTTAAAGCGTGGGCTCCGGGATTAATATTATACATAATTCTATAAATTTATCAATAACATATATAGAAAAAGTATTTATGCAAATCTGTAGAAAATTTAATAATCTTTAATTTTTATAACATACACACATCATCGTGAAAATGTTAAAATTGGATTCTAGGGATCTTAAAACATTTTCATTTACCAAAATTTTTAGCACGACCCTTATACCTCTATTACCAAGGGTAGCGGGAGGTATAAATTATAAAGAAATTAAATTTCATAAAACAGTTAGCTATGCTATAACCATGGAAACCACTACTATATTAACAAAATGCTGATTGACAGAAATCAGTGTCAAGTGCAATTGACATGTTTGTGTTAAAATATTACTGGAAAATATAGAATCTCCGAGGTACATGAAACTTTCTGTATGGAATTTGTACAAAATACATAGAACTGACAGAAGGTAATGAACTTAATATATGGAATCTTGTGCAAGAAACTTTTTGTATGGAATTTGTACACAATATATAGAACTGACGGAAAGTAATGTACTGGCCACTTCAGATTTTTTTGTAATATAATAATTTTATAAATAACCATTGACACATCACATGGGCCTGACTAAGAGCCCAACCAATGGCAAACGTAAGCAGTAATATTCCACAAGCATAGGGTTAAAAACAAGTGCTGTAGAAAACAGTCGATCAGATATATGGAAGTGGTAAAATTGGATTAAAAGAAATAACCCTAACCATAACAAACAAGTGAAGTTAAATAAAAGTTAATATATAAAAAAAACAATAATATTAAATTGTTGTGGATATTTTATTTATTGATAACTGTAATTATTAAACCTTATTTTTTATATAGATCAGGGTTGAATACGTATTATTACAAATATGAATGTTTTATTCTACCGTAGGTAAGTAAATCCTCAAGTATTTTTCTTCGAATATTCTAATAAACATTGGATTCTGCGAAAACATATTTTGTCGCTAGGTAACAGAAGTAAGAGAATAAAATATATTCGGATCCTGGATAAAATTTCATATAAACTTTTATATAAAATTTGATCAATGTAAGACTTTATGAGAAAAAAGACTTTATACATATTTCCTTCTTTTATCTAAAGAAAATTGACAGTCACGCATACCTCCGCACGATATACTGTTAAACGAGCATTGCAATAAAGAATTATGATCTCAGTGAATTATATTGAGCAACAGGTAATATTTTACCCTGAAATTTATTAAACGAGAAATGTGGAAGGAAATATTACTTGGATTTACCACAGCACTTTTTTAAAGAGTGTTGAGTATATATTTTAAAAATAATTTTTATCGTAGCCTGAGGTAGAATTTTAAATTCAATGTCTACAAATATGATAAAATGACATGTGCGAAACACTATTACGAAATTAACAAAACCAAATTTGTCAAAACGACATTTAGGAAAATATAATACCTTTAATGGTATCAATTTATATTCGTTTCTATTTTCGGATCATAAATTCATAAATGTTATAAATTGATGTAAATTTCTCCGAACGACATTTCTGTCGGGTTTCCAAATAAATGTATCGACAATATCACATAAAATCAAATATAATTAAATATATATGCATAATATTCAAACGAATGTTTTAAATATAGTTATTTAATAACGTATGTAAAAAGTTTTTGGAATAATTTTACTCTGCAAATTTTATTACTAATTAATAATAAACTGGGCCTAATAAATACATAACAGTTTTGCAATATACCACATTAAACTTGCCAGAAAAAGTTTTGAAAGATGTTATATAAACTTGAATTACCCAAACCTATCTATAGGTACGTACGTACGTATCTCGCATAACTCAAAAACGGTAAGCCGTAGAAAGTTGAAATTTTGTATTTAGGACTTTTATAACATCTAGTTATGCACCTCTTTTTTTGGTCTTTACATAATTTCCAGGAACGGTACTTTATTTGAATCCTATAATATATTTTAATGAAAAACTATATTAAAATATAATCCAAAACGTTTCAAATTTGGTATATAAGACTTTTATATCAATTGGAATAACATAGCAGATTTTGGTTAAAACAAGCTAACCGGAAGTGATATATTACCTGAAGTTGTTAACAGTTTTTCTTGAATAAAATGGTTTCATTTTGATTTTAGAAATAAATGCTTCAAATAAGAGTTTTAGAGAATTAAATTCTGCGTCTAGCAAATCAAGTATTATTAAATTAGCTCTTTGTATAAGCGAGATATCTAAATTTAAAACATATATACTTTTTGGTTTTTGTAATGAAGCTTGCTATGGATTAGGACAAAAAATAACTTGAAAAATAACAAAAAATAAAAAATAGATGTTAATGTCAAATTACGTCAAACACGTGCAATTTTATAATTGGGTCTATACTTCATCTTCATATTGGTCTTGCGTACAAGGAAGTCATGTGGTGTCCACATCAGATTTTTTTTGGAATTGTAGTATTATAGTTATCGCAGGCGAAAATTTTGTCACACACAGACACACATACACACACACACACACACACACACACACACACACAATCACACATACACACACACACATACACACATACTACATTCATACATATATACATACATACATACATACATACATACATACATACATACATACATACATATATACATACATACATACATACATACATACATACATACGCACGCACGCACGCACTCACGTACACATGCACGCGCACTCGCACACGCACACACACACGCACACACATACACACACATACACACACAGACACACACATACACACACAGACACAAATACACACACTTACACACACACACACACACACACACACACACACACACACACACACACACACACACAATCACACATACACACACACATACACACATACTACATTCATACATATATACATACATACATACATACATACATACATACATACATACATACATACATACATACATACATACATACATACATACACACACATACACACACAGACACACACATACACACACAGACACAAATACACACACTTACACACACACACACACACACACACACACACACACACACAATCACACATACACACACACATACACACATACTACATTCATACATATATACATACATACATACATACATACATACATACATACATACATACATACGCACGCACGCACGCACTCACGTACACATGCACGCGCACTCGCACACGCACACACACACGCACACACATACACACACATACACACACAGACACACACATACACACACAGACACAAATACACACACTTACATACACACACACACACACACACACACACACACACACACACATCATCATCGTAAAAATATTAAAATCGTATTCTAGGGACCCTAAAACGTGCTTATTCATTAAAAACACCACCGATTTTTTTGACCAAAGACAATACCTTCCTTATCTAAAGGTGACAACAGGTAAAAAGCTCTTTCTCTTAAAGATTTTTCCGAAATACAAATTTTTTTTCACAGTACTTATTCCTTTCAGTATTCACATTTTAATAATGTTTCTTTACAGTTGGCATTTTATTTTTATTTGAAAGTATTTGTTTGTTCCTGCCTATTCAAAAACTAGGGTAAGCTAGCAGTATATTAAGCTTTGTATAAGTTAGAAGAAAGGCAGTTACGATTGTGGAATACCTGATGAACTGAAAATTTATTAAAGTACGTTTTATTCCACACGCATGTAGAATTGGGAAACCCTAATCTAGATTTCGATATATTTATAGTTACAATATTATGGAGATTATCCGGCTATTATTTCGTAATTATACGACAAATTGACGATATCATTTGAATAACGAATAACTGTTATATTTTCAATACGAAACGCATTATCGTAATGTTCCCTACAAAATATTTCTATAACATATAGCGTTTATATTGTATAAATTGGAACTTTTTTTAGATAAAAAGTTTGGTATTCAACAATGGAAACTTTTCCTATTTATTATTTTCCATTATAAAAGCATATATGAACTGTATAACATTTTGAAATATGGAAAGTTTATTTTTAGATAACAGTATGAAAGGTTACTGAATTATTGTCGCTTTAAATTAAATGCTATCTAGTTATTATAGTTTTAGTTTATTTTATAATAATTTTTATTTTATTTTCAGGAGTCTATTTCAACTGGAATGCAATAGGTCCGAAAGAAAACTTTGAAAGAAAAGGTAAGAATTTATTTTTTATTAAAAAATAAATAAAATAAAAATCTGATTTTGAAATATATATCAACAAATAATTCATTGTGATTTAATTTAACTTTCAAAAACATTTTAACGAAGGATGAAAAATAAAGGTCTGTATACATTTTATTATTAATGTATAATATATATTACACTGGATTTAGTAGGACAGCACGTGTGTTGAGTACTTTTATTATATATACAAAAAAACACTTTAATCCATAATCACATAATCCAGTAGAGAAATTTAAATCCTTGTAGTTTATATACAAAACAGCAAAAAATGCATAAAAACCAGTAAAATAAAGATACGAATATATCATTTTGCACGATTCATATTCATATATGTTTAATAACAAAAGAAAATCTCATCTGATGTTAAAAAATAACATTTTGAGTCTAGTGAAAAAATATGTCCAAAATAAACCTAGAGAATTTATACTATTGTAACGATTTTTATTTATTTGGGTGAAGTGTACATATTAGACAATTATTGTTAATTAAAGTATAGGTTTATTAAACTATAACTAAATATTAAAAATGTATTAAATAATGACGATTACTAATATTGAATAATTATTAAAATCTAATTAAGACTAACACCATAATTAACTAGATAATATTATTTATTTATTTAAACAATTAACACTGCTATTTATTTCCACGAGATTACTAATTATTTATTTCACTACGCGTTTTTATCTTAGACTGCCGGTCTGTTGCAGAATCTTTGTATACTGTTTATGCGATATTTATATCACTATATTTATAACACGTTCAACTGTCCGCCTACCGACCTCCACCGCGTCTATAAACTCAACTAACTCAACAGCGTCTGTATATTCAACTGCTCGGACAGAAGTCACACCATTCACCTTACTGTCTGTCTATTTATGTACGTAACTTTCTCCTTCCACAGCCTCAGCATCACTAACTATCCGCAGGCCACAATTCTTCAACACCAATCCCGAGTATGTACTCCAACTCGCTGTTACTATTCTTGTATACCTAGCTTCACAATACTCGTCAACACTACCGAGTATTCACTTCCACAGCTATCCCAATATACCAGTAACTTCTAGACTTACCGTTACTATCCTCGTACACTATAGCTTCCCAATACTTGTCAACACTACCGAGTATTCACATCCACAGCTATACTTATAAACTATTGAACAAACCATGGATGTTATGAATCATAACAAGCCTTAGATGTCTTAAAATCCTCGTTTTACGAGCACGGATGTAAAAATATGGGACTTATATTTTTGCAATGTTTCTATTGTAGGTAGTTCTATAGAGAATACTATTTTTCCTAGGATGCTGTAAACTGTACCTGGATAAAAATTATAAATTTCTCTTACTTGTTGTATAATATACTATTTAACACTTCATATATATTCATAATTGTTTATTAATTTAAATAAACAACTACATAGATATTAAAACTTTGACATCGTAACTTAAAATTGAACAGTGATAAAAAATGAACATCGACATTCGGAAGAATGTAAAAAGTGCCCTAATAAAGAGTGCTATACAAAATTTAGTTTGACATCACATTTGGAAATTATGCACAAGAATAAAAATCTGATGTGGCCAGCACATAACCTCTCGTCAGATATTTTACCTGGTTGTACGCATAAAACGAAAAATAATTTTAAATACGAGTACAAATACATATATTCATGTCTCACTACAAAATAATTCTCACATATATTTGCAAAATCTATGGGATATTTTAATATAAATTATGTACAATACATACATTTTCTTTATATTCAATATCCTGAAATTTTCTTTTTCTACTTTCCTTTTCTTTTTCTTTATATTCGTCATTTTTTCGCAAATACCTTTTGTATTTTTTTTACGTATATTCTTTTGCGTTGTTGACTTTTTTTTATTTTCATAATCTTCATAATAATGTACAAATATTTTTGACAATGGCATACAAATATTTTTGACAGTGACATTTACGTGTCAATTACAAACATTTGAATTTCATGCCTTGTAGTAGTTTGATCTGAGAATTTTTACATCAAATTATTTTATATGCATTTCTTTATCTCTAAATCTATAGAAGATATAATAATGAATTTATATTTATCGAATAAAGAATTTAACGTTCGTTAATATAAGTATTTACATAAATTTTCGATAAATAATATTTAGATGATTTTTTTCTTGTAACTACTACTTCCGGTTGTCCAATTGTTACCAAAACTTAATCAACTCTTCCCATTATTATTAGATTGAGGAATCCGTAGTTAAAATTGTCTTAAGTCTTATAGTATTTGACAAATCGTGAATCCAACATCCACACACACACACACATACGGACATCATCGTAAAAATGTTATAATCGGATTCTAAGGACCTTAAAACGTGCTTATTCACTAAAATCTGGATATGCGATTTTTAGCATGAATACAATACCTCTCTTAGCGAGAGGTAAAAATTGCTTAACCAACCTTAAGCTGTACCTAAATTGTATTTTATCAAATAATGTTTCTATTCTATTCTAATTTTACTCTTCGTTTCGTGGCTAATTCTAGTTAAAATTCCGTAAAGCGAATAATAGAGGCAGGCATTCGTGTTAGTGAGTAAAACATATTAAATAATGAAACGGGCTAAACGACCGTTGACAGGAAGTGGGCCAGGCGCGGGAAAATTTAGATTTCCATCATTTTGTCAGAAGTCAGAAGATCATCTTAATTAAACAATCTTGCGCGTGCTTACTGTTTTTGCTTGATGAATTATACAGCCAAGCCGAGTTGGGACACAGAGAACACGAAGAAATTCTCTGTCTTCCAGCTCTGTGTTAAACGCAGCTCGTTTTCCGCCCCAGAAATTAATATTAATTTCTAACTGGTTGCGAATTGCCGGGATATTCTCGGAATGCGATGTAGCGAAACTATAATATATACAGCGTGCTTCCCCTCTAATTTATATAGATTCATTTCACTCTGTTGTTATTAGATGCATTTAATACCATAATTAGAAGAAATAAGATAATTGTTTTAATGCTCGTTAAAGAACTAAACAAGCTCGGTAAATAGTAAATACGACCGTTGCTTAAAATAACGTTTTTTTTTATTTTGTTCATTTAACTTAATACATTTTAATAAAAAAATATGAAATAGGTGATTGTTTCATTGTTTACTACAAAGTTTATGTATTTTCGTAAAAATCTGATCCTTGTATCAATAATAATTAATTCGGTTAATAATGGGGTGCAGTACTCAGTTTTCAATTTTTTTTCTGAAATACTGAATAAAATGATAAATTTTCGCGATTATTACACTTTCCAAACGTGTATAGTTTTTGAAATATATATATATATATATATATATATATATATATATATATATATATATATATATATATATATATATATACATACACAGGGTGAGTCTGGGAAGACGCCCCCCTCCCTTTAACTGTTTTATTATAAGTAATAGAAAAAAATGGCTCATATAAAAGTTTTATTATTTTACATATACTATTTGATGGCAGATGTAGATATTTTTTACTTCGTTGTACGAAGTAAAGGAAGTATTGTAATCGCGAAAAATTTCGGTTTTGAGATTTCAACGGAAATATCCATTTTGACCATCCCTGAATCCATTCTGGCTAATTTCGTCGTGACGTCTGTACGTACGTACGTACGTACGTACGTACGTGCGTATGTATCTCGCATAACTCAAAAACGGTAATCCGTAGAAAGTTGAAATTTTGTACTTAGGACTTCTATAGCATCTAGTTGTGCACCTCCCTTTTTGGTCATTACATAATTTCCAGAAATGGTACTTTATTTGAAGCCCATAATAGATTTTAATGAAAAACTATATTAAAATATAATCCAAAACGTTTCAAACTTGGTATATAAGACTTTTATATCAAATGGAATAACATAGCAGATTTTAGTTAAAACAGGCTAACCGGAAGTGATATATTACCTGAAGTTGTTAACAGTTTTTCTTGAATAAAATGGTTTCATTTTGATTTTAGAAATAAATGCTTCAAATAAGAGTTTTAGAGAATTAAATTCTGCGTCTAGCACATCAAGTATTATTAAATTAGCCCTTTGTATAAGCGAGATATGTAAATTTAAAACTTAGATACTTTTTGGTTTTTGTAATGAAGCTTGCTATGGATTAGGACAAAAAATAAGAAAAAAATAAAAAATAGATGTTAATGTCAAATTATGTCAAACACGTGCAATATTATAATTGGGTCTATACTTCATCTTCATATTGGTCTTGCGTACAAGGAAGTCGTGTGGTGTCCACATCAGATTTTTTATAAAGTCAGGTTTACAAGATAGGACTATCAACTTTTATTTTTCAAATGGCAACCTATAATTATTTTAATAAAATAGAAACTGCCATTATTTCTCTTTTCAACGATGTATTATTTTTTATTAATGTATTTGAAAAATTTCGAGAAAAATGAGAATTTAGAAATATAGTCGTATCTTGTAAACCTGACTTTATAAAAAATATCTACATCTGCCATCAAATAGTATATGTAAAATAATAAAACTTGTATATGAGCCATTTTTTTCTACTACTTATAAAAAAAAAGTTAGAGGGGGGAGCGTCTTTCTAGACTCACCCTGTATATAGGGTGTAATCATACTTCGGAAAAAAATGAAAGGGCATATAGTACCGACCAAAATGAGAAAGGCTTAATCAACATGGGTCCGATCTTTAACTGTTTCCGAGCAAGAGGCCATTTACTATTAGAATCAAAGAAAATTGACAAAGATAGTGATTGAACAAAATTCTGTCTGTCAGTAAAATAAATGCCAAAACACTTAACATATAAATATATGTATTTTATTATCACAAGTTTTTAAAATATAAAATTATATTCTTTTCGCTTGGTAGACTGAAACAAAATTGAAGTTGTGACGTCAAATCGTTATAGCGCCAATTGTATCTGTTAATATTATGAATGAAAAGTTTTATATTTTAAAATTTTTTTGGTACAAAATCATTTGAAATTAATCTTATTTTAACAAAATATATGCAACTTTTTTCGTACTGCACCCCATTATTGATTGTGACTTTTGGTCCAAAGGGCGTACCAACAAACTGCAACTGAACTGAATTGATGGCTGATACCAATGCTCATTAACTGTTAATGTCAAGTTTTATTTAAGAAGTTAATTTTGAGAACATATAAATTGATTAATTTTTAAACTACCGAGTAATTTTCTCATGATAATCAACTTTTTATTACAATTTCATTTCGAAATGTTGAAAACACATGACACATGTCGTTTGACGGTTAATTGAACTTGCATCAGTTTGATATTTCACAAAATTACTAGAAAAACAAAAAGTAGAAGGAAATATTGAACACGTTCTAATTCATGGTTACAAGTTGCTAACTAAATATTTGAGCAGTACAAGATAAAAGTTGAATGCGACTATTTTTAATTAAATATTAGGAATATAAAAAATATAAAAATATACATCACCACGGCATATTACCCACTGCTTTGTACGCAAGATGACATATTTGTACCGTGCGGGTGTTTACCAGGCGTCACCTCACGGGCACACTTTTCTGGCGTGGAGAGTGCACCACAGGGGTCAATTTTGTGCCATTTAAAATTCTAATTATTTGGCTACGGTCGGGATCAAACACGGTTCCCAGATTCGCGATCAGACAATCAGGCACGGGGCCCTGAGACCTCGTTAGGAATCATATTTCTAAATTGACATGTGTAATAAAATGAGGCGAAAGTTTCTTGTGATTCAAATTATCTAAGTTACCTACAACTATTTACTGTTGGATATAAATTTTCACAGATGTTCTTACGCGACAAAAAACAAGAAAAGTTAAGGCCGCCACGCACTTGAGCGACGCGAAGCGAAGAGAAGTTTTTTCATTCAATGTATTCTTATGTAAATAGTCGCCTCGTTGCTCTGCTCTTCGCTGCTCCAAAGTGCGCGTATACACATAAGAATACATTGAATGAAAAAACTTCTCTTCGCTTCGCTTCGGTCGCTGAAGTGCGCGTTGGCCTTTAATGTCTTCATTGAACTTAATCGGGTGTTGTCATTATTTAAAATTTAAAACAATTTCTAAAACTCTTGTTTTAACCTAAACAATTCAATTAGAGTTTAATATCTAATTTTAATGCATATTTACACGCTGATTTCTGAGCTTTTGATTCTCCTATTACAAAGATATACGGTTACCTTAATTCAAATTTAGGTATCGTATTATTTAATAATTTAAACTTAATTAAAATAGTTTATATGGTATTTTCCATTTATAATGGAACTTGTTTCAACAACTTTACAATTACTCATACAAAATACAATGTATATTTATTTAACATCTCATTAATCTATTCGTATATTGTATTACAAACGAAACTTTTAGTTTTTATTTCATAACAAATTTATACAGGTTGATTCACGAAAAGTGTCTAATTTAGCACCTTAGGCTTGATTTACATTTGTGGTACAATGACGGTACAGTAACGGTACGATGACAGTACGATACTTCTTGCTGTGATGTATTTTAATGTATCCATTTACATCTACCTTCTCGGTACAATAACAGTACAAAGACGGCACATTAATATTCACTAACTTACATTAGCGATGCGACCACGGTACAGTATAGTTTTGTTTCTATTGAAAAAAATGAAACAAATGTCATACATATGTGTCAAAATAATTATGCTAATTATGTTTTCGTACGCATAATAATGACAATTGAAGAGTTTGCAGCAAGACGGTGGTAGCTCTACAAATTTCTGGCAATGGTTCTTTTGAACCTTTTCATCGTTAAAACATTTTAAAAGATAATTAATTAATTTGACACCCTTCAGTTTGATATTTCCCAAAATTACATAACTTTGATTGCAAAAATGCGACAAAGTAATTTGTGTTTCTGGAATAAAGGCGCTAAATCAGACTATTCGTGAATAACCATTTTTTACCTCCCGCTACCCTTGGTAAGGGAGGTATAGGGATCGTGCTATAAATCGCATATCGAGATTTTGGTAAATGACCACGTTTTAAGGTCCCTAGAATCCAATTTTAACATTTTCACGATGATGTCTGTGTCTATGTGTGGATCCTCCACTCTAACTCAAATACCATTATTCAGAAAATTTTAAAACCTTGTATTTCGAACTTTTTCTATAATAGAAAGAGCCCATTAGATTTTGATGAAAATCGGATAACCGGAAATGGCACTTTACTAGAAGCTCAAAATAGTTTTTCTTCGAAAAATACCTTTAAATGTTATTTTTTCGAGATTTATTGTTATTATAAAAATTAAAGATTATTAAATTTTCTATTGATTTGCATTAATACTTTTTCTATATATTTTATGGATAAATTTATAAAATTATCTATAATTTCAATCCCAGAGCCCACGCTTTAAACGAACAAAACGCAGTTATTCAAATGTATGTAACTGACAGGTAAATGTTACTATCAAAAAACTAATCATTTCAAAATAATATTAGTAACGTTTTAAAATGAAAAATATAAATAGAACAATAGAAAAGGAATTCAATAGTTTCCAGCATAAGTAAATATATGTAGGTATGTATTTAGATTAATATAAAAAATAACGATTCACAAAAATGTTTAAGTAATCCTCATTTTTGAATTAGTGAATTCTATTCTATCCCGGTATTTAAAATTTAATCTTCATTTTATTATATCTCCGGTGGCTCAATGTTTAGAGCAACGCCTCATAAGTCATGAGTGCGCTCGGGGGTTCGAATCCCACTAAGGCATGGATATGTGTGAATGTGAACCTACTGTGTAATTGAGATTTAATCCTGTTTAAAAAAAAGGTAGTTACTTGGATTAGAGTAGACTATATTTTACGAAATAAACTGTCAAAATTAGAGTAAAATTCGCTAATCTGAAAATAAGGATTAACTTCATCTTTTTTGTTACTCGGGCTGTAAATGGCGGGAGGTATTGTGTTGGCCACACCAGATTTTTAAATCTAAATAAGAGCTTTTAATATGCCTACATCTACGTAATTGACTTAAAAGGAACTTCAAATGCAAGTATTTATATTTCTTCTTCAACATCAATGAACTACTATTACACGGAGAGTTTATTTAACTCCTTTCCGAAGTTTACATCTGGAATTCTACGCATTTCATTAGCAATTTCAGTAGAAATTCAGTTGCACTTGTAGTTATATTACAGTTTCTTCAAAGGTCCTACTGTTTCTAGAGGCTTCCAAATAACATCGCAGTAATTGTAATTATACAAGGGATTTAAACTTATAATTTCATGTTTTACTAAACTGTTTTAAACAGACATGAAGCCCATGAGAAAACGATACGTAAATGCTCTCTGTGGTATATATACATTAAAACAATAAGTTATTTGTTTTCTTGAGACCATGATGATATATTATTTTAATTTGTAGTGAGCATTAAATAATTTCTAAACACCTATTTTATTTCCAGAAAATTTGCTTTAGCACAAAAGTAATATATTAGCAATGTATTGTTGTATTGTAACCAAGATTTAAACAAATGTCTTCTACCCTAACAATTATAAATTTTAATAACTAAAAATTGAGTTTTTTACACTATCTAAAACACTTGAACAACCGGCCTATAAAATTTGCATTTGTATATAATTGAGGCACATAATACGCGAGGTACAAATATTTTGATAATTTTTGCCTAATAATTTCCTTTTTTCCTAGTCCAGTCAACGAATATTTAAAAATGGGTTGTAGACAGACTTTTGTGCCCACTTTTTTGACGTTTGGCTGTGTTCGGAGGTTTTTAGAGATGAATATACCAAAAGGCCTGGGGTCCCCGAGGGGAGCTAACTTCAAGGCATAGAAAATATGTATTTTTTGGTTTTTTCGTTTATATCTCGATAATGATTGGTCCTAGCAAACATGTCATAATCACAAATTTAAAGTTGACAAAATGTGGCATAAAACAATTTGCTATTAATTTTTTTGTTATCCGTAACCGTTTTATAGTTGTAAACTGTAGAAAATCTTTTTTTAAAAAATAAATTTCACTGTCATTTCTATTTTAACCTCCCGCTACCCTTAGTAAGGGAGGTATAAGGATCGTGGTAAAAATCGCATATCTAGATTTTGGTAAATGACCACGTTAGAATCCCTAGAATCCAATTTTAATATTTTCACGATGTGTACGTATGTGTGTATGTGTGGATCCTCCGCTCTGACTCAAATACTATTAATCGAAAAATTTTGAAACCTTGTATTTCGACCTTGTTCTAAGATGGAAAGAACCCATTAGATTTTGTGTATATCGGTTAATCGGAAATGGCACTTTACTTGAAGCTTTTCGAGATTTATATTATTATAAAAATTAATTATTAAATTTTCTACAGTTTTGCATTAATACACTTTTTATGTATTTTATGGATAAATTTATAAAATTATCTATAAATTAAATCCCGGATCCTACTACAAACAAAACTTCTTGGTTACGCAGTTATTCAAATGTATGTAACTAACAGATGAATGTCACTGTCAAAAAACTGGTCATTTCAAATTAATAATAGTAAAGTTTTAAAAAGAAAAAAGTAAATAGAACAATAGGAAAGGAAATCAATACAGTTTCCAGCATAAGAACATATAGAGGTATGTATTTAGATTAATAAAAATTAAAAATTCGCAAAAAAGTTTAAACTAACCTTCTTCATTTTATTATCATAAAAGGTAGTTACTTGGATTAGATTAGACTATATTTTAAGAAATAAACTGCCAAAATTAGAGTAAAATTCACTAATCCAAAAATTAGGATCAGATTACTCTTTTTTGTGACTCGGTTTGTAAATGGCGGGAGGTATTGTGTTGGCCACATCAGATTTTTTAACTATTGAAACCTTGAATGAAATCCTGTTTAGAGGTAAATCAAAACGGAATTATATCTGACATTTGGGTTGATAGTTTAATCCAAATAGTATGACGAAGGAAATTATTTGGCAGATGGGATTGGCATGAGCCGTGATCCTTTAATCTCAACAATGCGTAATTAAGTTGAAAATATGTTAGTTGACCCTTCATCAAACGGCGTCAAGAAGTATGATCCCTCGGGAGAACATATTCTCGAAGCCCGTCATCAGCCTGATGATACGGGCAAGACGGATGCCTGTCGGTGTACTATATACTACTGTACAGTATAAGGAATAGGTGTCCAATCTTTTGGATTTTTTGAACCGCATCGCAAAAATATGTAAAGACCACATATAGAATTAACAATGAATATAATAAAACAACGTGTATACTCTTTTAAACAAAAAAAAAAAAAATACCAACATAACATTTTTAATGTGAACAATCTTTTTTTGATACCAATGCATATTTTTCTATAAATAGGTGCAACTTATAAAAGTCCAGTATAGATATTTGAATAATTAGTTTTTTCAAATTGTAAATTTGCATCTCTATTATATTTTGAAAAATATCATTATTTAAATAGCCCCAAATTTGAAAATATCACCAAATATCCATCAGATATTTTACAATTAATTTTTGAAATTTGGATAATATTGTGAAAAAGTCATGTGATCTGAAACAGAATGTGACGTCCCAACACATACATCTTCATCGGTTCCAATTGGCCCCTATATAGTGTCAATTCTATGTGTTACAAGTGTTATCATTAGTATATTGTCAAAGTGGTCAAACAAGTATTAAATTTTTGAGTTTGGTTCGTGTTAGAAAAAAAATCCAATATAAAATGAGTAATTTACAGTATCGTATTGTGCCTTCTTGCAAAATAGCTGCTAGGAGCAAACCTACTATTGAATTTATAAATATGCCAAAAGATGCGAAGAAAAGAAAATTCTAGCTGGAAGCAGTAGGTCGAAGAGCTGATGGTTGGGTTTTTACATTTTATTTTACCTTAACTCTTTAACACACCTTATTTCGACAATAGTAAAACAGTCGTTTTCTGTTATAAATTCAGCCATCATGCAGCTTTCGATTTTCGGTAAACTGTCCGACTTAGCTTGAGTGTATTCTGTATTAGCCTTAGCCATTATTACTCGTTTATAATGGAAAATGTCAGCATCAAATGTCAAATTAGAAGTTTGTTATTAACATGTCACAAACTATCGCCTACGTTTATTTATATAAATAACAAAAATAAATGTAGGTGATGGAAAAACTGTTTTTCTATTGGCTGTGAATGACGTAATGTATGTGCTTCTACGATACAGGAGTGGAAGGTTGTTTTTCATGACTATTTTTGGCGCCAATATTCGTATTTAATTAATTACGAAAATAACAACAAATTATTAAAAAAATAATTATTAATAAGAAAAAAACTTACATTTAAACTACTTTTTGAAAAATGTGAAACAAGCTCATTGGTAATTTTTTGGCATTATTATGTTGCAAACTATAAATTATAACTGTAAAATTGTTGATCACAACAAACGATTTTGTTTATACGAGTAACTAAGAGAAGGGAATTTCATTAATATTTAATCTAGAATTTTTTGAAGAATGAAAGGTATAAAAGTATAGATTTCAAAGCATGTCTTAATTTGTAAATTATATATTGTGGAAGGCACTGAAATGTAACTTTGGACGCCTTTTACTGACGACATGAGGTGGCACTGGCAGAATGAATTACTCGCGACTTTTTATATAAAAGTATGTTAACTTATTTAGTCCATATATTTATTATTAAATTGTAATTTTTTTCTTCACTTCGGCCCCTTAAGGAAGGCGCCCCGATGCAACGCATCCTCTGCTTACCGCCTGGAGCTGGCACTCAGGGCCGCGCCGTGCGGGTGGGCAGGTTGTGCCCCGCACAAAGGCACCTGACTTTGAGGAGCGCCGTTTCAGGATAGTAAAGTAAATAATAGTAAATTTTTATAAAATGCTATTCGTAAAGACAAAATTACTATAAAACTTACAAATTAACGTGATAAAAGTGAATAATATATTTTTTAATTTGTTTATCATATCAATCGGTTCGTTTAGCATTGTTATATTGAAATAATAACTAAGAAAATGTTGATTACAACAATGAATATATTGATTATAACTCAAGAATATTGATTACAAAAATGAATCCCTCAATGAATCCAATATTTAAATCCCTATTATCATTTTGCAAAGAATGCATATACAATTTTGAAATCTGTTGTAAAATTATTGATTACAATAAACGATTTTGATTATAACCTATTGATTACAAGAATGAATCTAGGAAAATTTCATCAATATGATAAATCTAGCATTTTTGAAGAACAAAAAGTATAGTTTAAACTTTAATTTGCAAATTTTACATCATGAGGAGAAGGGGTGCTAAAATGTAACATAGCACAAAGGCGCCTAATACCCACGGAGCGGTCCTGCCGGCGCTGTTCATATTGTGTCTATAAAACACCTTTCAAATCAAATCATAGAAATATTCGAGCCGTAAAAATTGTTTTTATGGTTGCAACCGGGTCGCGATCCTTAGTTTGGCCCTGCTGTATAGAATACGAGTATACATCGCAAGCCCAGGCGACAACAACCGATGTAATCCGCACCACGACGTCCCGGGCGTTTACTTGGCTGTTGTCGCCCGGTGTAATTTGTTTCCGCGCGGTCGACTCAACTATGGAAATTAACTCTGTAAATCTTATCCAGGAACGCCCTAATTTTTCACACTTTGTGAATAGCGGCTTCCCTTTCAGCGTCGCTGCTAGCGCCGCGCCGCACCGCGCCAGGCCGCCGCCGGCAATGTGGAGCACTGCGTCGCGTCCAACGAATGTTTTATTTATGTTTCACATACCACCGGCCTGGTTTGTTAGTTACGCCAAGTACATTTGTTATCGTTATTACCGGTTACGTTATTTACCGACTCGTCGCTGACTGTTTCCGGATGTTTTTGCGCAATGCAAAAGAACGCCTCTAAATCAGATTAGGTATCCGCTTCTGTCATCGACTTCCATACTCGAATAAATTTTAAACTTTCCAAGCTTTGTTACAACATATTTTATGGTACGCACCAAGTGTATTTTTCCACTTGAAAGCGCGCACTGGCTTTGGTAAAACACCGATACTTTCTGCATTCTATGACAGTTGAAAGCAAAAATTACAAAATAAATCAAAGTACTCGTAAATATGAAACAAAACTAAATAAAAACTCTGTTTCATACGCCACCTTTGACCAACAGTCATCATTTTCATATAAATTGTCTAGGGAAGATAAGTTGACATATAAAATTGAAAACATTTGACATTCTGCATTATTATTGTTGATTATAATATGATTAAATCTGTGATATAAACTGTATATAGTTGCTAAAGCTCTTCTGAATTTTTTTAAAATGTTTAAATTGGTTTATATTGCAATAGGTATTTTACCTCCCCAGGCCCGGATTAGCATTTCTTTACGCCCTAGGCCAAAATTCATGACTGCACCCCCCTCCCCCACTCAATATGTACCGAGTTTTAATAATGCTTGATTTCATTAATTTCTTGTTCTATATCGGTGCCTTTATGAGTCTATAAACGCACTGAAAACATGTTAAGAAGATCTATCATGGACTGTTTTCGGAGCTTTTCGTTTTCTAGAGGTGGTATGACTTACTGCTTTTAAAACTAATACATAAATAACATATCAACATCAAATTACTGTCAGTCAACAAAGAATTTTCATTCCTGAAGTTCAATTTGTTAACGGGAAGTGCTACCAACGTAAGTGATTTTACAAGTCCCATTTATTAAAAATCTAATAGAATTATAACATTAACTCAGTAGAAAAAATTATATAAAAACATGTTTCATAAGAACTGTGATCGCACTCGTTCTTTATAAAACTCACCGCGAAGCGGCTCGTTCTCCAAAGTTGGACTCGTGGGTTAACAGATTGCCTTATGAAATTTGTTTTTCAATATACCTATTATTATCAGTCATCAAAAATACATTTACCATCTTTTTATAACTAACTAAAGATTACAACTTTTATTTTGCTTCTCTATCTCTCGAATGAAACGCACATAAACAATAATTTTGGACTTATTAGATGCAGTTTTTAATTCTGAACAGTTTTCGTATTCATACTTTTATTCTAAAATTAATAGGGCAGAAATTAGTCATGAAAATTTTACCACTGTATTTGCTAAGATTCATAAGTAGACACCCGGTATATAAATATTAGAATTATTTAAAATCTTCGACAACTGTCATAGCTCAACAGGATTTACCAACCACTCTACTATACTGATTTTGTATAATTAAAGCAAATGTGACTGTTTACGTCGTCTAGTAGAGGTGATGTCGAATGTCATGAGCTATGAAATGCGCAGATCAAGAAGAGAGACAGCTAGACAAAGGTCAGACAATAGGGGAGAGAGAAAGATAGAGTTTTGCTTTCTGCGCAACAGCTCTTGAGATTTGGCACGGCTATAGCTGCAGGCACTTCTTTCTTTCCGTTTTCCCATTTATCCAACTACTCGATGTGCGCCCCCTGCGTGCCTGCGCCCTAGGCCATGGCCTAGGTTGGCCTTATGGGTAATCCGGGCCTGTACCTCCCGCTATCCCTGGTAAGGGAGGTAGGTATAGGGATCGTGCTAAAAATGACCACGTTTTAAGGTCTCTAGAATCCAAATTTAACATTTTCACGATGATGTCTGTGCGTATGTGTGTGTATGTATGTGTGGATGAAAATATTCAAATCTTACTTTATTCTAATATAGGAAGAAGCCTTTATATGTTGGTGTAAATCAGATATACGGAAATAGCAATTAACTTGAAGCTCAAAATAGTTTTTCTTTTATTCATTTTATTTTTTTAAGATTATGTTATTATAAAAATTATTACATTTTCTATAGGTTCGCATTAATACTTTTTCTGTATGTTTCATGGTTAAATTTATAAAATTTTCTATAATTCAAATCCCGGATCCTACGCTTTAAACAAACACAACTCCTTGGTTACTCAGGTCATATCTAAAATGTATATAACTGACAGATAAATGGCACTGCAAAAGAACTCATCATTTCAAATTAATAATAGTAACGTTTTAAAAAGAAAATAGTAAATAGAACCATAGTTATATGTAATGGAACTTAATATAGTTTCCAGCATACGTAAATATATAAGTACAGTAAAATTATTGAATGATGTCTGATCAAGGTCATCTATATCAAATTAAAAAATTGGCATATATTTATCTCTCTCACAAGAACCGTGTGCGATAAAGATGGATATAACACGCTTGTCTTTCAAAAATTTATATTGTTTCGACCAAGTTAAGACATTCCATTATAAAACGATGCTCGTTGTAGACAATACTGTCGCTGTAACGTAAGTTTATTTATTGATTCAGATATATTACCTTGATTCATTTCCGTATGAATAACATTATTTTCTGTCAGTATCACTGACACTGACACTGTGTCAGTATCTTATGTTATTTGTAAAAAAATCTAATAACATATTTTTCGCAACGCACCAATTATTGTACGTTTGCACTTCCAAATTACTGAAATACAACACGGATAAAATAATTGCAATTTTACTAGTTTTCCTGTTCCAAAACAGATTTTATTTACTGATCTGCGTAAACATAAACACAATAAACGATTGAACATGATTTCACGGTACGTTTCATTTTTTCCCAATGATAACGCTGTATTTTTTTTATGAAAATTGGATTGAATTTGTGAGAAGAATAATGAACGGTCTACTGAAATATTAATAACAGGCCAAAGAATATTTTGTTGATTTTCTTGCTTAAGTAGGTAAACAGATTTTCTTGTCATCGTGCAAGATGAATCATTTAATTCTGTTATTACATCATTTGTATTATTATTTATTTATTTATCATAATTAAACTTACACAAAAGTGTATTGTTTAAAAAAATAACTTTAGTCCACTTCTTTGCAAAAAAAACCACTTTCTATCTTCCTTACTTTTATAGATTTCTAATTTTTGTAACTTACTTTACTTTAGCATCATATTTAAATATTAGAAAATTTACTGAATGTTAAGAAATATAAAATAAACATTCATGAACAATTATATAATAATTTAAAAATTTTATAGGACGTTTTTGTAGAAACGCTCAAACTTTAAAATGTAATAACTTCTGACTGATAATATTTGAAAAAAAAATGAACGAACCGCTGTACAGTGGAAAATATATATGTAACTCATATTTACCCAATTTGGACTTTGATGGTTTTTACCGAAATTGTTGTTTTAAAACATTTTATATATTCGTGTACATCTGATAGATAGTTTAAAGAAATCATTATTACATACAAAAATATTTGTCCTTAGATAAAAAGAAAGAAAAAAAAAACATTTCAGCTCACTGAAATATTGGCTTATGTTTGTTTAATACTGATTGGTTTTGATTAATAGCTATCTAAATATGTCAGAACAAACGTTGCACTTTGACAAAACAGTTTGTTAAAATCTAATTACGCTGACTATGTTAGCAGTTGTAGAATTGGCAATTTTCAAGAACCAATATCTAGAGTTGACATGAGGACTCTTGTGTTCAACTTTGTTACAAATCTACTCCAAATATATTATTATATATTATTACAATGTATAAATATTCATATTTATATATATTTATTGATACTTGTAATAGATTTTTAAATAAGCTACCATAAATCGGTTATTACCTCCCGCTACCCTTGGTAAGGGAGATATAGGGATCGTGCTAAAAATCGCACGTTTTAAGTTCCCTAGAATCCAACTTTAACATTTTCACGATGATGTCTGTGTGTATGTAGGTATGTATTTATGTGTGTATGTGTGTGTATGTATGTGTGGATCCTCCACTCTAACTCAAATGCTATCATTCGGAAAATTTTGAAAACTTATATTTCGACCTTTTTATAATATGGAAAGAGTCCATTAGATTTTGGTGTAAATCAGATAACCGGAAATGGCACTTTACTTGAGGTTAAAAATAGTTTTTCTTTTAAATGTTATTTTTTCGAGATTAAAGTTATTATAAAAATTAAATATTATTAAATTTTCTACAGACTTGCATTAATACCTGTCGTACATATTTTATGGATAAATTTATAAAATTATCTATAATTTAAATCTCGGAGCCTACGCATTAAACAAACAAAACTGGTTGGTTGCGCAGTAATTCAAATACAGGTAACTGACAGATAAATGCTACTGTCAAAGTACTAATCATTGCAAATTAATAATAGTAACGTTTTAAAAAGAAAAAAGTAAATGCAACAATGGGATAGGAAATCAATACAGTCTCCAGCATAAGTAAATATGTAAGTATGTATTTAGATTAATTAAAATTAATGATTCACAAAAAAGTTTAAGCTAATCCGCATTTTTGGTTTAGTGAATTCTATTCTATCCCGGTATTTAAAATTTAATTTTCATATTATTATCAAAAAAGGTAGTTACTTGGATTAGATAGACTATATTTTAAGAAATAATCTATCAAAATTAGAGTAATATTCGCTAATTCAAAAATAAGGATTAACTTAATCTTTTTATGTGACTCGGGCTGTACATGGCGGGAGGTATTGTGTTGGCCACACCAGATTTTTTTGTATTGTATTATTCATTTGTTAAGGATCAGTTTCATTCTAAATAAAGAAAATGGAACCATTATAAGTGGAAGTGCAAAAATAATTAATTAGGTAACGAAACAAAGGCCCCAGTGAATTTTATAGTATACGAGTACAATAGTGACCTTTTTGCAAAAGGCAATACGATCGATTCTATACACATAATTATAACGGGAACTTAACTTCTGTATGTTTTCTCTGTCTGTTATAATATGCATATTACTATATTGTATTCTCTTCTTTTACTTCGTCGTCTTTTTCTTTGCGGTTATGCCTGCATCGCTACAGGGCTTGCATATTTGAATATCAGTTTCCACTTAACTCGATCTAAAGTTGACATGTTTCATATCTTCTTTTATTTTTTGGCCCAACCATCGTTTCTTTGGTCTCCCGCGTGGCTGTAGTCTTGGAAGAATAAAATGTACTAAATGTAGTGTAATTGTTGAAACTATACTGTACTCCAATTTAGACATTTTGCAAATCTTTTTCGCAATTCAATATTAATGCGTCTGCCTGTCAGTAAGTCTTATCTATGCTGCCTTTCCCTTCCAGTTCTGCTTCTAATTTCTTCCTTGCAGCTTCCATTCCAATTTATCATGCTACCCAAGTATTTGAATGAACTAACCACATCTCAAAACTTTCTAAGTAGTTTTTCCTTCTTTTCCATGGTACATATTTTGCAACCATACAGTAATATACTTCAAATTAGACATTTGGAAATCTTTTTCATAATTCAATATAAATGCGTCTGTTTGTTCGTAAGTCTTGTATTTTACTGTATGCTGCCTTTCTCTGTCCAATTCTGCTTCCAATTTCTTCGTTGCAGCTTCCATTCCAAATTATCACGCATCCCAAGTATTTGAATGAATTTACTTGCTCCATTCTCTCTCCGTTCAACCATTTTTTTATTATTATTATTATATTACAAGAGGTGGTCTCCTGTGGATCCCTGTACTGCGACTTGTAGATCTATTGTACCCTCTAGATTTACTCCTATTCTAGGAGTCCTGTTTGTTTAATAAACTCCAGGGTTTTCTTCAGATCTAAATCTCTTATCATATCCTCCTGTATCTTTTCTGTCCCCAGGATATTATATCTGCTGCTCATAAAGGCTTCACAGTGACATATAAGGTGCTGAGGGGTTTCATCCTCTTCACTACACCCCCTGCATGTTGGTTCTACCAGTTCTACCCTGTAGGTTTTATTGATGGTAGACTTTTTGCTTGTCCGGTCTGGCACCATTCGAAGGATGGAGTTGTTTTTTATGTCTTTGCCATCTCTCCATTTATCTTCTCTCGAGTAAATTCTCATTCTGTAAGCTCCGCTAACTACACTCACCTTTACTATTAAGTGTAACCATACCTGTACAGGTGTGGAATCCCAAGATTAACTCGTCGTTACCATGACAACCATAGAAGTTAATACGGCGAGGAAGGTGAAAGGTAAGGGGTATTTTTCGCTACTCTATCATAGCGTAGTCTCTTTTTACGCTATCCTTATTACATTTGATTTTTAATATTTGGACAGTAAATCAAATTCGTTTATTTATGGATAATCTTGTGTATCACACGTCCGAATACTGTTTTGTGAAGTTTGTATTTAAAAACTAAATTTTGTTAGTAAATCCTCTTTCTACCACAGAAATCAAATCTATTTACTTGTCGAACAGTAAATAATTTAAGAATTTATATTATTTTATTCATTTTCTGGTCGCGAATCTGAGGAACCGGGTTCGATTCCGACCGACGCCAAATATTTCGAATTTTAAATGGCACTAAATTGACCCCTGTGACGCACTCTCCACGCCAGCAATGAGCGCCCGTGAGGTGACGCCTAGTAAACGCCCGCACGATACGAATATGTCATCATCAGTACCGATATCTGCGTACAAAGCAGATTGGTACACCCAGCAGTGGATAATATGCCGTGGCGATGTATATTTTCTTATATTCCTAATATTTAATTGAAAATACTCATTCAACTTTTATCTTGTAGTGCTGAAATATTCAGTTAGCAACTTTTAATATGCCGTGATAAAATATATACAGTTATTTGTTTATTTATTCTTTTATCACGATACTTTCTCGGAAATTTGCATGATTTGTGTACATATATTGTTTCTAGTCTTTATGTGTTCTAAATTTGATATGTTACGCTACGTACGTATTAGATTTGAAAGTTAAGTAAACTATAATGAAAGCAGCGCTTGAGCATCCTATAAAGTATAAAAATAAAACTAAATGAAGATCACATAAAAAGTCGTATTATGACAGAACAAGCTGCCTCCTTTCTACTTTAGTTGCATGCAAAACAGTTTCCCTAATAGTTTCAAAATAGTCTCGTTAACTCTTAAGTTATAGCACTCTTTAATTACACGACCTTCCACCATATCGCAGCCTGTAGCACGTGTTAGAGGAACAAGACAATGTTTTCATTATTCATAGGAGAATACATTTTGATTCAAGGTTATTATTTCTAAGTGAAGTTCATATCAAGTCACAGAATCCGAGAATTAATTCGATTATAGTTAATAAGCACTTAAGAGTTAAGCCTGATGTTCGATATCTAGGGAATTCCGCACCGTTCTCATTCATTCAAGACAGATTCATTAAAATCCGGAGCTAAAGGGGATGTTTTACATGATTACCTAACCGGAACAAATTACAAACCAGAAATATTTTCGCAACAGTACAAAATTCGATGTCTTTATTAAGAAAGAAGGCAATCTTCTAAATGACGCACTTATTTAATAAAACGTTACAAGATTCCATTTCATTATACGACGTACTTTCCCATATTTTTTAATTACGCAATTCAAGGCTGAATCAATATCAGAAAAGATAAAGAAGAGAATTCGTTATATTACAAGAGAAAAGTATTGTAACGTTTATTTATTTGGGTAATGTGTAAAAATAAGCGAAATATTAATAAAATAAAAGTATATTAAACGATAAATAAGAAAAAGTTTATAAAAATAAAGAACACTATGAATAAAACTTGAAGTAAAAACACTCGGTGTAGTTTCAAATATAACAATTTATTGATACTTTATGCGCATTTCGGCTTACGCCATCATCAGAAGTATGTACAATAGAGTAAAAGTATGTGAACATCGGTATTTATAATCGTCAAGCTGTAAGGGTTATTAGGAAAAACCAATCGAAATTCATAAAGGGGAAAGTAGCGGGGATTTGAGTAATTCTATTTGTTCGTTCATAAGTAGTTTACCTAAAGATACAGCTTTCTTAATTTCAAAGGCTTCTAATAAACTGATTTTATAATAATTATTGTCTATATGTAACTTTAAGCAAAATGTTAGTTAACCACAAATTAGGAAATAATTGTAAATTTGAAAAAAGTGGAGTTTATGAAATTAGTTGCAATAATTGTAACCATATTTACATAGGAAAAACCAATAGAAATTTTAACACTAGATTTACCGAACACATGAGAGCCTGGAGATTAAATAAACCGTACAATTCCAATCTTGCTAACCATTTAATAGAAAAGGGACATTCCTGCAATATTTCTAATTTAAAAATTTTACATATAGACAATAATTATTATAAAATCAGTTTATTAGAAGCCTTTGAAATTAAGAAAGCTGTATCTTTAGGTAAACAACTTATGAACGAACAAATAGAATTACTCAAATCCCCGCTACTTTCCCCTTTATGAATTTCGATTGGTTTTTCCTAATAACCCTTACAGCTTGACGATTATAAATACCGATGTTCACATACTTTTACTCTATTGTACTTCTGATGATGGCGTAAGCCGAAATGCGCATAAAGTATCAATAAATTGTTATATTTGAAACTACACCGAGTGTTTTTACTTCAAGTTTTAACAATGTTTCAACGAGTGCCTACGGTTAAATCGATCAATTTAATTAACACTATGAATAAACAAATATAAACACTAATTACGAATTACAGACTAAGAATATTATTAAATACATAAAAACACTAAGATTATTTATTTGTGTGATATTTATTCCTCAATTTATTTCACTATATTTATATCAGTAGCTATTTATTTCAACACTCGTTACCCGCTTGTCTAGACTCATCGTAGACTAACTTTTAGACTAACTAGACTCGTATTGATTTATATCACTATTTATTTCACATCGAATAAGGTATCCTGTTTAATGACGACCGTAAGTTGTGGACGGACTGTCATAGACTACCAGGGTTATACCTGTAATCTATGCTGTGTAAAATACGGCATTGTCTACGTGTAGACATTAGCTGCATTATATATCTATATCATTTCAGACTCATTCTCATTGTTGAAGTTTGTGACGTCAAACTAAATCATAAACCTAAAGTTTGGACCTTGCAATGTTTAGCTTTATGATTTGGAGTGTGAATGGAGTCATTACATAATATGCGGCCAAAGTCTTTAAATCTAAAGTATAAACCATAAACCATAAATCTAAACCTAATTTCCATTTGTGAATGTACCTTAAGAGAAACAGCCAGGGGCGCGCCGTACCATTGTGTCGCCCGTGTGCCAATGCTCATCTTGACGCCCCCCCCCCCCCAATTCAACATTCAAAGAACATAAAAAAGTGGCCTAAAAAGGTGCAAACTAAAATCTAGTATTATTTCATATTTGGAAAGTATGTATTAAAAAAAAAACTGCAAAATTTACATTTTTGCCTATATATAATGACCTACGGATTTTTTCTCAAATAACGACACCACTAAAATGGTCTTCTAAGGGGGCAACAATTATGTGAACACTTTAACTTGAACAGCCTGTGTACTTTTTCATAGTTACCATATGTTTTAAATAAACCACAATAATTGTTTTTACCCTATAAAATTAATAATTCTTATATTTTCTGCTTGAAACATACATACATCGTTGGAAAGCTAAAATAAACTCTCTTTCAATGGTATAATTTTGCGACTATGGAAATTATAAATTGGACTCCATTACTTGAAATCTAATAGTGATAAAAAATCTGAGCATCGTCGTTTGAAGGAAAATAAAAAAGGGTCCTTAAAGACGTGCAAACCAAAATTCCACATAATTTCATATTTGGAAGTTATTTGTGAATATAAAAGAAAGCGGCTAGAGTACCGAACGCGAGACCGTGTTCAAAAAATTAAGATCTCAAATGGCATGGTTTTCGCAAATTCTCTAAATATACCCCAACATTACCCAACCTAACGCCCAAACTCAAGCTTGGAAAACGCGGGCCAAGTATTATGCGTTAGGTGAGGTTATTGTTGTTCTTTTTAGAGTAATATAAAAGCAACCTTAGTAAGCTATTCAACAACGGTCCCGCGTTCGTGCCGGGATTTGAATTTTTAACAACGGTCCCGAAAGTTAAGATACGTCTCTTCGACGTTTCTAGTACTAAACGAGGTTCTAAATCACGTCATTTGGAGTTTTGTACAGTAACTATTTGTATATGCATTTTTCGGGAAAAACAAAAACATCTTTAAAATAGTCTACTAATGGGGCAACTTTGCCCTAATTTCATCGATTTCGTATCTCTTATAGTTTACGAGATCCCAATGTGAGTCTCGAAAAACGGGCATATTAAATTAAAAAACTTAAGTCTTATTACAATTTTGCTCGCCGTGTCGCCCCTGACCAAGTGTCGCCCGTGGACGCACACATCGCACCCGGTGACGGGTGCCCCTAAGATGTATACACATTTTTTTCTAAAAACTGTTATCATTACTTTTTGAAAAGAATGTTGCCTTTATAAATAGTATGACAAAGAACCAATTAATTCATAGAACGCAGTAAATTAAAATTCCAAGTATATTATTTTCATATTTCCTTTGTATTTCCAAGAATTTTTTTCCTTTTTATAAAATCTTTTAATGTTTGGTCCTTTTGTTTCGAAAACACCATATTAAATAGTTTAAATGTTTCCAAAGGCAACAAAGAAATACAAATTGGAATTCATGAGTCGAAAAAATTCTTTTATAAAGTGAAAAACAATATTTACCTTTCCACAAAAATACAATAAAAACAAACACAAAAGATTACACATCAGTACGCGGAATGGAAGTATAAATAAAACTCTACTGTTTGACTTTCCAGTGAATGTTAAATTACAAAAATGATTGATATCATATTACACTTCATATAAAAAAAGTTACTAATCAAACCATGAAGAATTTTTCCGGTATTCGCGGGCTTTCCCTCGCTTCATATGCGTCGAATTTCCATGCAAATTTTCGTTATAACCTCCGGTATAAAAATTATAAGGAATAAGGTGCCCGGAATGCAGAATATAATAACAGTAGTAGTTTTTCATGATAAACGGTAAAGGCCGTAATGGGGAAGAGTTCGTTCTCTCGTTCGCTTGCGAAGCTCTACGCAGGTGTTTGAAAAATGGGGTCCATACATTTGCCGTTCGCTCGAAGATACGACGTGATATTAAGATTTAGTGTACAGATTTGGAAATGATAACGGATTTCTTGTACTAATGAAAATGGAAAATGGGATTAGGTAGGATAATAAGTCGCAGTGCGTTATTTGAGACGTAGGGTTTATTTCATCTCTTGATTTGCTCAAAGGAAAGGCCTGACTACATTTACTGAGATTTGTTAAGAACAAAATTTAACTTGAATTCATTTTGTGCAGAAATTTATGTATCTACCAAAATTGAGGCTGGTTTATATAATTTGTACATTTAAGAATTTACCTTAGCATTAGGATTATGATTTTGCATTAATAATTCGAGTATAGATAAATACATGCTATGGTATATGTAGCTGTAACCTTAACTTTAGCATTATGCTGTACCCCTAGAATTTATATATTTTTAAGTCATAATGCTAAATGCCGAGCAATCAGAATGGTATGCTAGTGTCCGATAGCTTGATTCCAGCAATTTTCGCAACTGTCAATTTCAGATTTCACGTTTGTTATTTTTGAAAAATTCGAATTCAGTCACATTGTCTTGAATAAAAATGATTTTCATTGAAAAAGATGTCAAATTAATACAGTATGTTGAACAATACAAATATATTTATGACTATTTCACTCATAAATTTATAAGCCAATCCAAATTTAGGATTCTACCTAGTTACCAAGTTTCATTTCCACAAAACACTGTCACAATAAAATTTTCGCACCCTTTAAGCCAATAAGATGTCGTATTTTTACAAGTAAGTGAGTTTTGATAAGCGAAAATTTTTTGACGTTTTAGAAACATTATTTACTTACCTATCAAAGTGTGTATATTTTCAGTGTTATCTGTTTTTATTAAAAACGAGTCGATTTGGTCAGGAATCTATTTAAAACGTTGAAATAGCAAACTTAAATATAACACTTCAAAACACAATAAAAATTAGAATATTTTTGTCAAGAAAAAAAAATATATAAATGATTACCTGATTTCTATTGTGGATATAGTCATCCGAATACCATTCGTGGTTAAATTTTATCCTAGAAAAAATTTCCGATTGCTTTACTCGAGCCTGCTGCTAATTTATCTCGTGATATTGATCAAGAATCACTCGTTTGAAAACTCGTGATTTTTCTGTCAATGTCAATCAATAAATTGCTAGGCAAGCAGCTCTGGTAACGAACTGAAATATTTTCCGGCAAAAATTTACCACTTATGATATTTTTAGTATATTCCGTAACTTAACCACGGCCGTGGTTATGGTTCAAGTGGTCAGGTTATGATCACTGAAAAGTGGTTGTGATTCGGAACATCTTGGTTAATTTGTGTCGGTAAAGCAGGGAACCATCGCGTCATTAGAAATAATAACATAACGTCTGTCTATCCTTATACTATCGTAAATATTATACATATCGGTATGTAGTATATAGTAATTATATGTTTTTACAATATTATTTATTATATTATAAGAAATAGGAATATGACCACAACCACAAAAAATTTGTGGTCCTCGTGGTCACGAAAAAGTAACAAAAACTTACAGGGACCACATTCCGAAATTGAACTACTATCCTGAAATTATGTTTTGGTTACATTACGGAACGCATAACCAGAACCTGGTCACCGCGGTTAAGTTACGGAATTTACTATATATATATATATATATATATATATATATATATATATATATATATATATATATATATATATATATATATATATATATATATATACAGAGAATTTATTTTAAAATGCAGCATATGGTATATCACTTCCATGGTTACACACTACTGTCAAAAAATGATAGCAATGTAATATTTGTACATTTTAAAATGCAACATTATAAATAGTATTGCAGCATAGGAGATATCTCCAGAACACATCGCAAATGGTATCAATTCTTTCTACGAGCGACTAGGATATTGCCTCAGTGTGAATGGAGGTATTTTTGAACATTTATTACATTAAAATTATGAATTTTTGTGAGCCAAAATTTGTTAAAATGTGTTACATTAAAGTTTTGATTTTTTGTTAATAGTATGTAGGCCAATTTATTGGAAATTAGTGTTGATAATGCATAACTACAAATTTTCGTATGTTGCATTTTAAAATGGACAAATATTACATTGCTGTCATTTTTTGACAGTACTATGTAACCATGGAAGTGATTGACCATATGTTGCACGTTAAAATAAATTCCCTGTATATATAGTTATAACTTTTGTAGGATTTCAGTGAAAGGGCATGAAAATAGAGCTCGTTCTTGATTATTTCATCAAGCTTTCGGATTTATTTAATCCTTCTTCAGGATGAATAATGTGAAGTTGAGTTATAATATAGCTTCATTGAAAAATATAAAAATATATCGGTGTTTTATTACAATTTTGGATTGAATTAAAATTGGTTCTATTGTGTGTTCATCGTACTGATGAATTCATATGGATTTATGTTTTCTTCAAAATTTAAGCTGCATTACGTTTTTAATAATATTCAAAATTTAGGTGTAGAAGGCCGAAAAGTTTTTTGATTTTACATTAAGTTATACGTAGTTTCAAAATTTGTTCAATTTGTGAATAACTTAATGTAAAATCAAAAAAACTTTTCGGCCTTCTACACCTAAATTTTGAATATTATTAAAAACGTAATGCAGCTTAAATTTTGAAGAAAACATAAATCCATATGAATTCATCAGTACGATGAACACACATCACAATAGAACCAATTTTAATTCAATCCAAAATTGTAATAAAACACCGATATATTTTTATATTTTTCAATGAAGCTATATTATAACTCAACTTCACATTATTCATCCTGAAGAAGGATTAAATAAATCCGAAAGCTTGATGAAATAATCAAGAACGAGCTCTATTTTCATGCCCTTTCACTGAAATCCTACAAAAGTTATAACTAAAATTAAAACAGTGACGAAGTCTCAACACGTATATATATATATATATATATATATATATATATAACAGGTATATACTTTTTTCATGGCCGGGAGGTGTAAAAGTATTTTTACAAGAATAAAGAATTTAGAAATTTTATTGCAACATATTTAGTAGCCTTTGAATCTTACACATAATTAATAATTTGTTGATAGTTTTCTGCAAATTGCTTTTATAAATTATTATAATTTAGTTCAGGATCCTACATTGTTAGATCTAAAATCTGAAGAAACTCCAGAGGTAGGTAATGCTGCTGGTACTACAGTATTGAATGAATATTTAATTATTAATAATTAGAAACGAGGTTTTATTAGGTATTTGAAAAATTATTATTTCATTATAACACAAAAAAGGTGTTTGAAAGTAAGATAAGAATTTTTATGTAGTAGTAAATATTTAATGTAGAAAATGTTTTGAATTTTCATTATCAAAAAAGTATTAAATAAGCTTCTTCTATTCTTAATGACTTGATGGAAAATTCAAGGAATCAAAATTAGTATAAGAATAGGTACCTAATAAAGTTTATATAATCTCCATAAAAATTCGATGTTTTCGCTTGGTGTGATGTGCATAATACTGTTAATGTACCGTTAACCTTCAGTCCTGTCGCATTTTTTAAAACTTTTCACATTAAACATGAGAGCATTTTAAAACGAAGAGCATGCCATTATGTAACTTGTCACAAACAATATATTTCAGGAAATTACTCTATAAGTTTCTCACTTTATTTTCTTAAAAAAAGTAAGAGGTACAGCGAGCAATTTTCGTCAGATGTAAGAATATATCGCAGCTTTTCACATGCAACCTTTTAGCATGCGTTGTATACTTATGTGAAAAATATAACTCCAAGAAAATGAAATAACTTCTAACGTTTTTAACGGTGATGTAAATTATTTGTATATTTAAATGTAAAGCAGAATGCAGATATTTTTGTCTGACAGTTTTGCATTTTATAGTTTACTGCACAAGATTTTCATTTATGTATAATATTACATTTTTGTAGAAAATAATAGATATGAAAATAATGTGCATAAAAAGAGAGTGACTGCCGTGGAAATGAGGTATTTACGTGGTGTATGTAGATATGTAAGACGGGATCGCGTGAGGAATAATTTGGTGTATAAGGAATGTATGGCTAGGAAGAATGTTAAGAGAGTAGGAATGAGCCAGTTGAGATGATTTGATCATGTGGAGAGAATGAAGAGTGAACGGGCATATAATACTGACCAAAATAAGTACAAAAGGCTTAATCAACATGGGTCCGATCTTCAACTGTTTTCGAAAAAGAGACCATTTACTATTAGAATCGAAGAAAATTGATAAAGATAGAGATTGAACAAAATTTTATCTATGTCAGTAAACAGACTATGAAAAAAACAACAAAATTTTATATGAAACATTTAGTTATTTGAAAATTAAATATTGGCCAAGGTTGCCACATTTAACTTAGTAGAATTATTTGAATTAAAAAAGAAAAAAACAAGAGCACATCTAAGTTGATCTTTGAAAGGTAAACAAAAAGTCTAATTTAATGAAAGTCGTAACTCTTATAGTTTTCGTGATAACAGAGGTAAACCCCGTAAAAACTCAATTTGGTAAAAATTACTTGAAATCGCAATCAAATAGCATTTATTATCTTACACAACCGACGTTTCGGTACACTCTTGTTCCTTCTTCTGGGTCTACAATCATTCAAAAATCAAAATATGCAACAGTAACATGGACATTATCACACTTACAAGTTAGTAAAATGTACACAAAATACATAAGTTTTTTTTTATTCAAGTTTTGAACCACGTACAAAAATTCATAAAAAGCAAACACAAATCTGTTTGCTATCAAATTTAAGAACCGCCGAATATATAGGAAAATAGTCGGAAATATCTTGGCCGTCTGTACATGTACCTTTAGGAAATGTAGGTATTGTCTTTGTTAAAAAAAAAATCGGTGGTGAGTTCTTGATGAATAAGCACGTTTTAGGGTCCCTAGAATACGATTTTACTATTTTTACGATGATGTATGTATGTATGTATGTATGTATGTATGTATGTATGTATATGTATGTATGTATGTATGTATGTATGTATGTATGTATGTATGTATGTATGTATGTATGTATGTATGTATGTATGTATGTATGTATGTATGTATGTATGTATGTATGTATGTATGTATGTATGTATGTATGTATGTATGTATGTATGTATGTATGTATGTATGTATGTATGTATGTATGTATGTATGTATGTATGTATGTATGTATGTATGTATGTATGTATGTATGTATGTATGTATGTATGTATGTATGTATGTATGTATGTATGTATGTATGTATGTATGTATGTATGTATGTATGTATGTATGTATGTATGTATGTATGTATGTATGTATGTATGTATGTATGTATGTATGTATGTATGTATGTATGTATGTATGTATGTATGTATGTATGTATGTATGTATGTATGTATGTATGTATGTATGTATGTATGTATGTATGTATGTATGTATGTATGTATGTATGTATGTATGTATGTATGTATGTATGTATGTATGTATGTATGTATGTATGTATGTATGTATGTATGTATGTATGTATGTATGTATGTATGTATGTATGTATGTATGTATGTATGTATGTATGTATGTATGTATGTATGTATGTATGTATGTATGTATGTATGTATGTATGTATGTATGTATGTATGTATGTATGTATGTATGTATGTATGTATGTATGTATGTATGTATGTATGTATGTATGTATGTATGTATGTATGTATGTATGTATGTATGTATGTATGTATGTATGTATGTATGTATGTATGTATGTATGTATGTATGTATGTATGTATGTATGTATGTATGTATGTATGTATGTATGTATGTATGTATGTATGTATGTATGTATGTATGTATGTATGTATGTATGTATGTATGTATGTATGTATGTATGTATGTATGTATGTATGTATGTATGTATGTATGTATGTATGTATGTATGTATGTATGTATGTATGTATGTATGTATGTATGTGTGTGTGTGTGTGTGAATGCGTGCGTGTGTGTGCGTGTGTGTGTGTGAATGCGTGTGTGTGCGTGTGTGTGTGCGCGTGTGTGTGTGTGCCTGTGTGTGTGTGTGTGCGTGTGTGTGTGTTTGTGTGTGTATGTGTGTGTGTGTGTGTTTGTGTGTGTGTGTGTGTGTGTGACAAAATTTTTGCCTACTACAATTCCAAAAATTATAATTCTTTCGTATTTTCTTCGTTACATTCATATGAAGAACTGATTAGATTTTGGTTATAATTGGTCAACCGGAAGTATCCTCATTTGAAGATTTTAACAGTTTTTCTTGAAAAACGATATTAAATATCATTCTTTTCACATTTAATGTTATTATAAATATTAAAGAATATTTTATTCTCTATACGATGGATAAGGAGTTAAAAAATTATAAAGAAATTAAATGTCTTATATTAGCCAGCTGTGCTATAACTCTGCAAACAGCTGATATATTAAGAAAATTCTAATTGAAAGGTGTTAGTGTCAAGTGCAATTGACAGTATGTTTGTGTAATAATTTTACTGGAAATATAGGATCTTTTGCTAGAAACTTTCTGTATGGAATTTGTATAAAATTCACACAACTGCCTTAAGGTAATGTACAAGAAATAGAATCTTTTGCAAGGAACTTTCTATATATACTTATACAAAATACATAGAACTGACGGAAGGTAATATGCTGGCCACATAATTTTTTTAAAGTTCTTCAATACGTCTACGTCTTATAAATGATTTTCATATATTCATTTCCTAATATATTTCAATTCCTTTTTTTATAATTTGTAATATTTATACCACGAAAATTGTAAAAAGAGATACAGTATTGATTATAATTGGGGTAAAAATAACGCTTTAGAGTTTAATAAAGTTCCGTACGTATTCAATTATTATTTTCAACATCTTGTTTAACTGTCAAAAGAGGAAATGGCCAAAGAAGGGTGAACTACAGATATTTCAAAATTAAATTATAGAATCATAAAAACATCCGTAAAGGCTGAATATCTCTCTGAATTTCAAAGAAAATTACAAGATTTCTCAGTAATTTATTTCTGGCAATATTTGCCGATGTTTATCAAGTTTGCAAAGTAGGTAATCCCATTTGTATGGGAATCACGTAAACGAAAACAATTATCTTTAATTCAGGTAACCTTTTTATAAGCCTTGCGGCCTGATAAATTAACAAAATGCCCAAGGAAAATAAGCCATAAAATTATATTACACCGCCAATATCACTTACAATAAAGATAAAATTCTTAAGTCTGATCGACGCTGTGAATGACTGAGACAAGAAGTAATTTTATGATTTGAGTTGAAAGTTTTAAACAATGCCGGCTATTGTCAAGCTGTTATCTGTTTCGTTGAAATTCCGATTCCTTTAGCCTAGTTTATAAGAAAAACTTTACTATTGACTTGGGAATATCGAGCCTTGTGGTTCACTGTGATAAAATAAAGAAAATAAAATGTGGAATAAATATCCAGACGCTGAAACTATTTTGGACTTAACAAAAATTCAACAAAGGCGAAGAAAACTTTAGAAACATAGTGCAGTTTTCTGTCAATTCATAAACAATGCACCGTTGGATTTGTAAATGTGTAAATAACAAACCAGTTTTGTTGGGTGAATATGAAAGTTTTAAAACGAGAATTGTTGAAGTAAACAATCACATATTTATTTTTAAATTCAATACCATTATAGCTATTCTCTCGTGTTTATTACCTTTAGAACAAGCGAGTTATTCCTGTAACCCTTTAGATTTAAATATAGTAGTGGATGCATCCCTTCCATCAAATATATATTGCTGATACCCACAAGTCCGCATTTTTAGATATATGTAAGTATTTCTGGTCTATAATAATTAACCCTAGAACCACAACGTGAAATTTATGTTACAACCACCACAAGGTGGGGTCGTATGCGACAACAGTTTAAAGCTCGTTATCCACTGCCGGTTCTAGTGTTCGTTGCGCCCCGATGCAAATTTAAATTGAGCGCCCTATATATATATATATATATATATATATATATATATATATATATATATATATATATATATATATATATATATATATATATATATATATATAATATTGTGTATTCACAATAATAGTTTGTTTAGTCAATGTGAACTTTAATATATTTTAACGTCCGACTGGTATGTTATTATTATCATAACACACCTGCTTTCAGGGTAGTTATATACTAAATAATACCCTAGAGCGTGTTATGAGTTGTTGCTATGGTAATGTTGTAAATAAATAAATAATGATACTGGAATAAAGCCTAAAAAACAAGCAAATGCATTCATAGCCTACCTACTCAGCAAATTTAATTAAAACTTTCTGATCCGTAATTCGTAGAATATTAAAAATTATAGTCGGACGTTAAACGTTGAACGCACCACGGGAGTTAAAAGGACAATAATGCCTTCGGTCAACGTACATATCTCGGGCCAGAGGCCCTCGAAAAGTACACTGTTGACCTCAGGCGTTATTGTCCTTATAACACCCTTGGTACGTTAATTACTATTTTGCTTTGTTGTTAGTATGTACGAGTATGTTTGTTATTGCCTATCTGATGTACACAATTCTACAGTAATTATACATACCTATATGTATATATATATATATATATATATATATATATATATATATATATATATATATATATATATATATATAGGTATGTATAATTACTGTAGAATTGTGTACATCAGATAGGCAATAACAAACATACTCGTACATGCTAACAACAAAGCAAAAAAATATATTAAAGTTCACATTGACTAAACAAACTATTATTGTGAATACACAATATTATGTCTACTATTGGACATGGAGAATATAATTTGTAGTTGAATTTACGTATTTATTATTTTATTTGGTTGCTATCGAATTTCAAATTAGTTACAGCAAAACACTTGGTGTAAGTTTCACAAAAAATTTATTTAAGACACTTTATCGATTTCGGTTTCTTAGACCATCATCAGAAGTATAATACAAGAATCTTACGGAATTACGGCTTATATACTATCCCGTTAGGGTTACAAGAAACTTATGGTACGGGGTAATTAGTGGATTTTTCTAGCAAACATTCGAAAAACTCGGATTGAAACAAATCAACTTGATCATTTAAAATAGATAAATTTGTTTTTAAAGCTTTTTGAATTTCATACGCTTCTAATGAATTCATTTTTTAGTCCTTTATCTAAAATATGTAAAATCTTTAAATTGTCTATACTACAAGTGTAATTGGTTTCAATGAGGTATTTCGCAATATTAGAATCAGTTTTATTTAGCTTGTATGATCGCATGTGATCTTGATATCTGATTGTAAAGGTTCTTCCTGTTTGCCCTATATAACATTTATCGCAGTCGTTATATTTAATTTGATAAATACCACAATTAAGGTTCCTGTCTCTGTTTTCGATTTTATTATTAACAATTAAATTTCTCAATGTGTAATTACAATAAAAAGCTGGTGTTACGTTTGAAGATCTAAAATTATTTGCAATGGAATCTGAAATTTTTCCTAAATAACTAATTTTTACGTATTTTTGTTGTGGTTTGTTTCCAAAAATACGTAAAAAAACGGATTCCTCAATGTAACAATAATAGGAAGAGTTGATTAAGTTTTGGTAACAATTGTACAACCGGAAGTAGTAGTTACAAGAAAAAAATCATCTAAATATTATTTATCGAAAATTTATGTAAATATTTTTATTAAAGAATGTTAAATTCTTTATTCGATAAATATAAATTCATTATTATATCTTCTATAGATTTAGAGATAAAGAAATGCATATAAAATAATTTGATGTAAAAATTCTGAAATCAAATTACTCAAGGCAAGAAATTCAGATGTTTGTAATTGACACATAAATGTCACTGTCAAAAATATTTGTATGCCGCTGTCAAAAATATTTGTACATTATTATGAAGATTATGAAAATAAAAATATGTTAACAACTTTAAAGAATATATGTAAAAAAGAATATAAAAGGAAAAATGTATGTATTGTACATAATTTATTTTAAAATATCCCATAGTTTTTACAAATATATGTGAGAATTATTTTGTAGTGAGACATGAATATATGTATTTGTATTTAAAAATATTTTTCGTTTAAAAATATCTGGCGAGAGGTTATGTGTTGGCCACATCAGATTTTTAGGGTAGGATAATTGTGCAGCGATCTGATCTCGCCTAAACACTCATCACTGACAGTATAGAAGATATATTGAGAAACTTTGACCTTTACATAAATTAGTACATACAGCAACTTAAATTTTCGCCGGTCGTGGGCGACGCCACGTTGTGATTCTAGGGTTAATTTATACTCTGGAATAGTTATTTAAGCCACAAGGAATGTTAGTATGTTTTAACATTCGAGGAAGTTGTAATAAGCCGAAGCGGGAAGCCGAGGTCTAATAACTTTCGAGGATGTTAGGATATGTGTACATTCCATGTTGCTTATTATATATTTTTCGCGATACCGACCAATTAAGTTTAAATGTTTATATTAACGGCCTATATTTATTTAAACATTATTATTTTCTTTCAATCTTATGCCCGGTTTTATAAACATCGAATAAACTGCTGAGTTATTAGTTTGAAAGTAAATTTAATCGACGAGTAAATAATAATGTCTGTTTAATAAAACAAGTTACAGAGTAAAATAACTACTTGCAGAGTTAAGATTTTATCCTAGTGATTTACCGACAGAGACATGACATATGTCACTATTTTGTGATTTTTGCATATAAATATTTTAATATTTTCTATAATTATATACTTTTAATATTGTTTTTCACTATATTAAGAACCCATAGGCCAGAGTGGTAATAAAATTTTATTTTCTTATGAATTTTCAACTACAATTTAAACTAGGGACAAGTAAAAGAGCCTCCATGAAGAGTGTGTGAATACCACAGTACACTCAGACTAGGGTTTCTTATACCGGCTAATCTTTCCACTACTGGAGTATAAGAGAGATTGATAAAATCAGGATAAAACATTACTAGACGGTATCCCTTAAAACCATTACTGACGATAATGTTAATTTCCAACTGAACAGGATCTATTCCAAACAAAGTGCCGCAGAATGTTTTAATAATATTATATTCTGTATGTTCCTGATACGAAATTAATCCAAAAGTCAAAATAGATAATGAAGTGTGTCATAAAGTGCCAGGTGTCAACTAATATGGAAAATAGAGAGAACGGAGAAAAAAATTACACAGAAATAGAGAAAGTAAATATATTGGATATAAATAAATAAATAAATGTAAAAATAATGCAAGAGATGAAATTTATAATGAATTTAATTTAATTAATATTGATGTCAAATTTATTCTATACTCTGTTCCATTTAAGCCATTCAGCAGATGTCGCTCGCATCAGCGCCATTTTTAAGTATCCGAAATTACATTGGGTAAACTTGTCTCTTGTCTCCAATTTCAGCCAATCAATTTGTGCATTGTGTTAAAAAATTGATATTGATGTACTGCAAGAGTTATTACTTCGAATTTATTATTATTTGTTTATTTATTACCTAACTGGTGGTGCCTTATTGTTATTATTGGCCTAGGAATGTAAGCAGGCCCGGATTACCCATAAGGCCAACCTAAGCCATGGCCTAGGGTGCAGGCACGGAGGGGCGCACATCGAATAGTTGGATAAATGAGAAAACGGAAAGAGAGAAGTACCTACAGTTTTATAACTGTACCAAATCTCAAGAGCTGTTGCGCAGAAAGGAAAACTCTACCTTTCTCTTTCTCTCTCCCCTATTGCCTGACCTTTCTCTAGCTGTCTCCCTTCTTGATCTGCGCATTTCATAGCTCATGACATTTGGCACAACCTCTACTAGACGACGTAAACAGTCACATTTGCTTTAATTATACAAAATAAGTATAGTAGAGTGATTGGTAAATCCTGTTGAGCTATGGCAGTTGTCGACGATTTTAAATAATTCTAATATTTATATACCGGGTGTCTACTTATGAATCTTAGCAAGTACAATGGTAAAATTTTCATGACTGTAATACTGTAAAACTGTTTATTGTTTACATGCGTTTCATTTGAGAGATAGAGAAGCAAAATAAAAGTGGTAATCTTTAGCTATTTATAATAAGATGGTAAATGTGTCTTTGATGATTGAGAGTAGGTATATTGAAAACAAATTTCATAAGGCAATCTGCTAACCCACAGTTCTTATAAAACATGTTTTTTTTTCTATTGGTGTAATTTTATAATTCTATTAGATTTTTAATAAATGCGACTTGTAAAATCAGTTACGTTGGCAGCACTTCTCTGTAACAAATTGAACTTCAGAGATGAAAATTCTTTGTTGACTGTCAGCAATTTGATGTTGATATGTCATTTATGTATCAGTTTTAAAAGCAGTAAGTCATACCACCTCTAGAAAACGAATATCTCCAAAAACAGTACGTATATAGTTCTTCTTAGCATATTTTCAGTGCGTTTATATACTCATAAAGGAACCGATATAGAACAAGAATTTAATGAAATCAAGCATTATTAAAACTCGGTATATATTGAGAGGGAGAGGGGGGTGCAGTCATGAATTTTGGCCTAGGACGTAAAGAAATGCTAATCCGGAAATAGGAAACAAATGTTATAAAAAATAGCGCGAAATAATCATCTATAATCGAATGATAGTTTGGGGATACACTTTTCAGTATCCGTAGCTTCACTGAGAAAAGAAGGGCTCAATGAACCATCGTCTTCTATACTGGTTGTATTTTAATCATTTTAAACAATCCTTTGAACTTTCAAAGTAGCAAACTTTCTTTGTACTCTAGTCGTTTGATATAATTAATCTTATTCAGGAATTCAGTTTCTTTAGGTTTTTCGGTTTAATCCAAAATGAAATGTCACTGAGTTTTACTTTTCACCCACTTAAAGTTTTTGTTGGGTGGAAAGAAATGGATTTCAACTTTTCGAAAATAATGCCATGTAATTTGTACGAAAAACTATTATCTTCCTTTTTTCATATATCTTACATCTATTATAGACGAGGAACTACTTTTTTGTAAGTAGGAACATGTTGTGTGTTGTTATGCAAATACTTTAAATGTTCTTTTTGAAGGAAACATGCAATGAGGGATACATCGCCCTGTGTTCAACATAAACTAATAAAAAATTTCATGTCATTTATAATAATTCTTTATGAATTTATAATTTCAAACATGCCTACTACTGTAATAAAAAAAATATTTCAACATGCAAAAAATGTAGAATCGTTTGAGATTAACTGGGTGAGAGTGACATAATGCCCCTAGTTCATCTATGGAATAACTGTTATTCTCAATCGGTTAGTAATACATGTTAGAGATGCGAACGGTACCCGACAATGAACAACCGCAACTCGACCCGACCCGACCCGACCGGTACATGATCTGAACCGACCCGAACCCGACTCGACCCGAACTGAACCAGATCCGAGCCCGACCTGACTCGAATGGTACCAAACCCGAACGGTACCTTATCTGAACCGACCCGACCTGACCAGACCCAAACTGAACCAACCCGACCCGAACGGTACCAAACCCGAACCGACCCGAACTGAACTGAACCAACCCGAACCGAACTGAACCAACCCAACCCGAACCGAATCAACGCGACCCGAACCGAATCAACCCGAACCGAACTGAATCAACCCGACCTGAAGTGAAACAATCCGTTGTTTGTTTGTTTGGTCGAAGTCCCACGCGGTCGAAATTCCACGCCGTCGAAATCCTACACGGTTAAAATGTTATAATATCCTGTATAGCAATAAAGATGAAGCCTTTTTTAGACAAAAAAATTCAATAAGGTGAAATAGTTGATTATGAGTAAAATATTTTTATTGTTTCGTATGTAAAATCAAGTAAGCTCTGGGACACCTGTACGTATACATGTGCATCTTAAAAATATTTGTCAGATTACAAAAATAATCATACTATATGTATAGTAACGTAAATCTAACAAAAACTATTATAATTGCCCCTTAACTTTGTAATAAATTGAAAAGTTAAATTTTATTGGACGATTTAAAATTATTATTATTGGACGGAAATTATCTTAGTTTATAGGTAATCATTCACCTGTGACTCCCATCCCTATATAATCCCAGTTCTCTCCCTCGTTTTTGAGAGTTGTTAGGACCTCTGGCATGGTTGACATGTTGAGTAATCTTGACTACTCTGTTTAACTTTCAATTGTTGTATTACTGATGATGAGAACTTAGTTCTCGAAATGCGTATTTGGTTTTTGTTAAAATTAATTTTAAGGTTAAGGAGTAATTATAATACTTTTAGTTAAATTTAACCATAGACTCCATCTATTATTAACGTCAATCTAGATGAAATATTTTAAAAAAACATTGAATAAATATTCCTTATAATTTGACATCGATATTCTTTTTCAAAGAACTCTCAATTTTACTTTTCCTTTGAGAAGAGAGTGAGGGGTTTGAAATTATTGTTCCTAGAAGCGTATGATGCTAAGAAAATTCCTCGGAAAATCCTGTACAATGGTGGCTAATTTTGAATGAACACCTGGATTTCGTTCACTTTCCCGTTATAGTCAATGCTATCATTTCAATTATTATTCACAATTCCAATTGCTAGTGAAGATTCCACTAGTTATAATTCACTAAATTAGTTGGGGTAAATTTATAATTAATAATTCTGTACATAGGAATTTCTTCATGAAATTGGATTGATTGTTTTATTTATTATTTATCATACAAATATGTTTATTAAAACATAATTATAATGTTGTACGATAGTTTGATTACATCGAAGATAAATGGGCACCGTATTCTCCGTGTCTGTAGTAGGATTATGTTGTGTTACTGAAAAACACTGATGTTTTTTGTTTATAGATTTTACTTACACTCTTTATAATATGAGAGGTTGCTGAATTACATGACTTTCTTACAAAATTGTTGAACCTTGTAAAAGCAGGTAATAAAAGCGCATACCCGACCCCAATTCCCTAGAAGTAAATTTAAACGTTTGAAAGCATTGAATTATATTATTATATTACGAGTATTATAGATCCAACATTTTCGAATTCCAAATTTTATATTTTTAATAATAAATTGAAAAATTTAGAATCGACGCTTGAAATACAAATTTATAAATATATAAAGTGAATTATAAGTTACGCATTTTCTGAAACCTTCCTTTGGAAATCGAAAAGTTTATCCCCCAACAATCACTGGATTATAAACAAACGATAATTTAAAGTGTAATTTTAAGTAAGTACTTCACTCTTCGGATCAATTAAGCCTGAAATCTCGGCTCAGCCAAGTGTTGGTGGAGATAAGCAATGAACTTGGCTTCTTCGCCTTCGCCCTACTGCATCTAGCTTCACTGTTGTGCCCCAGACTATGCAACACGGGTAAATGAAGCGGGGAACTTCGCTGCGCTGACGAAATTAGATGAAGTTGGGAATTAGTTGGATGGATTTAATTAAAAATTAGAACGGGGAAACTACAGACGAAATTACTTCCTTACTGACTGAATGCATACATACATGCTTCTGAAGACACTCACTCGTAATTCGTAAAACCTGAAAGAAAGAAGGCGAAGGCAGAGCAGTGAGAGAAACCTCTGCTAGCTTCTCGACAAACAAGAACTTAATGAACTAGTTTTATTTCGAGGATGAAAGGGTTTTATATACTTAGTTGCTTATAACAAATTACTGGAAAATCGCTATGTGATTTTGTTTCAACCGTTAAATTGTACGCTTCATCATTGAATTACGGTTAGACAAAAAGAAAATATGTTACTAAATTGTGATATCAGGTAATAGCTATTAACATACCTAGGAATGTTATGTATATCATAACTGCCGAAGATGTCGGTTTGAAATCCGAGCTCGTAGAGCGAGGATTTTAAGACATCTAAGGCTTGTTATGATTAATAACATCCGTGGTTTGTTCAATAGTTTATTGGTTTCAGAAAATTAAGACATTATTGATAAATATCATTTTTTGTAATTCTCTCATTAATGTTACTTTCAGATAGCTATGGTTAACCGAACAATTATTTTGACATATGTCATTATGACAAATATTCAAATTATGTGCTTTGTTCCACATGTTTATTACTTTAGAATAAAGAAGACCGTATTTAGAACGATAGGCTAACGTTATCTGTATGGATTAATGAAGAGCATTATATTTTCATTTAATTTTATTTTCATTTTGTAGACCGTTGTTGACAAGTCAGTAAGGTAATAATATTAAACTATTATTCACGAAAGAAGACTATTCAAGGTCATTTGTGAACCGTCTGATATAAGATTACTTGCAGATAACTTCATTGCATTTCGTAAGCATAGGCGTGCAACATGAAATATTTATGGACATATTTTAACTGGAAAATAAGAGTAATTCATTTGAAAATTATGTTTTTTCTAAATAATGCCTTTCTGAAAGATTTATGTTCTTCACTTATGTTTTCGCAAAATACAAAAACATTGACTTAACTTATAAACCAAGGAATTATAATTTGATTTAAACGTCAACGCCACTGGGTAATTATTAGCACAGATGGCAGTGTAGTAGATAATTAGGTATCTGTAATTCTACGACATATGTCATTATTATTTATAGTGTGTTAGAAAGTAATGCCACTATTTACGTATATCTGTCACACCACATAAATTAAATAGACATAGGTCAAATAATCTTTCTCTTTCTAATACAAAATGTTGCTAAGCTACTGCTGTAAAGTGATGTGTATTCTTTCTTTGAACAAATCACCTTGAATAGTCATCTTTCGTGAATAATAGTATACCATACAGATACAGTTATTACTTAGTTACCAGCCTACTTTTGTACATGTAAACAATGGAATAATATTCTGAAACCGGTAAAAAAAATATATTATTACTCTATATCTCGGTGGAATGTAATAATTTTTAATGAAATGAGTTAAGCTATGGCTCATGTACATTAAAAACCGTAGAATTTTATGTATAAACTTTCAATGCAATAACGATCATAGTCATAGTCTCAATATTATTTAGCTTTGATAGCCATACCACAGATCAACAGAAGAACGTTATTGATATAAACTTGTTTTTTTAATTTCCTAAAAACTACATAATAATGACATTCCCCCTGTTTGCAGTGTGGCCTTCGTAACCTAATTTGTACAATCTGTAAAAACAGTTTTGAAAGAAAACAGATGCACTTGTGGCACAGCGGGATACCACACGTGAACATTTCTTATCTCGCTGTGACGTCACCCTTACCCCTGTTAGCGTACGAACCCCGCCTACCTGTGTGTGGTTTGTCGATATAAATAGATGCAGCTGAGCAGCTGCAGCTGCATGTACCCAATTATTGATAACACTCGGACGCTACAAATCAGATACAGTTATTACTTAGTTACCAGCCTACTTTTGTACATGTAAACAATGGAATAATATCCTGAAACCGGTAAAAAATAAAATACACTTATTCTTTTAAGAGCTGATATTTTCACTTGCGAATAAAAGTTCAGATAAATTTATTCTTCGGATAAATATTTTTGTTGTCTTTTCACTTGCAAATAAATTTATTCAATAGAATAACATCTGTATTCGCGGAATAAATTATTCGGTAGTTGGGTAGCGAATTCGTAAGTTTATTACATTTTCACATAATGCAGATTTATTATCAAAATGGATATATTTAATATTTTTGATGATTATGATGATATTTTGAATTAATAAATAACGTGAGCAATCGATCACACACTATCAGACAGCGACATAACCACATACATGGAGGAATTTTTGACAGATTCCGATTATAAAAATAATTTATTATTACATATTGGGGATCGTATTTAATCTTAATCAGTGAATAGGTAAATCATTATAAAGATCCTGTCATTTGACGATGGTAAAATAATTTCAAATTTTGGATACTTTTGTAGAATCCAATAGTTTTACAATATACATATTTCGTTTACCTCATATGATCGCTGCATTATTTATTTATTAAATTTATTTATTTATTAAATTCATATATTAAGATGCACAAAAATACAAAAAAATGCAGTAATAAATTGAAGTTTTCATTTTCGTCTCTATTTTCTATAGTATTGCGACAAATGTCTGAGATAGGCTGCAGGCACATGTAAGTGGGTACCGATAACAGGAAATTTTAATATTTTTGTTTTTGTTCTCTTTCAAAATTTTGTAAACACATCGCCCTTGTTCATTTTTTCCTTCCGTCACCTTTAGGTAAGGAAGGTATTGTCTTTGGTCAAAAAATTCGGTGGTGAGTTTTTGATGAATAAGCACGTTTTAGGGTCCCTAGAATACGATTTTACTATTTTTACGATGATGTCTGTATGTGTGTGTGTGTGTGTGTGTGTGTGTGTGTGTGTGTGTGTGTGTGTGTGTGTGTGTGTGTGTGTGTGTGTGTGTGTCTGTGTGTGACAAAACTTTCTAATGCGGTAACTCTAATACTACAATTCCAAAAATTATAATTCTTTCGTATTCCTCTTCGTTACATCCATGTGAAGAGCTGATTAGATTTTGGTTATAATTGGTCAACCGGAAGTACCTTCATTTGAAGATTTTAACAGTTTTTCTTAAAAAAACGGTGTTAAATATCATTTTTTCACATTTAATGTTATTATAAATATTAAAGAATTATTTATTCTCTATACGATTTGAATGCATTTTATACTTCATATTAAATGGATATAGAGTTAAAAAATTATAAAGAAATTAAATATCATATATATTAGTCAGCTTTGCTATAACTCTGGAAACAGCTGCTACATTAAGAAAATTCTGATTGAAAGGTGTCAGTGTCAAGTGTAGTTGACAGTATGTTATAATTTTACTGGAAATATAGGATCTTTTGTTAGAAACTTTCGGTATGGAATTTGTATAAAATACATACAACTGTCTTAATGTAACGTACAAGAAATATGATCTTTTGCAAGGAACTTTCTGTATGACATTTATACAAAATACATAGAACTGACGGAAGGTAATGTGCTGGCCACATCAGATTTTTCTATAGTGGTACAGTAATTTACAATTTTACATATTTCCTGCTATCGGTATTTTAATTTCCTAGGCAAATTTGTCAATGTAACTGAGGTAAACAAACGAAAACAAACCCTGGAATGTCTGGTATAATATTTTGGAAGGTACATAGTAGTTAGCTTATTATTTAAGCGGTGAAGTATGGAATTATTCAGAAAAATGTTCGTGACAGGTCTCACAGACCGTGCGCGACTACTGTAGGGTTAATAATTAATTAATTGTAGATCTTTAAGAGAGAAATATTGTTCAAAAATTGGCGAAGGATTCTAGCGATATTAGCATACCCTAAGCGTGGTAGAAAAAGGTTGACAATCTGCTTGAGTACACGGAGAGAAATGTATTGTAAGATTATTATTATAAAGTGTTATATTATAAAACGCATCACAAACATATTTAAATTTAAAATACGGTGTTATAGAACTTACAAAACCGCAGTATATCTTTTACGTAACTTCTGTTGTTAAACCGTTTATTGTATATCTTACAACAAATATTTTATACCTTGCACATTAATTGTACCTTACAACAAAATCATTTTAAGTGGTAAAATAATATATTGTTTAAAATTACTTATAACTTAACATAGCAAATAATACAATAAATATTGTGTACCTTTTACAAAAACTAAATATCTCTATAAAGTATGTATTACAAATTACAACGTAATTTTGTATACACAGAAGCAAGTTGCAACTTGTATGGTTCTGTACCAGTCATCAGTCGTTTCTACCCTTAGACAGACAGTCGTATCTAGCCTATTACTGATTACTGTGCTGCAATACGTATATTTCTTCAACGATCAACGAACAAGAAGATAGATATTTAATAATCAAGTGCATTGTGTTGTGTAGTTCGTGGCAGAATGGCAGACGAATTTGTTAGACATGTTGGATTAATAAATTTACGGTGCATGCGGTTCGAAGCAAAATATCAAGAGTTGAAAAAAACTGTCAATAACATTGCATCAAGAATAAATATTAGTTGTTCTCTTGCAATAAGACTTCAACTAAAAGTAGCTAACAGATTCCTAAATAAAATTGGATTTGAAGAAGACATAAAATTTTCAAAACATAGTTGCGCAGTTTTTAATCTCAATAAAATTATCAGTGATGTAGAATGAACAGAGAACTACAACAGTGTAAATTGTATATAAATATACGTAATGTATTTTTATTTATATCTATAGTAAATTATTCTTTTATATTTTTGACATGTATACTTATTTTCTTATTAATAAATACTATAAGTAATAATCTTCTTTGATTTATTTTAACGTTTTTAAATTATTAAAGATATATACACAGTACAAGATATATTATAAAAGTTATAGTATACTTTCCTGTGTTAAAAATAACAATTTTTAAATTTTATCGGATACAATTCAGTATTGTAAAACTTACAATTTAATATAGTACTAACATACTATTAAATTGTATTACTTATAATAACATTTATTTTATAGTATACAATGGTACATAGTACAATTTTCTATAATAAAATATTATAAGATTTGTATAATATTCATGTTGTATATTGTACAATGGTTACGTTGTTGTCCCTAACGTATTATAATTTGTTTTACGATATATAATATTTATTTTTTGTGGTACAATGGTTTTCTCTCCGTGTAAAGATGGTATTTTATATCCTGTACAATTTTGTAATAATTTGAAATTCTGGTATAATTTTACAGTAAGTAATAATAGACAGTGGGAACCAAACACAACAACAAGATCTTCTCCTGGCGTAACAAAATCACTTTTGGAAAACTCCGGGTGAGTTGTGTGCGTTAGGTGACGTTATTGTCATATTTCCAAGCGTAAACAATTTTAAGTGAATCTCTACATTCACCGGGCAATGTGCATATCATCCGTCTATCTACTTTTACTGTAATATATACATATATACTCTAGGTAGATTGTAAAATGAGTCTTTTATAATATGCCTAGGCTTTTCTAACTGATTTGGCGAACTGTAAATGATGAAATTTAGTTTATATGTACTTATGCTATGTTCCATTTAAGCCATTCAGTAGATGGCACTGGCAATAGCGCAAATAAGAAGTAGCCGAAATTACATTTGGTAAACTTGTCTCTTGTCTCTAATTTCAGCCAATCAGAGACGTCAAAACTATTCCCTATGCTCCATAATACTGAATAGCTTAACTGGAACAAGGTATATGTAAGGAGGTACATACTTTGATTACATTTTTAGAGAAAGATATTTTAACATTTTTAAATTTTATATTTAAATTTAACTCAACCCTCAATTTTACTGGCGTCCTGCATCCTTATTACATTACTTACATATTTTATATTTTCAAAGTAAATACGTTTAACAGGTGGGTATAAAATTTCATATTAGAACTTAGTTTTTAAAAGCTATTTAACAGAATGCACGTTGCAATTTAATATTCATTTTAATAAAAGTTAATTCTTAGAAAAATGCTCTATTTTTGTTTCAAATATCTCAGCTCACAGCTCGTAAACCTTTTAAAAAAATTGCATATACATATGTGCAAAAAATTCATTAAAAATAACAAACAAATTTTATTAAAAACTGTAATGATAAAACCACCTCCACGTGCAGATCAAAATAAAATATGGAGAAAACTAATATTTATTTTTACTCAACAAAATGTATTTGAAATGTTTATTTAGAAACATATGAAATGTTGTCGTTTCCAATTATAAATATATCAAATCCAATTAAGACACATCTCAGAACGCTATTCGTTCTTCGCTGAGAACGCTAGGATGGATATAGCAAATCAATGACATTTCAGAAACCTCTTCCAAACTTTAGATTAGAATTGTCGAATGCATAAAAATGAACTCCTTTGAAGTCCGCGGAGAAATCCCATCAATCCATTCATTTGACAAAATACATTAAAATATTAAGCCTAGTTACGTCAAACTCTAAAACGGAATTGATTGTCAGTTTAATTAAATGTTTTTGTAGAGCAACTAAATGGAGAACCACGCATCATTATATTTTTAAATTAAATTCTACTGCATTTGCGACAAGGATTTTTTAATAATTAAGAAAAAGTTTCACTGAATGAAGAAATAAATAAGCGTTGTTATATTTCGTGACGTACTTTCATTGTAATTTTTTTCCGCCATCTTTTTTAATTGAATTATATTTTATATTTCTTTTGTCACGAGATATTTCGTTTTAAATTACATTTCATTTGCTTGGGTTGCTATTTTATTTTGAATATTAAAATATGTTTAAAATTTAATTTTATTTCATATTTCACATTCATTTTCATTTCATGAAAAGAACAATAAATTTTAAACAGTTATTCATATATTATAAAACAGAAAATATTTATGAGAAATGAATAATCTCCACAATTACGTGAAAATGATTAAAAGATTAGAAAATTGTTTTGTGTATTCAAAAGAAAAGTACGTTTTTTCTCGATTCAAAACAGTAATGAAAAGAGCTATTTTGTATTTTAGTAACACTTTTTCACATAAGTTCCAAAAATATTGCATAAGTATTTAACTTTTGTTATTATATGACAAACTAAGTTTCACAAATATCAACTTGCTGAAAATGAAAAAATATTGTGGACGTGGGATTCATGAAGTAACATTATCCTACAAAACAAAATTTCCCAGTTCAGCAATTTTGGAATGATTAAAATCTAAGGTTTTGAAAATGGTAGAATTTATATTTTTATATTATAATTGAATTTGTACTATATGTATTGTGATTTGTAACATAATTATATGAGAGGTCATCTTAGACGTGCTTTTGTTTTTTAAAAACAAATGAATTGGCGATATTTATAGTATATTCCGTAACTTAACCACGACCGTGGTTATGGTTTTCTTGTAGTTCACGTGGTCAGGTTATGGTTATTGAAATGTGGTTGTGATCCGGAACATCTTGGTTAATTTGTGTCGGTAAGGTAGGGAAACCAACGTATCATTAGAAATAAATGACAACGTAACTCTATTTGCCTATTTTATAATAACGTAAATATTATACAAATCAGTATATATTGATAATAATTATATGTTTATACAATTTTATTTATTATATTATAAGAAATAAGAAAATGACCACAACAACCACAAAAAAATTGTAGTCGTTGTGGACACGAAAAAGTAACTAAAACTTTCAGGAACCACATTCCGAAATGGAACCTCGATTCTGAAATTTTGTTTTGGTTACATTCCGGAACGCTTAACCAGAACCTTGGTCACCGCGGTTAAGTTACGGAATATACTATTAATTTTCAAATAATTTTGTAACTATTAGAATTTGAGAAAAATGTTTCATATAAAATTTTGTATCTTTTTATAATCAATCTACTGACATTCTTTTCTAACAGAAAATGGTCTCTTTCTCGGAAATAGTTGAAGATCAGACCATGTTGATTAAGCAAACTTTTTTACTTATTTTGGTCAATGATATATACTCTTAAAGTTTTACCTGCAGTTGTGGTTCACCTGTATATGCCACAATATCATTGCTATATTTATCGTTTTAACTGAAAATTAATGAACAGTTTAAAGCAGAGATAAAAATATTAGTCATTTTGATTGATAACACAAAATTACAGTTTACAGCGTAGTCAAATTTAATTTAAGATAAACCGGCCCTAAAACTAATTTTAAAAGAAGGTTCAAAAATTACTGACTGTAAATAAATATAAATATAAATATATCATCACGGCATATTACCCATGTGCCAATTTGCTTTGTACACAGATTTCGGTAATGACGAAATATTTGTACCGTGCGGGCATTTACCAGGCGTCACCTCACGCGCACACATTGTTGGCGTGGAGAGTGCACCACAGGGGTCAATTGTGTGCCATATAAAATTGGAAACTTTGGCGTCGGAGGATAGAGGATATCAAAGACCAGTAATAATAATTGTAAACATAGGAACGTCCTAGGTCCAAATCCAAGTGAAGTCTATTAATTTGTCACAAAAATCTTTAATCATTGAGTCGTTTAAAAACAGTTTATAATATAGTTATAAAGGTGCATTCACAAATGAAAATTAGGTTTAGATTTATTGTTTATACTTTAGATTTAAAGACTTTGGCCGCATATTATATATAATGACACCATTCACACTGCAAAATTTAGGATCTCTAAATCCAAATCATAAAGCTAAACAATTGCGTAGGCTTCCACAGTCTGAGTCATGAGAAATATTCGTTTTCCGGGAATGGACTGTCATATTTTGAGTCAGAGCTCAACGTTTCGCCCGCAGTCGTATGGGGCATCTTCAGGAGCGGGGGGGATAGTACTGTCTTAAACAAGGTTACCCAAAGGGGGAGAATCAGTTTACAAGGTTACCCGACGTGTAAACTTAGTTTATTGGCCTCTAGCGTGGTTTACACGTCGGGTAACCTTGTAAACTGAGTCTCCCCCTTTGTTGCTTAAACTCGGCTTCTAGCGTGGTTGACACGTCGGGTAACCTTGTTTAAGACAGTACTATCCCCCTTGCTCCTGAAGATGCCCCATACGACTGAGGGCGAAACGTTGAGCTCTGGACCAAAATATGACACAGTCCATTCCCGGAAAACGAATATTTCTCATAAAGCTAAACATTGCAAGGGCCAAACTTTAGGTTTATGATTTAATTTGACATCACAAATTTCACCAATGCAAACGAGTTTGAAATGATATAGATATATACACCCATCTTTATTTAGGATTCGGCCTTTTAAACAAATGCGAGAAAGAACATGGGGAGACTGTCATAACTTAATTGCTGAAATATAACCAATAATGCCAAGCGAATGACAGTTTCACGGCGCACAAGTGTCTTGTTGAGTACTGCTCTACAGATATTTTAATCTTGTTTTTGCATTTACGCAGACGTCTGTACATAACAAACTAATTTTCAGGTAATTTAAACTTACATTTATGAATGACTTACTTAATCCTAAACAAAAACCATAAACCTAATTTTCATTTGTGATTGCACCTTAATGATTAATAATTGTCAAACTTCTATTTTTTCGTTAGAATTTTATTCCTCAAAACCAATAATACTTAACCATAACAGAGAGTGAGGCTTATATTCTTTCCATCTTCTACACGATATCCCGAGGGAAATTTCCATTCCATGCATTCGCCTCCCCCACCTCCAGGCAACCTGATAAAACTCCCTATTGTCTGCAAAATTAATAACGGTTCCGTCGAATATCCATCGATCGTCGTCAATCTCTCCAATATTAAATAATCTCACTTAGAAAGAATCACCGGCCAAAACCAAGTTATCTTTGGGGAATTACTTGCATACGAATTTGAGGAGTAATGATGGTTATTCGCCAATCCCTTTCAGGATAAGTGCCTTGGCGTAGCGTATCAAGAAGATACAGATTTTTTCTTTTTATTTATCAGCGACGGTTTGTAGGTTGGTACGCTAAATCCAGTGATGTAATATTTGCTATTTAATATGTACCTACTTCATAGTTTACACATAGACCCGGTGTTTTAATATGTGGTTAAACTGATAACTGTCATTTAAAACAAAAAAATTACGTAGAAAAATTGACACTTGTGTAATTTTTAGAACTTATGCTTCGATATCGACGCTTTATATATCGTTTTATCTGACAGTTAAGTTAGCAGGCAGTTCAATTAGAAAATAATATACCGGGTCTTAGTGTCGTAGGCCCAATCCCAGTGGCGCCGACTATGTGGGTGCTCCAGGGCTTGAGGATAGAAAACGATATATACGAATATACCTATTAAACTATATCTATATACCGCAAAAAGGCACACAGGAAATGTCCGGAACATTATATATTTGCGTGGACAGGACCCCTTGTGCGCATGCGCTAACTGCAGATTCTTTATTCGCCTACCACCTGTACGCGCATGACCTTGTAGACGCGTGCCCGAGCACTAGACCACAGTATACACAACATATACTACTTATAATACTTTTTATACTGTGACTAGACAAGCATGGTTCACGACATCTACTGTACATTTTTGCAAGCCATGTGAAATGTATGGGGTGTTTTAAGTTTTTCATTATTAATAATAGTAGACACTGAATATATTTTTTTAATGATAATACATTTGTTTCTACTGGCTACAAATTTTAACAGGCTGTAAAAATGAACATGGTAGGTACGATACAGAATACATAAGTGCATATTGCATTCGAATAGAAACATAACCTGTCCAGAACGTTTATTGTAATGTAACGTAGGCCCTGTATAATAGTCGCGCCACATTGTGTTGTGTTTAGACAGTTTATCCAGATAAGTCAACAATCCGTTAAATATATTCTCTTTTCTAATATTCTGAGATCTGGCAATTTATTTTTGTACATGATAGGATTGATAAGGGAAAACATGCAGCTGCACGTGCCTTGAAAAAATGTAACTTTCAATTATAAGGTATTTGACCTTGAACGGAAAAAACGGATACCTTGCATCACTAATGTTTTGGTACACGAGCCGCCATTGTATTGTACTACTTTATAGTTTTCGAGCACCCGACAGATATATAAAAAGTCGGCGCCACTGCCCTATCCTACCACTTCTAGTTAAAGTGACAGTTTATTAACCATTAGTAAGAATAAAATAGAAGGTTAGAAGCAATGTGAACAATAGTTTTAACTTCCAGTTGGCTCTAATTAAAGGTGGTAGGAATAACTTTGCAACATAACCATTGGTTATTACTATCATTTTAAATGCCCGCTCCTACCACCTGTAGTTAAAGTGACAGTTAGTGACAACCATCGTTTGAAAGTATTGTAAAATTGTTCTTACCACCTTTGGTTAGAGCTAACTGGAAATTAATACTTTTGTTCGCATTTTTTCTAACTTTCAGTTTAATTCTTAACTGATGTTTAATAAACAGTAAACTTTAACTAGAAGTGGAAGGGAGTCTGTTTCACATTTTTCAAAAAGAATTCTAAATGAAAGTGTGTGCAATATTTTTCTCATTAATAATTATTTTTTTAATAATTTGTTGTTATTTTCGTAAATAATTAAATACTAATATTGGCGCCAAAAACAGTCATAAAAACAACTCCCCACTCCTGTGTCGTAGAAGCACATACATTACGTCATTCACAGCCAATAGAAAAATAATTTTTCCATCACCTACATTTATTTTTGTTATTTAGATAAATAAACGTAGGGGATAGTTTATCACATGTTAATAACAAACTTCTAATTTGATATTTGACGCAGACATTTTCCATTATAAATGAGTAATAATGGCTAATACAGAATACACTCAAGCTAACTCGGACAGTCTACCGAAACTCGAAAGCTGGATGATGGCTGAATTTATATCAGAAAACGATTGTTTTACTGTTGCCGAAATAAGGTGTGTTAAAGAGTTAAGGTAAAATAAAATGTAAAAACCCAACCATCAGCTCTTCGACCTACTGCTTCCAACCACAATTTTCTTTTCTTCGCATTTTTTGGCATATTTATAAATTCAATAGTAGGTTTGTTGCTAGCGCATCTTTGCGAGAAGGCATAATACAATATTGTATTGTATTGAATTTTGTATTATCTAACACGAACCAAACTCAAAAATTTGACACTTGTTTGACAATATATTTATAATTATAACACTTGTATCAAAACACAAAGAATTGACACTATAAGGGACCAATTGGAGCCGATGGAGATGTATGTGTTGTGCCGTCACATTCTGTTTCAGATCACCCAAATTTCAAAAATTAATTGTCAAATATATAGTGGATATTTGGTGATATTTTCTAATTTGAAGTTATTTAAATAATGATATCTTTTTAAATTTAATACTTAGAAGGCATATAAAAATTCTTGCAACAGCCCTATTAAAAACAAATTAACTAACATTTTATGAGATTTAGATCATGTAAAAATATCGACTGGTTGAATCTTTTTGAATGAACTAGAAATTTGTTTTGAAACTTTTAATATACATGTTTTACTACGAGATGCCTGTTGGATAATATATTATTAATTGTCTATAATCCATATTTGAACTAGAATTCTAAAATTATCTATTTCGCATCATAAATTATTCAATATGATTGAAATAGATGTTTAACTGTGACGGATATAATTTATAATTTAAAATAAGTTTTCAGAAAATACATTTGATAATGACATGGTATTTAAAGAAAATCAGATGTAATATGTACATGTATTAGGATAAACCTTAAAAGGGGTCAAGTCGAATTTTAACCGGGCCGCCCCCTAAAGTGTTTCCAAATATAAATAAATAAAAATTGTGCTGGCAATGATTTCGCTTAATTTTAATATTTGACCGTGCCTAAAAGCACTTGACTTTTCCCATTTAAATAACATTGCTGAGCTGATTAGATTTTGGTTATAATTCGTTAACCGGAAGTACCCTCATTTGAAGATTTTAACAGTTTTTCTTGAAAAAACGATGTTAAATATAATTTTTTCACATTTAATGTTGTTATAAATATTAAAGAATATTTTATTCTCTATACGGTTTGCATTTTATACTTCATATTAAATGGAGAGTTAAAATTTATAAAGAAATTAAATATCATATATTAGCCAGCTATGTTATAACTCTGCAAACAGCTGCTATATTAAGAAAATTGTGATTGAAAGGTGTCAGTGTTAAGTGCAGTTGACAGTATGTTTGTGTTATAATTCCACTGAAAATATAGGATCTTTTGCTAGAAACTTTCTGTATGGAATTTGTATAAAATACACACAACTGCCGGAAGGTAATTTACAAGAAACAGAATCTTTTGCAAGGAACTTTCTGTATGACATTTATACAAAATACGTAGAACAGACGCAGGCACCGGACAGCTAAATGAATGTGCCAATCATAGTTCCAGGAAGCAAACTGTAGAGGCGCAGCAGGGCTTAAATTTTGAAAAAATGGATTAAGTCACCTTTGAGTTCAAAACATTTTACAATATTTTTTATTGTAAAGTCACATAAGTCATCACACATGTCACTGAACGTATAATTTAACATCTTTAATTATTTGGTAATTCAATTTGTATGTTTATGGTTTTAGTTATAATGCCAGTAGTGATTTATTTCGCGAATCTCCAATTTGCCAGTATATTAACTGTGTTTATTTTTGACGTAATATAGATTTAAAATTCAATAAGCTGATGAACATTCGTTGTGCTGTTTGATATAAAGTGCAGTCCAAAGAAGCAGATAGACATTTAATAATGAAATATTATACCATTTCCAGTACACTTACATATAGAGAAATATTAAAATAGAAGTGTATGTCTATGTGACAAGTAATTTTAAATTTATTTAGGATTGAATATATAGTTATTGTTTTGTGATTATTTAAAATATATGTATGTATTTATATTCAATTCTCTTATTATCTCTTTTATTTTCAATATTCAAAATTTTAATCTATGTATACGAGTACAATGACATGTCACCTATGTCACAGACTACCAAGCCGATCAAGCCATCACAGTGTGCGTTAGTTCATGGAAGCAATCTGTAGATGTCACTATTTTGTATTTCGAAAAATACATTGGCCGCTAGTATGAACCGTGATTAAGGGTGATTAACGAGCATTTGACTAGCATTGTTTTATCTCTGTCAATCGTTTAGAGATTATTTTAGAGAAAAATTCTTCAAATAAAAGATGCGGGCAATTAATTTTTCTATAACTATTATTTGAAGTATTTTCCTTTAAAAGGATCCATAAACGAATGACAGAGATAAAACAATGCTAGTCAAATGCTCGATAATCACCCTTAATCAGTTGTTCATACTAACGGTCATTGTGTGTCCTATGTGTAGTTAAAGTGATCCGTGAACAGACGGAAGGTAATGTGCTGGACATATCAGATTTTTTTTTTTTGTATGGTGCAAATATTACTTTCAAATTTACTTCTATATTAAAAATAGAGCATATATCAATACCGCTCGAAAATTTATGAGCTAAATATGTACCTATTAATAATTACCCGTGAAACCAGTTTAATTGTAACATATACGAAGCCCTTATATGCGTTAACAAACTAAATTCCAACGTTCTGAAATTGTTCTCCAAACATACCTAGTGCTATTAGCGTAGTTATTATCAGCCAAGAAACTCGATACATTAATATTAATTAGAATAATGTGTTTACATCAATTCAGCGAGCGCTGTTCCCCAGAGTGCAGTCCTGCATTCGCTTGTCCGGATTTTAGGGTGTAATAAATTTGCAAGATCGCAGCGGGCGGGTCGCTCCGTCCCGTCCGCAATATTCAACTGTTTAGTGATGGCAACAGGTCAGGAAGTTCATCTAATACGTGATCCACAAGTTTGGGATTTATTGCCTTGTATCAGAGATGGCCGTTCCGCCGTTCACAAATTTGGGAAGTTGTCAGAAGTTTTAGGAAATATTGCGGTTTTTCTCAGACTAACTTTTCATTATAAAGTAAAACTGAATGCCAAGTTTAATATTACTATAAAGGATATGAAATCATTTACATATTTCATTAGTTTTGTAACTTGACAGATAAAGCTGCGCTTTTTATAGTTGTGGAGCTTTATTAAAAGCTTGCAAATGAGGTAAGAACAAAAAGGATAATTAAAAAACTGTGAAACTGCGGCAAAAATTAAGTTCATATTTTATGTAAATTTACTGAAGTACTTAATGCCTAGTTACATTCGAACAGCTATTTCACCACATTTCATTTCATTATTTTTTAACTATACTGGATTTTTGTACGTTAAACTCGAGTTAAATTTTAATAGGACTTTCATATTGTTAAAGCTAACTAAAATTTTACTTATAGAATAATGGGCCCGTCCAACTTTTTTTGAATTTTTTATATGTTATTAAGAATTTAAAAAATAGAAATTCCACATATTTTGTATTTTTTCTTTTTGAAATTTTGCTTAATAATGCCTAAATTAGTAATAAGGTTTTGGCGCGAAAGTTGTGACGTCAACGTCACTCCGCCATAAGTAGAGAAAACCGACATACGTTACCATACCATTATTATACGATAATTGTTGAAAAAATAAATATATGTTTCCACTACAAAATGTGATCTAAAATCTCTAAAATTAATGGTAATAAAGTAAGCCAGAAAATTATTGTAATTTTAAAATATATATTTGTCTGATTTACTTACATAATTAGATTAGGTATAGGAGTAGTGTTAAATCTTGATTTATTCAAATCTTCGTTAATATTATGCATACATACCTAACATAAAAATCAAGTAAGTAAAATTAATAATTTTGACACGTTTCTATAGTCAGATTCATTATTGGCTTTAATTAATGTAATTTCAAGGCTTTGTTTAATATATTTAAGGTTATTATACAATCACCTGTCGTTATTATAATTAAATTAGTATTGAAACTACATTATTTTTATAATTAAAGCAACAATGACTGTATTGATTACAATAATTAAACCATACTTAGTTGATAATAAAAAGTAATCCAGCATTTACACTCGTATTTTCTAACTGATTACAACAATGACAAGTATTGAGGTTACAATAATTAAAACAAATTATAATTAAAATTTATTTAATAAGTAAATTTTCTTTTAATCTTAACAAAAAATTACTCCGATATATTTAATATCTGTATGTTAGAGTATCTTTAAAGTCAATCGCCTATTTATGGGCAAAATGTGCATGGTCCACACTATAGTGACATTTTCACCAGGTAATTGGATGACTGTAGTGACGCTGACGTCACAACATGGCGATCATTTCACAAAAAAATCATTTCCATTATTATCGCTATAAAAATACAAAATAAATAATAATTTTTATTTCCTTTTCATTTATTTATATTCAAAATTCATATGCAATATGTAATTTCTAAAAAGCCATACACTTGGACGTCCATTGAATGTAATTAAAAGATATATTTAAGTTATAAATTTTAAACATATTAAAGAAGGGATTTCGTGTTCTTAATTAGCCATTTATATTGTAAACATATTTTCTTTATTGGAATCTTTATTTTTAATGAGAGAGATATAAGTAATAGTATACTCTTATACCGTAACGCTCGAGGCGACGATAATCTGCCGAAAATGCAATATTTGAGCTGACAGAAGTATGTGTATTAAAAACGATTTACGTATTATAGCTTTAAAACAATTTATCGGGCCATTATCAAAAAATTAGCTGTAAATATATCATAAATTAAATTGTATTAGAATAAAAAAAAAACATTCGTGATTAGCCATTTTCATTATTGTAATCAAAGTTCCTTTGTTGTAATACATAATTATTTTAAAATTAATTATTAATAATTAATAATTATTAATTAGACTAATAATAAATAATATCTACATTATTTTACCTTAATAGACCTTTTCAATTTAACGGCTATCTCTTTCTATCGCTGCAAATAGTAAGAAAATGGCGCGAACAACTGCCAGTTGGGCTGTCAAACGAAACGTCAAAAATATTGCAGTCATTAAAATACCAGTATTCTCAGTGAAAATTTACATCTTGAGACATTTTAACTTCAATAAAAGCTTTTGTAACTTATTTTGATAAAATTTATTAAAATTATCTGAGAATTTTTTTAGAAACAAACGCCATAGATCTCCGTAAGTCTTACTATGCGCAGATTCCTATTGCGCATATCTTCTATCTCTTTAAATTAAAAAAGCCTATTTCAACATTATATTTTAATGTGCTTTACTGCCAAGACCTCCTGGAGTTTCTCTTAGAACAGCATCTTAATTTTCGAATTATTTTCAATAATTTCCTTGACTCTAGAAACGTTATAGCTTTCCACAAATTTTTTTACCTTTACATTTACTTTTATTTCAAAAAACATTCAAGTTTACAGTTTGAAAACCACAAGTAATTGAACTGATATTTTCCGGGCTTTGATGATCACCTCAAATATGCTTATCGCTTCCAGTAGTCGACGCTGCCTTCGCTCAAAAAGGAACGGTATAAGCGTATATAACCTTCGCGACAATAATCAATAATTTAAGAAGATCGTAATTTTGTAATCGTGAGAACTAACATTTACTCTTGTGAGCTACAAGCTACAATGTTCTGTTGATAGTGATGGTCTGAATACAAATCTTGCGTGCTACTTGAATGAATCTATACTGTCTACTAATTTAGTATTTAACAGCTCCTGCGGGAATGGGATTCTTTTGGTAAAGTCAGCAGTACTTTTTCTACACTGCTTTAGCCCATTTATTTAATTTGTAGGAAGCTAAAAGTTTTTTATTTCTTCTAATAATATAAAACGTGAATTATGTTGTTTTATTGAAGGCAAAACATTGATTTCAAAAATACGTTTTACAGTAAAAACTGGAAACAGAACCAATTAATTTTCCTACATACCTAAAGAATCAGGGTCGCGCCGTGTGGGTGGACAGGTTGTGCCCCGCACAAAGGCGCCTGACTTTGAGGGGTGCCGTTTCAAGACAGTTAAGTAAATAATAGTAAATTTTTATAAAATGCTTTTATTCGTAAAGACAAAATTACTATAAAACTTATAAATTAAAGTGATAGAAGTGAACAATATATTTTTTAATTTGTAAGTAAAATACTTATCGTATCAATCGGTACGTTATTATTCTAGCATTGTTATATTGAAATAATAACTATGAAAATGTTGATTACAACAATGAATATATTGTTTATATCTCAAGAATATTGATTACAAGAATGAATTCCAGAATGAATTCAATATTTAAATAATACCTATTATCATTTTGCAAAGAATCAAGTGCATATACAATTTTGAAATCTGTTGTAAAATTGTTGATTACAACAAACGATTTTGATTATAACCTATTGATTACAAGAATGAAACTAGGAAAATTTTATCAATATAATAAATCTATCATTTTTGAAGAACAAAAAGTATAGTTTAAACTTTAATGTGCACATTTTACATCATGAGGGGAAGGGGCGCTAAAATGTAACGTAGCACAAAGGCTCCTTATACCCACGGAGCGGCCCTGTAATGAATAGACCTCTTCAAATTAACGGCAATCACTTTCTATCGCTGCAAATAGTAAGAAAATGGCGCGAACAACTGCCAGTTGGGCTGTCGAACGAAACGTCAAAAATATTGCAGTCATTAAAATACCTGTATTCTTGCATGGTGAAAATTTGCTTCATTGGACCTTTTAGTTTCAATAAAAGCTTTTGTAACTTATTTCGATAAGTATTCTTAAAGTTGTCTGACATATTTCTCACATTTTACGTCTATTTTTTTTTTAAACAAAGGCCATACATCTCATTTGTTCTTACTATGCGCAGATCCCCATTGCGCATATCTTCTGTCTCTTTAAATTGAAAAGGTCTATTATAAAAAACGTTTTTAGAATCTGATTTTTATCTTCCTCTTTCAACCAAATTTGCATTTTTTTCGTTGCCGCAACTAAACTTTGTATTATATTACTCTTTCATTTTATTTATTGTTGTTATTCGTTATAATAGTGTTTACACTCTTATTCTTCCTAATTCTAAACACTTTCTCTTGTTGTTCGCCTTATTGTATTGAAGCTGTCTTTAAAAGTATCAATCTCTTTATATCATTGTCTCCATGACAATTTATTTTATTCTACCCTATTTTTTCTTTCTCTCTTGTTGAATAAGGTATTTTTGTTTTAACCTTTCCTATATCTAGTCTTTTACAATATATCTGTGTACAAAGCAGATTGGCACATCCAGCAATGGCTAATATGCCGTGATGATATATTTATTTATATTTATTTATTTACAATATATTTTTTTCGTTTCATTTCACATCATAATTTTTGACTTTCTTTTATTATTCTATTCTTATTTTTCTTCTTAAATAATTTTTTTAAAAATAAAGACACTCTTAAGAAATTATAACCGTGTAAAACCGATTTCATAAGTGGAGAAATATATTTGTGAAGGAATCAACACATTTTGTAAAATTTTGCAAATTGTAAATAATGCATTGTGGTAAACAGGGCCGGCGCTAGGCGGTAAGCGAGATAAGTGTGGCAGACGGTCGCCAACAAGTGAGAGGCGCCGAAATTTAAAAAAAATAAAAAAATAATTATATATTTATCAAGAAAATTAGATATAATTCTTCAAATATATATATCAAATACATACATACCTACTCTTAAAATACCTTAATAAAAAGCAAATGAAAAATGACGTTAAGTATGTTTTTCCAATTCGAAATTTAAACGCTCAAACACAGTTTTACACTTTGAAACGCCCCAACACAGCGTTACTTTCAATTTTTTAATTATTGTCTTACTTTCTTATCTTTTTTACCTCTCGCTAAGCTGTATTCATGCTATATGATGTCCGTATGTGTGTGTGGATGTGTGTGTGTGTGTGTGGATGTGTGGATGTTGGATTCACGATTTCTCAAATACTATAAGACTTAAGAAATTTTTAACTACGGATTCCTCAATCTAACAATAATGGGAAGAGTTGATTAAGTTTTGGTAACAATTGGACAAACGGAAGTAGTAGTTACAAGAAAAAAATAATCTAAATATTATTTATCGAAAATTTATGTAAATACTTATATTAAAAAACGTTAAATTCTTTATTTGATAAATATAAATTCATTATTATATTTTCTATAGATTTAGAGATAAAGAAATGCATATAAAATAATTTGATGTAAAAAATCTCAGATCAAACTACTTCAAGGCAAGAAATTCAAATGTTTGTAATTGACACATAAATGTTACTGTCGAAAATATTTGTATGCCATTGTCAAAAATATTTGTACACCATTATGAAAGTAAAAAAATCTGATGTGGCCAGCACATTACCTTCCGTCAGTTCTATGTATTTTGTACAAATTTCATACGGAAAGTTCCTTGTTAAATTAAATATTCTATTTCTTGTACATTACCTTCCGGCAGTTGCATGTATTTTATGCAAATTTCATACAGAAAATTATTATTTTGTGACGTTTTCTATATACAGTGTAATGTATCTGCAGAAATAAAAGATTTATTATTATTATTATTATTATTATTATTATTATTTCTCATACATTACCTTAAAGCAGTTTTGTATGTATTTTATACAAATTCCATACAGAAAGCAAAAGATCCTATATTTCCAGTAAAAATTATAAGACAAACACACTATGTCAATTTCACTTGACACTGACATCTTTCAATCAGTATTTTCTTAATATAGTAGCTGTTTCCAAAGCTATGGCTACTTTATGAAATTTAATTTCTTTATAATTTTTTAACTCTATATCCATTTAATATTAAGTATAAAATGCAGTCAAATCGTATAGAGAATAAAATATTCTTTAATATTTATAATAACTTCAAATGTGAAAAATCATATTTAACATAGTTTTTTCATGAAAAACTGTTAAAATCTTCAAATGATGGTACTTCCGGTTAACCAATTGTAACCAAAATCTAATCAGCTCTTCATATGGATGTAACGAAGAAGTATACGAAAATTATAATTTTTGTAACTGTAGTATTAGAGTTATCGCAGACGAAAATTTTGTTACACACACACACACACACACACACACACACACACACACACACACACACACATCCACACACACACACACACACATCCACACACACACACACACATCCACACACACACACATACAGACATCATCGTAAAAATAGTAAATTCGTATTCTAGGGACCCTAAAACGTGCTTATTGATTAAAAACTCATCATCGAATTTTTTGACCAAAGACCTCCTTACCTAAAGGTGACGGAAGGTAAAAAGAATATAAATGGAATTTGCGAATAAATGACGAATATAAAGAAAATGAAAAGGAAAGTTGAATTTTGTTTCATTTAATACTGGTACCTACTAAAAGGGGCCATCGCACATGTAAGCCGTTATAAAAATTTCCACTTTGATATTTAAATCCCAGTCCGCCCCTGTTAGTTGGTACCTGGTATTATGGTATAAACCAATTTTGTTTATTTTACATAGAATTTCTTAGAGTGTACGCTAATAAGTTGAAAAGCGCCAATCACTTTTGGTATTTACACAATCAATATGACCCATTCCGTGTTTTTGTTGTACGAGACTTTTTATTCAATTCCGAGTAATAGTCTCTCTTACCGCTTACGTATTAAATGTTATTGATTTTAATTTGATGTAGGCTAAAAATAAATGGTATTGTTCTCAGAAGTTATTTTAATGTAAATAAATCACTTCATTGAGGTTTTAATTACAAATATCAAAAATGACGTATAGACGTCGTCATTTAATAGAATAATATATACCGAACTAAAAATAAAATTGGATTTAAATTTCAAATCTATCACAAATCACAAAATTGTTATTATACTTACTGTTGATAATGACATATTTTGTTCGTCAGTACTTAAATATTGATAACTAAATTCACATCTAATAACAAAAATGAAATTTATTTCGTATTTAGTACCTTTCCAAAGAATGTTATTTAAAGAACTTTTTCTATTTTCCGGTATAAACAATTTTTGCAGAAGTGTGAAATATAAGAAAACAAAGCTGTTTTTCTATTGTACGAGTATTTTATGTACTAAAAACAAACTCTAACTAAAAACTAACAATATTTTCTGTTGTACTCCAGAAAACCACTTAGGAGTATAATATTTCATTTTCCTGAACACATATACTACGCCCACCTTACAGTATGAAATATTTCAGATGTAGGTGTCCTAGACAAAGTACAGTGTTCAGTGCTGCTCCGCGGATAAAAGGCGCTTTTGTCCAAAGTTTCGTTTGTTGTAATCAACAATTTTACAGTTATAACTTGCAACATAATAATACCAGAAAATTATCCGTTTAGCAGAATATTTATTTTACTTTTTTCTGCTAAATTCATTGTTGTTTTTATTCTTGTAATCAATATTCTTGAGCTATAATCAAAATATTCTTTGTTGTAATCAACACTTTCATAATTATTATTTCAATATAACAATGCTAGAAAAATATCGGTTTGATAGGATAATAATCCTCTACAAATAAACCCAATTTTCAAAAATAGTTATTTTCGTACCTCCGTCCAATTTGACTAGTATTACAGAACTCAAAATCGTCCAGAAATGCGCTGTTGCTGGCCTAGGCCGGCAAAAGGAGTTGGCATTACTGCTCTGGTGATATGTCAATTTAAGATTATTTTCAACACAAGAATTAGCAAAATGTTTACAAATTTTAGGGCTAAATCTTTAATTATTGTAACTTAAATAACTAAATTTTGTCATAAAAATAATAATATGCTATTATCTCGTATAGATTAATTATAAGTTCCAACTTTAGGACTAATTTGTTTCGTTTGTTTTGTAACTACAACTAACTTCACGTGAAACAATTGAGTTTCCGCTGGTTTCCGCTATATGTCATTGAAAATATGCTAAAGTATATAAAATATATATATAACTAATGTTTGTATGATATATTTTCAATAAATATAAAATAATTACGCATTTTAAGCTCAAATGTAAGTAACTATATTTAAACTTGCAATGCAAAACCGTTAAAAATATATGTTCATTTTTTTAGGTTATGTAAAATAGAATAAAGTGTTGACAAATATACGAAGAATTTATGGAGATGTCGGCACAAAAAATCTTGTGTATCACACGCCCAGAAACTGTTTTGCGAGACCTCGTATTTGCAGGCCTCGCTTTCAGCTCGGCCTGTCAAAATAAACTCGTTCTCGCAAATATTCAGTTTCTGGACTAGTGATACAAATAACTATTGTATATCAAGGCCGCGAAATCACTCTTTAGCGTACTGAGAGAAAAATTGTCGCCGAGGCCGCTTGCGGCCGAGGCAAGACAATCTCGATGGCGCTAAAGGATTTCGCGGACAAGGTGTACACAATATTTTTTGTGCAACCGTAAAAATTATGTAATTACAAATTTTATTAATTTTAAACAGTTTCATTGTAAATAGAAAGTTAGCTTTCAAGGTGGCTATGGAATTAACATTTGATAAACAAAACCATGCAATTCTCAAGTGTCAAAGTGATTGTTTACCTAAAATTCATTTCGCGGCTGTTACCATAACAACGGTCACGAAATTTAACTTCGCGGCCTATATTGTGGCTGCGAAATGCTTATTTCGCGTCCGGTTGCATAAAAAATATTATTTTAATAACAAATATCATTAAGAAAGCTTAGGAAAACAAGAACATAAAATGATATTAATTAATAATGTTCAATAAAATTTTAAATTTCTGAAGTTCACATTTTTCTTCTTTTTTTGGTTAGTCGCAGAAAAATTATGCTGTACAACTCGAGTGGAATGTCCATATCGCCTTCGGATGATTGAACACTCCGCCTACGGCGTCGTGCTCAAACTTCATCCTCATGCGATATGGACATCATATCCACTCTTGTTGTACAAACTACTATATTGTAAAAAGTAAGCTCTATCAACAATTTATTCAAAAATATAAATATGATGATATGAAATAATGAAATGTGGTTTATTAGAAATTCAATCTGTATAATTTATAAGGTATAATAAATAACACCAGGTTTAAATTAGCTTTGTATTTATTTAAATATTATTTTAGCAAAACAAATATTAAATTAGGCTCGACTCTTTGTTGATTAACAAACAGAAAAAGGATTCGCGACTCTCTTTTATTAAATTAAAGTTTTATCGTGGTTATAACGATTAAAATAAACAAGTCCACCATTTTGACGTTTGGATTTTAGTAAAAAGTTTGTGAAGTTTTAACAAGGACCACAATTTCATCATGACAAATGACAGTTCGTTAACAACAGGTAGAGTTTGAAAGTACGGCCGAGAGAAAGAATTGTAGAAGGCGACAAAACGCCAAGAGGAATGTCACTTCCACTCGATTTGAAAATCGACTAAATCCACATTTTAGCAGCGACGTAGCCGAGCTTTCACGAGGAACAACCGAACACCTACACTCTTGCAACTCAGAGTGTTTTATTGCTAAATATCTGACACACGTGCACAACAGATGGTGGGTTGTTTTGCATTATTACTTCGACATTTTGAAGAAAAAGAATTTGTGCAATAAAGTTCCGAACAAGAAAGAAATAAATTGCGAATCAATTTGTAAACAATGTGTAACTTTTTTAACAAGATCTTGCAATGTAAATAATGTATATGTTTTTTGTTTGATATAATTTAACTCTCTATTGCGAAAATATTGATGATTTTCTAAATTAAATTGATGTACGGTGAAATAGTACAATGGTAGAGTGCAAGCCTCTGGACACAGATCGTGTATCTACTCCCGTAATCTTTCCAAGTTGGCTTACAATTAACTTGACAACGACAAAACTATCGGTCACCGGCTAGTGGCTGTAACAAGGGTTTACACCGGGTTTGTAACACAGATGGCACTTAAGCAAAAATAGTCCAGAAAAGTGTAACGGTTAAATAAAAACGCCAAATTGAAACTCAGTTCATAACGCTGAGAACATAATTTTGATCCCCGTGTGTTTATTACGGGAGAAATTTCACACCTTCATGTATTAAAAAAAGACATACTTTATAAACCTATATTAATGAAAAAAGTGTACTTTTTAACAGACGTAAAAAAATATGTAAACACCAAAAAACTAAATTACCGTATGTCTCGATTTGATCTTAGAACTTTGGTGCATGCATCTGTTGCACTGATCTATAAATTGGCGGTTGAGGGACTATCAACGACATACGTTATTTTGGCTTGCACCAAGCACATTAATTTCTAATAATTTTATTGCTTTACCTTTTCAAGGGTTTTAAACTATTGCAACCTATTACTGAATAAAAAAATCTGATGTGGCCAGCACATTACCTTCCGTCTGTTATATGACGTATTTACGAAAATTCTACCGGCGAACTGTTACCAGTAAACAGTTTTTATCAGGTTATAGCTACCGGAATCGATATTTTAAGAACGCAACTAGTAAACAGGATAGATCCATAACCTACGAAAAAATCTGAAAAATTAAAACAGGTTAGAAATTTGACGTAGTTAACAAACTGAGCAGAGCCCTACTTTGAACACATTTCCACTTTTAACGCGCGCGCTTCGTTTTGCATCACTACCTTTTTTTGAGATTAGATTCTTCATGAATCCAATAGATGGATCTGGTAGATATTGAACAATTTTCGAACACGGTAACATTTTACCACTCATGCTTTTGAACACAGTCGATAGATGCGGTATCTACCGGTAGAATTTTCGTAAATCCGTTTGTATTTTCTATAAAATCCATACAGAAAGTTCCTTGCAAAAGATTCTAAATTTCTTGTATGTACATTATCTTTCGACAGTTGTATGTATTTTATACTAATTCCATACAGATAATTTCGAGCAAAATGATCCTAACACAAATATACTACGAATATGTCAATTGCACTTGACACTGACATCTTTCAATCTGAATTTTCTTAATAGTAGCTGTTTCTAGCATAGCTGGCTAATATATGAAGTTTAATTTCTTTATAATTTTATAACTCTATCAATTTAATATGAAGTATAAAATGCAGTGAAATCGAATAGAGAATACAATGTTCTTTAATATTTATAATAACATTAAATCTGAAAAAATGATATTTAACATCGTTTTTTCAAGAAAAACTGTTAAAATCTTCAAATTAGGGTACTTCCGGTTGACCAATTATAACCAAAATCTAATCAGCTCTTCATATGGATACAACGAAGAGGAATACGAAAGAATTATAATTTTTGGAGTTGTAGTATTAGAGTTATCGCAGACGAAAATTTTGTTACATACACACACACACACACACACACACACACACACACACACACACACGGACACACATACATACATACACACACACACACACACACACATACAGACATCATCGTAAAAATAGTAAAATCGTATTCTAGGGACCTTAAAACGTGCTTATTCATTAAAAACTCACCATCGAAATTTTTGACCAAAGACAATACCTTCCTTACCTAAAGGTGACGGAAGGTAAAAAACTATGGAATTCATCAAGAGCTGCAATTTTTGTTTAGATAATATCTTTATTTTTTCTGTAAAATCAAACCTATACTAGGGTATTTAAACTATGAACTCACGTTAAAGGCAATTTCTAAACTCACTTTTCTGGTCTATTAATACAGAGTGATCAAAAATGACTGAAGCATGCCGCTCCATACGAATTTGACATTTGCCGCTTATTTAATATGATATCGTTACTATTTCCACGGGCGTACCTTTCAATGTTTATTATCTTCTTTACGGTTACCCGAAAGAAAATATGATTCAAGAAGAAATTTGTCACGCTCTTCATTAAATACCATATTGAAAAGAAATTACTTAAAGATTTTTCACGAAGGTATGCAAAACAAATATCAAATGAATAAACGTACGGCAATTATATATCAAATGTCACGCACCTGTCATTATCTGTCATATATGGAATATAATTTTGATGAATTATGGAAAATTGATATATACTTTTGACATTATTTTGGAACTGCCAATTCATTCTTTAGAGAATTAGTAGCTTCAACTATACGGCCAGTCAACTCTTCGCGTGTATCTGGTTTACCATTACTACACACACAAGATTTGAGGCAACCCCACAGAAAAAAAAGGCGACAAGTCAGGTGACCAATCTAAAGGACCACCTCGTCCTATTCACCTTTCCGGAAAATTTTCATTAAGAAACACCGTCACTTGTTTCCCAAAATGTGGTGGTGTCAAGTTAGCTGGAACCACATGCCACGACGAGCTTGCAGAAAAATATCTTCCATGTAATTCAGCAATTCTTCTTCCAAGCAACGAAAAACGTTTGAAAATGGTGTGTGGCGAGGAACAATGCAATCTGGGGAACGCCTGAGGAACTCCGCAGCTGCAGCACGTCCACTTCCATTGCAAAAACCATACACGAAAACCATATCGGCATATTCTGCATTAGTAAAATTGCTGCATAATGGCTTAAATTAATAAGACAGCACAAAAATCATTCATTTGTCAAACATACGTTCATTCGTCAAGGCTAACTCAATTATCATTTTTTTTAAATTTCTTCGATATTTCCGAAACAAAGAAGATTTTATCTATAGGTCATATAACTTTTTTGATCGTAATAACCACAGAAATATATATATGTATATATATATACCGTGTGTCTACTTTTTTTGTGGGCCATAGAAAATACAATGGTAAAATTTTTATAATGCTGTAAATCTTGCCCTATTAATTTTAGAACAACAGTGTAAGTACAAAAAATGTTCAGAATTAAAAACTGCATCTAAAAAGTCCAAAATTATTGTTTGCATGCGTTTCGTTTGCGAAAGAGAGGCAAAGTAAAAGTAATAATTTTTAGCTACTTACAGAGTGCCATGAGCACTATCACAAAATTTTAAACAGTTGTATTGCTTGAATTTGACAGATGACATCTGTTATAAAGTTTTAAAATTATTGAATTTATTAAATTATTTATCAGTAAGCATGGATACATTAGCCATCGCAGAAAAAACTTAATGGAACAATATTAGATATTAAATATCAATTAATAAACTTTTATCTGTCAAAGTCAAATAATATGACTAATTAAATTGCATATTTTGTCTTGCATGGCACTCTGTAAAAAGCTTAAAGACGGATATTTTATTTTACGTTTATCTCATGGCAAGAATCTATTATATCAACAAATTTAGGCTAATTTGATGCAGTATATAATTCTGAACATTTTTTATGTTTACACTTTAGTTCTAAAATTGATAGGGCAGAATTTACAGCTATATGAAAATTTTACCATTGCATCTCCTATGGTCCATAAAAAAAAGTAGACACACGGTATATATATATATATATATATATATATATATATATATATATATATATATATATATATATATATATATATATATATATCATCACGGCAGATTACCCATTGCTGGGTGTTTATGCACAGATTTTGGTAATAAAAACATTATACAAATTAAACTGACATTAACAACAATAAGTGTCTGAACCCAGCCACGTTACCAAGTAAACAGTGAAACAAAATTTGCATCATTATTTTAAACTGTTATTTTTCTGTCATTCGAAATTAAGTTGCGATAGTCAAGTTAGTTAGAACTTAATCAATTCAGTTTAAAATTTTATGATCAGCTTGTGTAAAGAACTTGAATCTATAATTTTATAATTTTTTGCTCTAAAATTCTGTGTAGTTGACTATCTATTGTCCCTTCAGTCTTTGTCACAAATTCAAGATCAGCGACGTCTTTCATATTGACGCTATCTCTCTGATAATTTTCATAAGAAAATTTCCAAACAATGGGAAAAAGTTGTTTATGTACATAGAACCAAGTTTAAACAAACACCTGCATCAAACAATCGATTAGTGTTCTCGTAACACAGTTAAAATAAAGTTTTCCAGGAAGATTGAATATTGATTTCCAAACGAAATAAAACCGACGTGTTGTCCGAGCGGTTAATGATGCTTCCATGGATTAACGACTCTTGATGTCGGCGGCCACTTCAATCAAACACGATCAGAATCAGATCATCGATGATTGAACGAAAAACGAACGAGGCTGTGAGCAGTTCGTTTAAAGTCCTTCTCACGTCGTTAATTCCGTAATGATGACTCTCTAGTCGAGTGTAGTTTGGGAGATTTTTGTACCCATTAAATTTACACATTTGTCATCAGTCGATCTGATGATGAAACAGTCTTCATAGAATTAACAGGGCCGCTCCGTGCGGGTGAGCAGGTTGTGCCCCGCACAAGGGCGCCTCAGCATGAGGGGCGCTATTTTAAGCAAATAAATATTAGAAAATTTTGATAAAATGCTCTTATTCGTAAAGAAAGAAAATACTATACGCTTATACCATTCCATTTTGAGCGATGGCGTCTCCAACTACTGGAAGCGCTAAGCCTTTGAGCTAATTGTTGTCAAAGCCCGGAAAATGTCAGTTACATTTATTATTTCTGGTTTTCTAGCTGTAAACTTGAATGTTTTTCGAAATAAAGTAAAAGTAAAGGTAAAAAATCTGATGTGGCCAGCACATTACCTTCCGTCAGTTCTATGTATATTGTACAAATTTCAAACAGAAAGTTCCTTATTACTAAAGAAATATTCTTGTACTTTACCTTCCGGCAGTTGCATATATTTTATGCAAATTCCATACAATTTATAGCAAAAGATCCTATATTTTCAGTAAAATTATAAGACAAACACACTATGTCAATTTCACTTGACACTGACATCTTTCAATCAGAATTTTCTTAATATAGTAGCTGTTTCCATAGCTATGGCTACTTTATGAAATTTAATTTCTTTATAATTTATTAACTCTATATCCATTTAATATTAAGTATAAAATGCAGTCAAATCGTATAGAGAATAAAATATTCTTTAATATTTATAATAACATTAAATGTGAAAAAATGACATTTAACATAGTTTTTTCAAGAAAAACTGTTCAAATCTTCAAATGAGGGTACTTCCGGTTGTCCAATTCTAACCAAAATCTAATCAGCTCTTCACATGGATGGAACGAAGAGAAATACGAAAGAATTATAATTTTTAGAATTGTAGCATTAGAGTTATCGCAGACGAAAATTTTGTTACACACACACACACACACACACACACACACACACACACACACACACACACACACACAGAGACACACATACATACACACACACACATACAGACATCATCGTAAAAATAGTAAAATCGTATTCTAGGGACCCTAAAACGTGCTTATTCATCAAAAACTCACCACCGAATTTTTTGACCAAAGACAATACCTTCCTTACCTAAAGGTGACGGAAGGTAAAAATTAGTGGGAGTGGGAAGCTATGACGTCAAGAAAATTATTGAAAATAATTCGCGAAAATGGACCTTTTTAATTTAAAAAGATAGAAAATATGCGCAATGGGGATCTGCGCGTAGTAAAAACAATTGAGATCTATGGCGTTTGTTTCTAAAAACTTAGACGTAAAATGTGAGAATATCTCAGACAACTATAAAAAATCTTATCGAAATAAGTTAAAATGTCTAACGATGCAAATTTTCACTGAGAATACAGGTATTTTAATGACTGCAATATTTTTGACGTTTCGTTTGACAGCCCAACTGGCAGTTGTTCGCGCCATTTTTTTACTATTTGCAGCGATACAAAGAGATAGCCGTTAAATTGAAAAGGTCCATTATGGTACTGTTTTAAAAGAAACTCCAGGAGCTGTTCACAATAGAGCACATTAAAATATTTTTATATAAAGGTTTAAACTTATTTTTAAAGTGAGGAAAATAAAAACATTTTTATTGTAGTTGATGACAACAATGTAATAGTTGATTACAACAATGTAGTTTAACGAGAACAAAATTTAAGATTTCTTTAAGGTTTAAATGTGAAGACTCTATGACAGATCTTTGCGCTTTGGTTTAAATTTTTGTTTCATGGCTTCAATGATTTTTGCAAAAATGTTATTACTGTTTTCGTCTATTTTTACGGTTCCGGAAATTGAAAAATTATAAACAATAACATACTGGGACGTAATATTTTTTTCTGTAACAAAAATCTCAATACGATTTTGCTCTAAAATAATAAGGGGAGCAAATAACTGCACATTAAGATTTTATCATTGAAATCCCTGTGCTGCGTCGTCCAAGTCACCACCCTGTATAATTACAACAAAGGAACTTTGATTACAATAATGAAAATGGCTCATCACGAATGTTTCTTTAATTTAATTTATGATAGGTATATTCACAAATGCATTGTCTTGTAAAATTGTAGGTACAATTTTTTGATGATGGCCCGAAAAATATTTTTTTCTAGGGCCCATAATAGTTATTTATGTAGCGTAGCGGAGAAATTTAATTTTCCCGAGTTATAATAACATCCTATAAACAAATAATAAAATAAATATATCATCATGGCATATTACCCATTGCTGGGTGTGCCAATCTGCTTTGTACGCAGATTTCGGTAATTATGATGATATAACTATTGAATACACATACTCCTGTCAACTCAAATATTGTATTTTCGGCCGATTGGCGTCGCTTCGAGCGTTACGGTATAAGCGTACCTATAACAAATCTCACCAGAAATGTTTGCAGTATTGCAGTTATTAAAAGAATGAAAAGTGGACTCACTAAATATTAATAAAAAATATACCATAGATTTGTAGTGGAATTTATCTTAATACACAAATATATTTTTTGTGCAACCGGACGCGAAATAAGCATTTCGCAGCCGCAATACAGGCCGCGAAATTGGATTTCGCAACCGTTGTCATGGTAGCGGCCGCGAAATTAGGTAAACAATCACTTTGACACTTGAGAATTGCATGATTTTGTTTATCAAATGTCAATCCCATAGCCACCTTGTAAGCTAACTTTCTATTTACAATGAAACTGTTTAAAATTAATAAAATTTGTAATTACATATTTTTTACGGTTGCACAAAATATATTGTGTACACCTTGTCCTTGATATACAAATAACTATTAAAATCAATTAATTAAATAAAGATACTTTTGGTCAAATCTGTTGATTTGGTAATTCGCTTCAAACATAACCACTAAGATACTTTTTGATCACATTTATATTTATTTATTTATTTATTTAACATTTGTCGTCAACTACTACAGCTACTAATAAAAGTGTATTTACAGTGTATGTTTAGTAAAACAGTGTAGATCAACAAGATGCAGAAACGACTGCATTCGCTCTAGTTTCATGTTGTATTTACTGATACTTTGATTTTATTTCTTTCGAATGTCGCCGGTTTATGTTACGGGACGGTTACTACTTTTTTTATTTTCAAAATAGTTTAATTTACATTTTACTTTGTAGTAGTAGTCATGATTTTTCTCTTTTTACTAAGTACGTTGTGGGGAAATAATAATTAAAAGTGCAATTCATTAAAAATTGTTATTCAAAGAAAAATATTAAAAATTTTATTATAAAGCATAAGATACAAACTTTAATATAAGTATTACTATTTATAATTGAATTAATTGTATATTTTAATATTATGAGAAGTATTTTCTATTCTTTCTATATTTTCATTAATATTTATAAACATGTTCACAATTTTTTAATATTATATACTTATGTTTTAATACTATCGTTATCGTTTCTAATATGAATAAAAATAAAGTTTGATAATATGTATATTAGGTATACCAAAAATCTAGAAAATAAATAAAATAGGTATATCACCACGGGATATTACCCATTGCTGGGTGTGCCAATCTGCATTGTACACAGATGTCGGTAATGATGATGACATATTTGTACCGTGCGGGCGTTTACCAGGCGTCACCTCACGGGCACTCATTACTGGCGCGGAGTGTGCAACAAAGGGGTCAATTTTGTGCCATTTAAAATTTGAAATATTTGGCGTTGGTCGGGATCGAACCCGGTTCCCCAGATTCGTGACCTAACACTCATGCACGCGACCACGAGACCCCATCAAAATCAAATTATAAATTGATTACAACAATGATTGACTGTAAATTTAGGTTAATGTTTAAATTCAATAATTAGAAAATTGTCGAATAAAGAAATAGGTTAAATATGTTCTAAATATTTTGGCCTAATTTTTAAAACCAATTCATGCATCAATTATTCGTTCATGTAAATTATTTTAAAAGTAAATTTTCTAATTCCGTAACATGCAAATCATCAGGAGTGAATCAAATTTGGTCACCCAGGCCTATTCAAATTACGATACAGGCTGATGTTCATTTACATTTTTTATAAACCCTTCGAGCGGATTTTCATCAGATGTTAAAGCAAAGCATTTTCCTCAAAATTTCCCTTAATACTGAATAAATTTTACTTCCGCAATTTACCTTTCTGGACATTTAATTTGATGGAACGTGTGACAAAAAATTTTTGTATAAGATTAAAATTAATGGAAAAATAACGAACTCATACATTTTTCAAAAACTTTTAATATATTTTTTATCAAATTATATAATTTTAAAACTATAAATGATGTCAATAAAATTACCTTATGTGCATATTGGAACAAATATGAAGAGCTAGAATGAAAACGATGATACATAAAATAATAAAAATACACAATAAATATAGTACAGGGTATTCCGTGATTAACCGACAAACTTATACCATATATTCCGGAGGTTATTACGATCAAAAATTGTTATATGACCTACAGGTCAATTCCTCTTTGTTTCGGAGATAGCGACGGAATTTAAAAGAAAATTTATTCATTAATGGATTAATGGATAGCTAATTAACACAAAATTACAGCAACTGTTCAATATGAGTACCGCCATTTTCTAAACATACAGCTATCCTTCGAGTCACAGAGTTTCTGCCAATTCATTCTTTAGAGAATTAGTAGCTTCAACTATACGGTCAGTCAACTATTCGCGTGTATCTGGTTTACCATTACTACTATACACAAGAGATTTGAGGCAACCCCTCAGAAAAATATCTAATGGCGACAAGTCAGGTGACCGAGCTGGCCAATGTACAGGACCACCTCGTCCTATCCACCTTTCCGGAAAATTTTCATTAAGAAACACCGTCAGTTGTCTTCCAAAATGTGGTGGTGCCCCATCTTGTGGAAGCACATGCCACGACTGCATTTAAAACTACTTCAGCGTGGCCATCTCCATCTTTTTCTACACGACGAAGTGGGTAAAACCCGGTCTCTCTCAAGCAACGAAAAACGTTTGAAAATGTTGTGTGGTGAGGAACAATGCGATTTGGGTATCGCTTGAGGTACTCCGCAGCTGCAGCACGTCCACTTCTATTGCAAAATCCGTACACGAAAACCATATCGGCATATTCTGCATTAGTAAAATGCGGCATGATGGCTTAAATTAATCAGACAGCACAAAAATCATGTATTTGTCAAACATACGTTCATACGTCAAGGCTATCACAATTATCATTTTTTTTTTAATTCATTCGATATCTCCGAAACAAAGAGGAATTCACCTAAAGGTTATATAACATTTTTTAATCGTAATGGCCCCCGCCCGGAATATATGGTATAAGTTATAATATTTCTTACTTCTTACGTACTGAAGTGATCGATTTTCGGTAGCAAAATACCGCATCCGAACCACATGGAGTGAGTCAGCTGAGCACTTGTTGTTATAACAATATAAATAGTCAAATTTGGAAATCATAAACTATGCCTGATGCATCGCCCGGCATTAACTTGGACAGAGAGGATGCCATCTTCTCCGGAGATTCTCTCCTTCATGCCAGAGGAAAAACCGTCCGCAAAAACTGGCAGAGAAGTGACCTAGCTGAATTCATCCAAAAAATTGGACAGTTTAAAGCAGCTGGTGTTGCTTAGGAAGATCTTCTCTCGTGCATTCTTCTTCCAACTTATATTTACTCTAACAGTCTTAAGATGCATTCACAAATGAAAATTAGGATTATGGTTTTTGTTTAGGTTTAAGTAAGTCATTCATAACTGTAAGTTTAAATTACCTGAAAATTAGTTTTGATATGTACAGACATCTGTGTATATACTTCAAAAACAAGATTAAAATAAAATATCGGTAGAGCAGTACTTAACAAGAAACCTGTGCGCCGTGAAACTGTCATTCGCGTGTCATTATTGGTTATATTTCAGCAATTAAGTTATGACAGTCTCCATATTCTTGTCGCATTTGTTTAAAAAGCCGGATCCACCATGTGGATACTAAATAAAGATGGGTGTATATATCTATGTCATTTCAGATTCGTTCTCATTGGTGAAGTTTGTGACGTCAAATTAAATCATAAACCTAAAGTTTGGACCTTGCAATGTTTAGCTTTATGATTTGGATTTAGATACACTAAATTCTGAAATGTGAATGGAGTCATTACATAATATGCGACCAAAGTCTTTAAATATAAAGTATAAACCTTAAATCTAAACCTAATTTTCATTTGTGAATGCACCTTTAAATTTGAATAAGAAATTATGTTTTTGTTGCTAAATTATTTTTAAAACTAGCACAACATTGAATTTCAAAAATATATTATTGATGGACCATTTTTGTATAGTAGATTCGGTAGTCAGACTATAATAATGTTAAGAATGACCTTTTGGTCTAAAAATTAATTTACTTTAATTCGCGTACTAAAAAAATATACATTTTGTGACAATTTTACTTTTTTCACTCGGCTTTTTGTATCTTAAAATACGTATGTGGACTTTCCCTCCATTGTAATTATCTAATGAACAACTTCTTCATTTTTAATGAAACGTGTCGGATAGTAAAATCAATAGCTAAGAATGAAAAAAGAGCAATTAGTAGAAGGAGAACGTCAGAAGCGAACAAACAAGTAATAGCTCTTGAAAGTATTTATTCGCAGTAATAAATCCAGTTACTCTGGGCTCATAAGAAACTCTGACAGTTTTAATATTTTGCGGAGAGCTACTTCATAAATTATTTGCACATGCTTCCATGATGCATCGTAAAAATACACTTCCTTCTCTACGATATTCCAGTCATTTTTATTTTGCATTTATTTAGCCTTAAAAATTATATTATGCATTCAGAAATGTTAAGAAAAATTTGAAAATCTTATATTCAAAATAAAACAACATAACATACCGCGATATACTTGTAATAGAGCAATTTATTATTTTAATAATAGAAGATGCAACTCATTTTTATCTCGCTACTTTAATACTGGACGAATTCAAATAATGGGCTATATAACCATTTTTTTATTCTTCCGTTTTATGATTCTTTACAAAAATAAAAATATCTATATTTTTTAAATCGCTTAATGGGCTACTTGCGTGCCATTTTTTACCTCTCGCTAAGATAGGTATTGTATTTATGCTAAAAATAGCATATCCAGATTTTAGTGAATAAGCACGTTTTAAGGTCCCTAGAATCCGATTATAACATTTTTACGATGATGTCCGTATGTGTGTGGATATGTGTGTGGATGTGTGGATGTTGGATTCACGATTTCTCAAATACTATAAGACTTAAGACATTTTTAACTACGGATTCCTCAATCTAACAATAATGGGAAGAGTTGATTAAGTTTTGGTAACAATTGGACAACCGGAAGTAGTAGTTACAAGAAAAAAATCATTTAAATATTATTTATCGAAAATTTATGTAAATACTTATTATTAAAGACATTAAATTCTTTATTCGATAAATATAAATTCATTATTATATCTTCTATAGATTTAGAGATAAAGAAATGCATATATAATAATTTGATGTAAAAATTCTCAGATCAAACTAGGTACTACAAGACAAGAAATTCAAATGTTTGTAACTGATACATAAATGTCACTGTCAAAAATATTTGTATGCCACTGTCAAAAATATTTGTACATTATTATGAAGATTATGAAAATAAAAAAAAGTCAACAATGCAAAAGAATATACGTAAAAAAGAATATAAAAGGAATTTGAGAAAAAATGACGAATATAAAGAAAAAGAAAGTAGAAAAAGAAAATTTCAGGATATTGAATATAAACAAAATGTATGTGTTGTACATAATTTATATTAAAATATCTCATAGATTTTGCAAATATATGTGAGAATTATTTTGTAGTGAGACATGAATATATGTATTTGTATCTAAAAATATTTTTCGTTTTATGTGTACAAATATACTCTATCCGTTTTAACTATAGACTAGATGGCGTTTCGAGCGCGGCCGTTTTTACGTGTATTAAATAAAAAATACAAATTTTGGCGCCATTCCTGGATTTAAAAAAATTCTTTCTAATTGACATTTTTTCAGTAATTTTGTCTTATACGTACATGGGCTAATCTATTTGTGTTTTTATACATTTCGGCGAAAGGGGCATGCGTAAATGAAAACCACATTATTCAAATAAATTTTAAAGAAAACATCGTAAAATAAAAATATAATTCACCTTTGAAATATTTACACTCTAAAATACATACATTATATATATATATAAACTATATACACCGTTTAATATGAACAAAATAATGTTCTAAACAAATTTTTTTGTTCCTGGGGTGATCCAAATGACCCTTTTTCCTCATGTTCTTTTATAGCTTTCCAAATATTACATCGTCCGTTCTGATGCCACTATTTGGACACTTGCTAATTTGGAATATGCATTCGTGGCACGATATGTGCAGTATAAATTATACGTGTCTTTTTTGCCCGCTTCGGAGGGCCTTTCCTTTTGGATATTTTAAAACATTGGCAGAGTCAGGTTCAGGATTTTTCTCCATTATATTAACGAAGAGAACAATAACAAAACTAATGAACTAAAAACTAAGAAAACGCGCACAATGAAAACTATGTAATATGAAATATAACGACAAAACACTATGAAAATTATATAAACGAAAAAAACAAACAAACAGAACTGAACAGAAATTGATAATATGTAATAAATCGTGTACTATTAACTTTGTTGACATTTATATATTTTATGTCAGACGGCAAAATAATTGATACAGTTGTCAAGCAAATTTTAATTTCGCGTCAATTATTTTACTGTGTAAACTCGGTTCACGTTTGAACCAATCAGAGAGCTAGAATCTTAAGCCCTATCTCACCCAACGCTCTATAGTTAAAACGGATAGAGTATAGGTAAAATATCTGGCGAGAAGTTATGTGCTGGTCACATCAGATTTTTTTTAAATATTTCACCTGTAAATTGACTGATTTGAAATATAATCCAAGAATTAGTATCCCCGAATAAGTCTATATAATTTCAACTTAATATGTTGCATTGGGGAGATACTATTCACATTTAACTGATTTTCCTGTTAATTCCCTATGTGTCGATTGGCCTAAGACACCGGGTATGTTTAAATTTTTATTTCATATAAATAGTTTGTAACACAAAGTGCCTGCAAGCAATCACTAAATTCTTACCCATTTACTCCAAACTTTGTGCAAATAAGACTGCCCTTTACCAAATTACAGCATTATAAATTTAAATTATCTTTATGTTAAAGGTTTTTAGCAATTTACGTCATCTTTTGGTTAAAAAAATAAATCACTTAACCGTAATATGCGTGCAAACATATAAATGCATTTGCAGAGATTTGCAGGCATTAATTGAAATTTATTAATAATTTTTTTTGTAGTTGTGGTGCATATACACGTGATTAAATTTTAATTTACAGTTGTTTGATGGATTTTCATTACAAAAATCATTTCAGTCATTTTTTGCTGTAGAGTTATGAATACGCCATCGCAAAATTGTACGCGTGTAATAATTTGCATATGATGTATTGCATCATCGCATCCTGACAACTTCTGAGGCGTAATTTATTATAGTTCATGTTTGTAATTGAATTGAGTCAATTGTTTTTGTTCCTATGACAACGTGGCATGTGTGATTTATTTACAGAATAATCAAATAATTAACAACAAGAAAAGTAATTTTAAATTATTTTTACTTGCTTAAATTTTTTTAAATATTCAGTTTTCTATTAAGAGAAACTGCATGTATACAGAATGTTAATTAAAAAGCAGGCCATAGGCGTTTAATAAGGGAAATCAGTTTTTCCTTGTGCATAACTTGCCATTTAATTTTAAACAAAAATGTTTCAAATAAATGTCGTGGAGAATTAAATTCTACACCAGCATCACTAAACAAATGAGCAATATTTATAGAATTTCAATTTGGATTTTACAGGTTACTAAACAGGCAAAATTAAATCTGTATAGTGATGCTGGTTTATAATTTAATTGTCTACTTTTATTTGAAACACTTTTGTCTAAAACTAATTGGGAACTATGCGCAAGAAAAAACTGATTTCCTTGTTAAACGCCTATGGCCCGTTTTTTAATTAACACCCTGTATACATGACGTCATTACGGTGTCTTTAGACAGACCGAAACAAGATATGTCTGACATACACTATTTAAAACGATTGGTTTTTTTTAAATATTATATTGTATTTTCATCTCACGGCAAAATAATTATACACAGTGTCTCAAAATTATTCATACTCTTTATTTTTTCAGTAAAAGCACAATAAAAAGGATTTCCAAAAAAGAAATTCATGTACAAGATTAATCATAGTCTTCTTTCGATATTTCAGAATCAAATGAGTCATCAAATTTTAAAAATCTGGTGTGGCCAACACAATACCTCCCGCCATTTACCGCCCGAGTCACAAAAAAGATTAAGCTAATCCTTATTTTAGGATTAGCAAATTTTCTTCTAATTTTGGCAGTTTATTTCTTAAAATATAGTCTAATCTAATGCAAGTAACCACCTTTTTTGATAAAAAAATGAAAATTAAATATTAAGTACCGGGATAAAATAGAATTAATAATAGAATCCAAAAATTAGAATTATCTTAAACTTTTTTCGTTAATTATTATTAATCCAAATACATACCTACATATTTACATATGCTGGAAACTGTATTGATTTTCTTTCCGATATTGTTCTATTCACTTTTTTCTGTTTAAAACGTTACTATTATTAATTTGAAATGATTAGTTCTTTGACAGTGACATTTATCTGTCAGTTAAATACATTTGAATAACTGCGCAACCAAGGAGTTTTGTTTATTTAAAGCGGACGCTTCGGGATTTATAGATAATTTTATAAATTTATCCATAAAATATATAGAAAAAGTATTAATGCAAATCTTTAGAAAATTTAATAATCTTTAATTTTTATAATAACATTAATGCCGAACACATAACATTTAAAGGTATTTTTCGAAGAAAAACTATTTTGAGCTTCTAGTAAAGTGCGCATTCCGGTTATCTGATTTACACCAAAATCTAATGGGCTCTTTCTATTACCGAAAAAGTTCGAAATACAAGGTTTCAAAATTTTCTGAATGATAGTATTTGAGTTAAAGTGGAGGATCCACACATACATACACACACACACACACACACACACACACACACACACACATATATATATATATATATATATATATATATATATATGTAAATATATGTTAAAATTGGATTCTAGTGACCTTAAAACGTGCTCATTTACCCAAATCTCGATATGCGATTTTTTGAGCGATCCCTATATCTCCCTTACCAAGGGTAGCGGGAGGTAAAAAAGTCTAATTTTCTTTATGTAATTGTGTTGAAAACAACAATTATGACTTTTTAATACTTCGAATTGCTTAAAAATTAAATGAACTTTCATTTAAAATAATAATACAAAACCTGATGTGGCCAGCACATTACCTTCCGTCAGTTCTATGTATTTTGTACAAATTTCATATAAAAAGTTTCTAGCAAAAGATCCTATATTTCCAGTAAATTATAACACAAACATACTATGTTGCATTTGACATTGACACCTTTCAATAATTTTTTTTAAACATATAGCCGCTATTTCCAAAGTTATGGCATAGCTGGCTAATTTATGAAATTTAATTTCTTTGTAATTTTATAACTCTATATATCCATTTAATATAAAGTATAAAATGCAGTCAAATTGTATAGAGAATAAAATATTCTTGAATTTTTATAATAACATTAAATGTGAAAAAATAATATTTAACATCGTTTTTTCAAGAAAAATTGTTAAAATCTTCAAAGGGGGTACTTCCGGTTGACCAAATATAACCAAAATCTAATCAGCTCTTCATATGGATGTAACGAAGAAAAATGCGAAAGAATTATAATTTTTGAAATTTGGTTGAATGTTCAAGTGTTTTGCAACATGATTGGTAAAATTAATCGTTGGAATTTACCATTCTAACATTCCGTGAATAAGAAAAAGTTGGATAGTATTTTTGTGTAGTAAATTAATATAATTATTTATGGTAAATAAATGTTTTCACTTCGCGGTAATTACAAAGAGTGCAAAAAGTCTGAATTTCCTGCTGCATAATTGAAAAATGCACTTTTCTTGTAAACTGCTACAAAGGACCGCCCTATTCTTCCCTGATGAAAATTTATTTCACACGTTGAAAAATCCCGCTAAGTTTCGGTAAATAATACAAAAAAGTTCGGGGAGGTCAGAAGAAAAATCCATCGGTGTGGTAGTGTTTTGAACGTGACGTTTCACGTTTAATTGCGGTTGGTCGTAATGTGTTTTTTGCGGGGGCGTCTGAGACTTGGGCATCGGGCTCGGGCTACTCAGCGTCTTCGCACTAAGCTCCGTTAAGCCCCCCTCCATCATGGTGGGATTGATTGGCGAGGGGGATGGTGAGCTTCGGATCCATTCGGTAAGATCCGCCATATTGCTGCTACTGGAAGCAGGACCACTGACTTACATTATACGGCTTTGTCTGCTATTCTTGTCAATCATGAACCACTGTTTTGTACATTTCGGACTAATGGCAGAATGTAGTGAGATTTAACCCTATTGCTAACAAGCGCTTTTTGATTCTTTCCTATTTTCAACGGTTCAACCTACAATGAATTTTGTTTTTAGAGGTACACAGCTTCAAAGTCTGAAAGAAGTACTACATCAGATGATGACGGTTAAGGACAAACATGTGCATGTGCTATTTGTGTTATGCAATTTCATGCTCTCCTGTTCATTTTATGACAAACTATAGACAGCAAATTTGATCAGAAAAAATCTGATGTGGCCAGCACATTACCTTCCGTCAGTTATATGAGGCATTTACGAAAATTCTACCTGTGAACTGTTCCCGGGAAACAGCTGTTTATCAGGTTATAGCTACCGGAATCGATATTTTAAGAATGCAAGTGGTAAACAGGGTTGATCCATAACCTATAAAAAAAATTGAAAATTTGAAACAGCTTAGAAATTTGATGTAGTTAACAAACTGAGCAGTCATACTTTGAACACATTTCCACTTTTAACGTGTGCGCTTCGCTTTGCATCACTACTTTTTTTTGAGATTAGTTTCTTCATTAATCCGGTAGATGGATCTGGTAAATATTGTACAATTTTCGAACACGGTAACTTTTTACCACTCGTGTTTTCGAATAGTCGGTAGATGCGGTATCTATACCGGTAGAATTTTCGTAAATGCCTATGTATTTTCTATAAAATCCGTACAGAAAGTACCTTGCAAAAGATTTTATATTTCTTGTATGTACATGACCTTTCGACAGTTGTATGTATTTTATACAAATTCCATACAGAGAGTTT
>OY720457.1:56038810-56086310 GCA_963082715.1 Harpalus rubripes | reverse complement strand
TGCAAACTCCAAACTTTTATGCATTACGCATTATGTATTAAGTAAATTTGAATAAATACAGATGTTAACAATCAATTAAATTTTGCTGCAGAAAATGCTATGTTTTTCTGTATCTTACGCATTAACACTATGTATTAAAGTTATATCTTATGCATTATCATTACGCATTAAAAAAGTAGCTGTGAATGTAGATTAACTACATTTAATTTGTAACGAAATATAGCTATCTTTCTCGCACCAATTTCTAAAGTAGGCTGCGCAAGAAAGATAGCAATAGTTGTGACGCAGATGTATAGATGGTTAAAATCCCAAATATTTCAAAAAATATTTTTTTGTGCAACCGGGCGCGAAATAGGCATTTCGCAGCCGCAATACAGGCCATGAACTGTTTAAAATTGATAAAATTTATAATTACATATTTTTTACGGTTGCACAAAAAATATTGTGTAGGTACACCTTGTCGGCGAAATCCTTTAGCGCCCTCGAGATTGTCTTGCCTTGGCCGCAAGCGGCCTCGGCGACAATTTTTCTCTCGGTATGCTAAAGAGTGATTTCGCGGCCTTGAAATACAAATAACTATTTTTTAAACTTTTTTCGTTTCAATCATGATTGTTTCTTATTTACTTTCAATATAACTAACATTTTACTCAATTTTCTTTTATGGTAGAGGACCGTATGATAATTAAATTTGTGTGTTGAAAAAAATAAACGAGAAAACTTCTTAATGTCTTGTATACCTTTTGACGTCACAATACAGGAAATGAATTTTTGCAATAGATACATTATATTGGTTTTATATTTGTGTATTAAGTAAAATAACAGAATGCAACTAAATAATTAACTTAGACTAAAATACGAATTAATCAATATAATTCTGTAAGCAAATAACTACGTATTAGTCGTATTACGTATATTTATTTGTCAAACTGTCCAACAAACATTCTGCAGACCTAAAGCAGTGGACAGCAATTTAATTTAGTAAAGTTTGATCTGCGTAGCAACCAAAGTTAATTTATTAGCGGTATTTAGATGCAATCCAAAATAATCTATTTAGCCATCTGTTAGTTTTAGTTATGTAATTAATTTACTTTTTGCTCCCTCTTCTCTAATTAAACGGAAGTGTTCAAGCAATTGTTAGCAATAATTCATTTTATTAACCATACATAAATCATATTATTTATTAGATTAATAAATCATAATGGTTCATTCCACGGAACAGTGGACTAATACATACATATGTAGGTTCGTTTGATTCAAAGCCCAGTATAATATTAGCAGCTGTGGGTTTGGGGCTGTGGTATTATTGCGTTAGGGGGTGAGTCGCCCTCTGGATCCCTTTGGCCCTGGCGTATTCGGTTCTGCTCTCCGTTGATCACATTTGCACTTGTGTACCTATGTATTTTACATATAGATAGGGGGCTTTAAAGAAAATTGGAGGCTTTCATCACGTATTAACTTAGTTCAAAGTTGCACAAAAAATAACCCCTGTTATAATTAAATACGTTTTTGCTTCTTTAATCTTATGTACCCTAAGGGGATTCAATTTATGGATTTTGTTTTTGTCAAGGATAGAAAGATTTAGGTTATATTAAATTCCACTGACCGTCTTTTCATAATTTAAAATGTGATATATTAATTCGTTTCTTCCAAGCCGTAGTATATTCGTTAAAGTCTCAATACTGAAGTAATACTTTCATTGCCGGTCCGAGACTTTTGAGCGCCCCAGGCGAAAATTGTAAATTGCGCCTCTCATTTATTACAATTTTGTTTAGATTATATAGGTACAAAAATTAGAAAAGAGGCGATTTGTGTCCATAACTCGCGAAGAATCACAGAATCTTCATCTGAATGAAATTTTTTTGAAAATATTTTGGATATTTAAAATGCAGAGATTTTTTTCTTTTGAGTTCTACAGAGTCGCTTTATTTTTGTCTAATACCATATACAGGATTAGTCACGGGAGAGTTACTTTCATAGTCCGTTTGTGTGCAACCCGAAATACAATTTACAACAGCGTCTTCCTCTCTTAAAAAAATAAATTTAATTCACGATTGCTTTGCCTGTCAACTGATGGTTCTGGAATTTTGACATTAAACAATTAAATATGGTCTGTTGTCCTTAGTATTTTGGGTTGCAAACAAACGGACTTTCAATATAACTCTTCCGTGACTAACCCTGTATATAGGGAAAGAAAAAATATTTCTCAGTGCAGGTATAAGTCTCGGTATAAATACTTTTCGTTTTTTTGCAATTCGGAAAATCTAATTTAACTCTTCAACGGTTCATCCTAGGTAAAAAAATATAAGAATCTTGTTTTGTATAAAATTTCGATACGGATCACCGGTTTCAAGAAAAATATCAAAAACAAAAATATATCGCCTTTTTACAAATTGGCGAGGGGCTGTTGCATCAGTGTATTTTTCTCTACAGGATTCCGTATAAAAGCTTTTGTTGCAAAATTTTTTGATGTTGGGGATATTTTTCAGTACATTTCCTAAACAACAATTACTTCTTATTTGATATAACACTGTTTTTAATTGATATAATCGCCTACGAATTTAACCTTTCTTCTTTCTTAGTATAACGTAAAAAATATAAATAGGATTTAATTAATATAAGTTTGCTGCAACTGGAATTGTCAGCATTATGATTAAAGCTACACAGTGGACGAGTCAATGTCTTATAATTTGATTTTTAATTTATTTTGCAAAAATTAGTCTCAAAAAATGTCGCCGGAAACCAGGGGCGCACACAGGATATTTTTTTGGGGGCGGTCCAACTGACCTCCCATGAATAAAAATCCACTTTAGTGCTATTTTTTAAAATTCGTGACTGGCGTAAAGTAAAGTAGGATTTCGTGATTTTTTATTATTTATTTATACGAGGGATGCTCTGTTAATAGTTAGTAGCAGGCCATGGAAGCTCACTTGGCTAGAAACAATTATAAAAATTTAATGTCGCATTAGTTGACACGTGAGTTGACATTTGTTACCCACAATTCTCAAAAGTTTCGATTTCCTTGTGAAACGTAGTTAATTTTGTAAGTTAAGTAGTTTTGCATTTTTAATTCAGTTAAAATGAGCATTCCGCGAACTGCTTTTAGAGCTATGATTTTCTATGACTATAAAAGACAGTTAGGATACCAGCAAAGCCATGAAAATTTGAAAGCATCTTTTGGCGATGCTGCCCCTTAATTATCCGTTGTTAGTCATTGGTTGCGCAAATTTCGACGATGGCGAGAGCTGCTAGAAGACGAAGCAAGACCTGGAAGACCTGCAGATGCTGCCTGTTCAGAAAATGTTAATCGTGTGGCAAGCTTGATTCAGTCCAATCGAAATATTACTTATAGGGAGATTCAGGAGGAGGTGAAGATTGGATCCTCGGCGGTGAATGCTATTTTGCATAAACATCTTGGGGTAAAAAAGCTAGCAAGCCGTTGGATACCGCATTTGCTCTCAGAAAGTCAAAAACAGGATCGAGTAGACTGGTGTAAATTTATGATGTAAAATTTTGACGGAGGAGCTTCCAATCTTGGGTATTCAGTTACGACCCTGAAACTAAACAGCAGTCGAGTGTTTGGGTATTCGAAGATGAAGACTTGCCCACAAAAGTAATTCGTGACAGAAGCGTCATTATGAAAATGATTGCTGTTTTTTTTTTTCGCCGAAGTGGTCCTGTTGCTGTTATTCCACTTGAAAATCGCAGAACTGTTAATTCTGAATAGTACTGCGAAGTGGCTTTACCACAGATGTTTGCAAAATTACAAACAGGTCGCCAAAGGACCGGTTTGCGTAACATCTTAGTCCATCATGACAACGTATCCTCTCACACTGCTGCCAGAACATTAGATTTTTTGAAGGATTCGGGAGTTCAATTGGTAACTCATCCTCCGTATAGCCCAGATCTGGCGCCGTGCGATTTTTTTTGTTTCCAACTGTTAAAAAAAATTCGTTAAAAGATTTTCCAGCGCAAATATGCAGCAGTTACAGAATTTCAAAGAATTTTTGAGTACCTTTTAGAAAATGAATATTCTGAATGTTTTAAAAAGTGGTTTCAAAGAATGCACAAGTGTATTAGTCTGAATGGAGAATATTTTGAAAAACAACAAAGATTTTTTGTTTAAAAATGCAACGGTCTTTTAATAACTAACAATTTTCAGTGCAATCCTCGTAATTTGCTTAGCAGTTTTCCATGTGTATTTGTAGTTTTTATATAATAGTTGTCAATTTTAGTGGCGGTCCGGACCTACTCGACCGCCCCCCTGTGTGCGCCCCTGCCGGAAACCCAATTTCGCCCTAGGCGGTCGCCTGGCTTGCCTGTAGTTTAAGCCGGCCCTGAGTACTGTAATGATGAGGATGGATATTAATAAAGAACGTGATCCTTATACTATTTGTTAAAAAGGAACCATTTTTATTAGCTGTCAAAGCGACATTTTTTTTATTTGTGGGCTACTTTTTATTAGAGTTAAATTATGAAGGGTAAATATATTTCAAATATCAATCATCTGTGGCTCATTATTGCTGGCTATATTAAATGCGCGTTTAACAAAAAATGCTTATAGAAAAATTGTATGACCTTCATTTTGATGTACATTTTCTGTTATTTGCATAAAAAATTTGATGTTACAAATATTAACGACTATTTCGTTATGCTGTTTTCGTCAAAAGCACATTTTACGAAAAAAGCAAATCGAAATAATATGACGTTGCTTTTAGAATTCAACACGCTTTTTTTCCTTAAAATGCATTCGAAATTAAACGATTTTTATATGCGGCCAAAGTCTTTAAATATAAAGTATAAACCATAAATCTAAACCTAATTTTCAATAGTGAATGCACCTTAATAGTTACTACCTTGATTGAATGGGATTTTTTGTTTACCTTTCAGAGGTCATCTTAGATGTGTTTTTGTTTTCTTATTAAAAATCAAAAAATTGTACTATGTTAAATGTTGTGGTGACCTTGACCAATATTTAATTTTCAAATAACTTCGTAACTATTATAAATTGAGAAAAATGTTTCATAAAAAAATTAATTGTTTTTTACCTTCCGTCACCTTTAGGTAAGGAAGGTATTGTCTTTGGTCAAACATTTCGGTGGTGAGTTTTTAATGAATAAGCACGTTTTAAGGTCCCTAGAATACGATTTTACTATTTTTACGATGATGTCTGTATATGTGTGTGTGTGTGTGTGTGTGTGTATGTATGTGTGTCTGTGTGTGTGTATGTGTGTGTGTGTGTAACAAAATTTTCGTCTACGATAACTACAATTCCAAAAATTATAATTCTTTCGTATTCCTTTTCGTTGCATCCATATGAAGAGTTGATTAGATTTTGGTTATAATTGGTCAACCGGAAGTACCCTCATTTGCGGATTTTAACAGTTTTTCTTGAAAAAACTATGTTAAATATAATTTTTTCACATTTGATGTTATTATAAATATTAAAGAATATTTTATTCTCTATACGATCTGACTGCATTTTATACTTAATATTAAATGGATATAGAGTTAAAAAATTATAAAGAAATTAAATTTCATAAAGTAGCCATAGCTATGGAAACAGCTACTATATTAAGAAAATTCTGATTGAAAGATGTCAGTGTCAAGTGAAATTGACATAGTGTTTTTCTCTTATAATTTTACTGGAAATATAGGATCTTTTGTTTGTATAAAATACATACAACAGCTTTAAGGTAATGTACAAGAAATAATAATAATAATAAATCTTTTGTTTCTGCAGATACATTACACTGTATATAGAAAATGTCACAAAATAATAATTTTCTGTATGAAATTTGTATAAAATACATGCAACTGCCGGAAGGTAATGTACAAGAAATAGAATATTTAATTTAGCAAGGAACTTTCCGTATGAAATTTGTACAAAAAACATAGAACTGACGGAAGGTAATGTGCTGGCCACATCAGATTTTTTACTTCCTTGTCGAAGTAAAGGAAGTATTGTAATCGCGAAAAATTTCGGTTTTGAGATTTCAACGGAAATATCCACTTTGACCATCCCTGAATCCATTCTGACTAATTTCGTCGTGACGTCTGTACGTACGTATCTCGCATAACTCAAAAACGGTAAGCCGTAGAAAGTTGAAATTTTGTATTTAGGACTTCTATAACATCTAGTTGTACACCTCTTTTTTTTGGTCATTACATAATTTCCAGAAATGGTACTTTATTTGAAGCCTATAATAGATTTTAATGAAAAACTATATTAAAATATAATCCAAAACATTTCAAATTTGGTATATAAGACTTTTATATCGATTGGAATAATATAGCAGATTTTGGTTAAAACAGACTAACCGGAAGTGATATATTACCTGAAGTTGTTAACAGTTTTTCTTGAATAAAATGGTTTCATTTTGATTTTAGAAATAAATGCTTCAAATAAGAGTTTTAGAGAATTAAATTCAGCGTCTAGCACATGCAGTATTATTGAATTAGCCCTTTGTATAAGCGAGATATGTAAATTTAAAACTTATATACTTTTTGGTTTTTGTAATGAAGCTTGCTATGGATTAGGACAAAAAATAACAAAAAAAAATTTAAAAAATGTTAATGTCAAATTACGTCAAACACGTGCAATTTTATAATTGGGTCTTTACTTCATCTTCATCACCGACTATACACTTTATAGACGGTACAGTACATGTAAAAAACAAAGTATATAGTTTTTGGCGGCATCGTAGCCAACGTGATTATTTATTTATTAAGTTAATTATTACAAAATTTTATTAACAAAATTTGGTACATAATATACATAAATTACATAAATTGTATGTTTTTCTTTGGTAAAATGGACGGTAGACTATTTGAAGTTTTACACATTTCGGTTCCTGTAATTCCAACTTCAATAATAAAAATACATAATCTTCACAAGTAATATTGAACTATAATATGAGTTAATTATTATTAATGACTTACTTACGGTCTTCCTAGTATGTTTTCCAAAAATTTTGATTATAAAAACTTGCAAATTTGCATTATATTTCGTTGACATATACAAATGACATAAAATTATTTGAATTTTAAACGTTTCCGTTTCGCGTATCCAAGGTAAATTCAAACAGCTTTGTTTCACGAGGAAGAACAGTAGTCGAATTTCAGCGAAAGTATGCGAACATACCCGATAGCGACTATAGCGACATTTTGCGGTGCCATTCTCAAACTACAATTGTGAAATTAATCGGTAATATAATTGTCAGCCCCCTGATCTTCATATTGGTCTTGCGTACAAGGAAGTCGTGTGGTGTCCACATCAGATTTTTATTGTTTATTTACTGACAGACAAAATTTTGTTCGTCACTATCAGTTGAAGATCAGTCCTATTTTTTTTACTTATTTTGGTTACTACTGTGTGCCCTTAAAAATGTTTACAGTATTTTTCATTTGCTGCAAATTCACCCCGGCTACCAACACATTGCACTCATTTATCATAACATACATTTCAAATTATTAATTGCATTTATTAACATTAATATTTTTGTACGATAAATCTGGAATCGAACTTGAGTGAGAACCGCAATCAATACATTAGTACTAAAACAAATTACTTGCATTGTATTGATTCATCTTAACAAATGAATGTAGTGTGATTACTTTCGGTGTTGGTAAACGAAACAAGGCAACAGTATCAGCCCGCGACTAATCAAATAGCTTTTGACGTTTGCCGTAGCTGAGGGATGGGACAGCTAGTAAAAAAGAACATAAATCCGGTGGCACATCTGCGCCACCGTTGCGAATTGAAAAAGCAATCAGTTGACTCATTAAACATTCACTTTAAAGTTTGTCCTGTGTAGACACAGCACTTTGTTAAGTGGCCCGGGCTCTTGTTTAGATAGGACTCTTCAATCCGCGGCCTGATAAACCGCTACTTCCAACCCTACGCGGGGCAAACTCCCGATTTTAAGTTTATTCTTCTTCGCTTTCTAATGAACAGCCCGAGCAAACATTCCTCTCTTACCAACTACCAGTATTTGTGCGTGATTTCTTTATTTCTTTCTTTTGATCTCGAGATAATTCCACGTTTAATTGAATAATGGAGTCGATGTGTTGTTTACTTTAAACGCTCTTTATAAAAGGTGGATATACTCAGTCCACTTTTTATCTTAATTTTTCATTTACTTAATAAAAGTTGAATGTCTGTTAATATGTACACTGCTTTATGGACACACTTTCAATTTTATTTTAAGAACTAAAGTTGACCAACTTTCAACTTAAGATCGGTAAAGTAAAAGAATTTCACAACTGCGCATGTGCACCACTTCACACAACAAATGTCAGTGTGTGGTGTACGTATTTATTTGTTTTTGTGTAGATTATATTGCATATATTTAGGAAGCGAGTAAAGAGCAAGATTGTTTATTATTAGATATAATGCAAAAATATCCCCACTTATAAAATAAAAATCTGATGTGGCCAACACCAAACCTCTCGCTATTTAATTTTTATTAATTTAAATGTACATACATATTTAGTTATTGCGGAAACTGTGTTAAGATCCATTCCATATAACTATGGTTCTATTTACTATCTTCTTTTTTAAACGTTACTATTATTAATCTGGAATGATTAGTTCTTTGACAGTAACATTTATCTGTCAGTTACATACATTTGAGATATGAACTGTGTACCCAAGGAGTTTTGCTTGTTTAAAGCGGAGGCTCCGGGATTAAAATTATAGATAGTTTAATAAATAATCCATTAAATATATAGAAAAAGTATTTATGCAAACCTGTAGAAAATTTAATATTTAATTTTTACAGTAACACATATCTTGAAATAAAATGGCACAAAATGAGCCCTGTGGTGCACTCTCCACGCCTGCAATGAGTGCCCGTGAGATGTCGCCTGGTAAGCGCCCGCACGGTGTAAATATTTCATCATTACCGATATCTGTGTACAAGTAGATTGGCATGCCCAGCAATGGGTAATAAGCCATGATGATATATTTATTTATTTATTCTACAAATCTTGAAAAAATAACATGTGAAGGTACTTTTCGAAGAAAATCCATTTTGAGCTTCAAGTAAAGTGCTATTTCCGGTTATCTGATATACACCCCATATTAGAATAAGGTATAAATAGAGTTAGAGTGAAGGATCCAGACTTACACACATACACACACATACACACACATACACAAAGACATACACACAGAAATCATCGTGAAAATGTTAAAATTGGATTCTAGAGACCTTAAAATGTGGTCATTTACCAAAATCTCGATATGCGATTTTTAGCACGACACCTATACCTCCCTTACCAAGGGTAGCGGAAGGTAAAAAAATTTATCTGTTTATATTTACGATCATATGCTAGAAAAATTACATCTGCGCATGTGTACCAAAGGCTTTAGCTGCATAAAGTACCAAACTTAATGTAAAAGTACAAGCGAAAAGAAACAGTAAAATAAAAAGCTGCATACATCCATCTTAACCCATTAGTGCATATAGTATCTTATAAGGCACGGCATCATTTTAATTTTTTATGACGTTTCTTACGCAAGCATACAGTTGTCCATGCACGATAATTCTTCCAAAAACAGTAAAACACAGTATCTCAAGTAACAGTGAATTAGGTTTTGATCTTTGAAGTGTTTTACTTATATTATGACTAGTGAATGAAAGTTGACGTTTAGATTATTTAATAGATGTGGTTTCTTTTGAAAACATTTCCCTTTATTTAATTTGAAAGGAAACTGATCCTTATGTATTCCGTTAGAGAAGATTAGAATTGTACTCAATACCAGGAGGCATTTAAAATGACCTTAGCAACAGGATTCAGGGATGTATTTAAATAATTTAATACCGCAAATTCTAGTTCGTTCGTCTCAGGTGTAAGCAATCCTCGAGTCGGAATTACTGTCAGGAAATTAAAAATAATCCTATTTCAAAGAATTGCCAAACTAAATAGTTTAAAGATCAAAGTATTTTGTTATAATCAACATAAACGAAAAATGTTTAAAATATTTTAAACGCACCCCTGTTTTGCTATTCAGTTAACCTAGTCGGCCATTTATTTTCAGCCAGGCATAGTAATGTATTTTTGTGCTTTTCTAGTACAGTATTTAAATGAGCTCATGTAAAAATTTCAAACCTGAATATTTCGTACAAGTCTATTCTACTCTAGGGTTTCAAAAGAAACCACATCTATAAAATAATTTAAACGTCAACTTTCATTCACTAGTCTTACCATACTACTTTATATGGTTCCTAGTTGGAAGTCTAGACGACAAGGAAGGAAAGTTATTTTTTCAAATTTTGTAATATTTAGCTGTGCAGTTAGTTTTATATGATTGCATACCTAATTTTCAACAATTTTATTTACAAAAATATTTTGTTTCTCATGTATAAAATTACAAAATTTACTTGCATCTATTATAATGGAAACTATGTGTATGCAATGTGGCTATAAAACCATTTTGCTTTTATATTATTTTTGCATCAGTTATTAGAGATTTTAGAAGCGAATTATGATGCACAGCAGCCTTTTATATTACACCTCCCGACGATAAGTCAGGAGAAACTGAAGAGGACAATGACAATTCTGATAAACAAGCTGCAAATTCAAATCGTATATCGAAGAGAATTTTTAATCAACAATGTGATGTTCGTTACAGTGGCTTCTAATTTTTCTGATAATCAAATCAAGAAATCTCAGTGACTATTTCCAGAACAATTTAATACCCAATGAAATAAGATTTGAATATACGGACAAATCAGAGAAAACTTAGCGAATATTGCATACTATGTGAAAATTTTCAGAAACTTGCCGCGATTATTGCACAAAGTATTGTGCGTGATTTCTTTATTTCTTTTTTCTGATCTCAAGCTAATTCCACGTTTAATTGAATAATGGAGTCGATGTGTTGTTTACTTTAAACTCTCTTTATTAAATGTTAATTTTATTTTTGTTTTCAACTCGCAAGAATTCTCCAGACAATAGAGTTACTTCGGAGTTTTGCAACACTGGCATTTACTAATTCATTCTAACTTCTCTTTTTCTGCAACAGCAACTGCAACAATGTACAAGTGGAACTTTATATGTTTACAACACGTAAAACAACATCTTACAAAACACTTTAAAAAATAAATTGCCACATGCCTTATTCATATTTCAAAAAGTAGCAATATTTATGCCTTTCATAAGATATTATTACTCTATCCAATTTGCAGTTTTAAACTGGATTTATATTAGCAATCATAACAAAGAAAATATAAATATGTATAAATTGTAATAAGCCTTATTAGATTATTAAAATAACATAGCATAAATTTTGCATTTTTACCTCCCGCTACCGTTGTTAAGGGAAGTATAGAGGTCGTGCTAAAAATCGCATATCGAGATTTTGGTAAATGAGCACTCTTTAAGGTCCCTAGAATCCAATTTTAACATTTTCACGATGATGTATGTGTGTATGTGTGGATCTTCCACTCTAACTCAAATACTATCATTCAGAAAATTTTGAAACCTTGTATTTCAATCTTTTTCTATTACGGAAAGAGCCCATTAGATTTTGGTGTAAATGGCATTTTACTTGAAGCTCAAACTAGTTTTTCTTCGAAAAATACCTTTAAATGTTATTTTTTTCGAGATTAATGTTATTATAGAAAATAAAGATTATTAAATTTCCTATAGATTTGCATTAATACTTTTTCTATATATTTTATTGATAAATTTATAAAATTATCTATAATCCCAAACAAACAAAACGCAGTTATTCAAATGTATGTAACTGACAGATAAATGCCACTATCAAAGAACTAATCATTTCAAAATAATATTAGTAACGTTTTAAAAATGAAAAAGTAAATAGAACAATAGAAAAGGAAATCATTACAGTTTCCAGCATAAGTAAATATGTAGGTATGTATTTAGATTAATAAAAATTAACGATTCACAAAAATGTTTAAGCTAAACCTCATCTTTGGATTAGTGAATTCTATTCTATCCCGGTATTTAAAATTTAATCATTATTTTATTATAGCTCCGGTGACTCAATAGTTAGAGCAACGCCTCATGTCATGAGTGCCCTCGGGGCTCTGGGTTCGAATCCCACTAAGGCATAGATGTTTGTGAATGTGAAACCACTCTGTAATTGGGATTTAATGCTGTTGAGGGGTTTAAAAAAGGTAGTTACTTGGATTAGATTAGACTATATTTTAAGAAATAAACTGTCAAAATTAGATTAGTAGATAATGTAACTTCAATTTCAATCAAATTTGACTGAATGTAAATTTCACTTTATGTGACTTGAAAATGGCCATAAGCATGTGTCGAAACGTCGTCTTTTGGTTGTTATAATAATAAACAACTTTAAACAACATTTGAAGCTTTTTATCCAATAAAACCTTCCAATTAGCAAAATTAGAGTAAAATTCGCTAATCCAAAAATAAGAATTAACTTAATCTTTTTTGTGACTCGGGCTGTAAATGGCGGGAGGTATTGTGTTGGCCACACCAGATTTCTAATTAATGTTATGTTAAAAGCGCAGTGAAACCAAAATATGCTATCATTCTTCTAAATGTCTTTTACATTCGTTGGAGTTATTTGACGGTGTCATATTTTATACATTATCGATATTGAAAGAAAAAGATAAGGTAAACAAATAATTAGTAGTTTTTTTTTCTCGAATATATTAGGTGTACATTTTTAACCGTATTGCATATTTATTATTATGTTTAAATTCAAGATAAAATCTACTATCAAAATCAAAATCTGACTGCGTCTGATACAGAATACATACGAATTATATTCTACCCTACTAGCAAAAGCGAAAGAGACTAAACATAATGAAGAGTAGCATCAATATTGTACATTATACCTAAATGATAAAGCAGAAATACGTTTCCGCCCAGGATCTATGCTAAATGAATTTACCTGTAGTCCTGTTGTAGATGATACATGAGCCGTAGGCAGCGGTTAATAAACTGACATCTCAGGGGCGTTCAAAATATATCCCTTGTGAATTTTGAGAGATATGAACAGGATATACATTAGGACAAATCTCAATCTATTATTTAACTTGGTTTCTGTAGACTAATACAAAGCTATAATATAAAAATTAACAGAGCAATGGTGTAACACGAGAGGGGGTCTCTGATGCTGACTGATCCACTGTAACACGAAGGGGGGTCTCTGACGTTGACTGATAATACTACTACAGGTACTAAGGATGATGATTCCCAACGATGATACACTTACTGACTGGTGGACGCTTTGATGGCTGGCGTCCACGGCTTGTGAGAAGGAAGAACACACTTCCTTTTTACACTTTACACTAATGAACACTACGGACATGAACATAACTTGCTGATTTAATACTAATACTTTTATATTTACACGGTTACATTATTATTAATTAATACTAAGCCTAACATACACAACTAACAAGTGTTACATTCCGTAATCCAGCGGACGAGCGTCGCCCCAAAACTAAAGGACACTACATGTCCAAACCAAAACACGTCTTTCCGACGCCACGTACTAATTTCGACTCTCCCATGTTTATCCCATCGCATAGGCGAGGTCATTCTAAAGTCACGCTCGTATATATAATAATTTCCAGACTTAATATCAACAAATAAATGTCGTGACTATCATAATATGATAAGAATTTCTAAACTGAATTTTGACATTTATAACTTAAACAGATCAAGTTGTCATTGCTGCTGTCCTGTTTTGCGGGATATATGTGGACGCTGTATGATTCACCCCGTTTAACCGGATGCAGTTTTATCGGTCCCGCCAAAACGCATAGTGTGGCCCGAGCCTAAAGGACCAAAGGACCCGTCCAAGACTTCGACTTTTTAAAAATTACATGTCGCATATGAATTTTGAATATAAATAAATGAAAACTATATAAAAATTGCTATATATTTTGTATTTTTATACCTATAATTTTAGCGTAAAATGGTCGCCATGTTGTGACGTCAGCGTCATTAGAGTAGTCCAGTTTCCCTGTGAAAATGTCACTATAAAGTGGACCATGCATATTTTGCTAATAAATTCGCGATTGGCTTTACACATACTCTAACAAACACATCTTTATTATATTCGATTAATTTTTTATTAAGATCAAATGAAAATTTAGTTATTAAAAAAAATTATATTATAATTTATGTTTTAATTATTGTAATCTCAATACTTGTCATTATTGTAATCATTTAGTAAATAGTAATGTAAATGTTGGATTACTTTTTATTGTGATTGTGAATTATGCTTTGATTATTGTAATCAATACTGTCATTGTTGTATTTAATTATAAATAGAAAATAGTATATATATACTATTTTAATTATAATAATGGCACTAGGTGAGTATGAAAACTTCAATATTATATTAAAGAAAGTTTTAAAGTCACATTAATTAAAGCAAATAATTAACTTGATTATGAAAACGTGCAAAAATTATAAATTTTACTTACCTGATTTTTATTTATGTATAATATGTACTATCGATGTTTTACATAAATTAACATTTAACACTACTCCTATACCTATTCATGTAAGTAAATCAAAGAAATATATATTTTGAAAAGATATAATGACTATCTGGCTTACTTTATAACCATTAGTTCTAAAGATTTTTGATCACAGTTTGTAATGGATGCGTATTTTTATTCATGCAACATTTATTGTATATTGCCGTATTAATGGTAACGTATGTCGATTCTCTCTACTTATGACGGAGTGACGCTGACGTCAAAATTTTCGCGCCAAAACTTTAATAATTATTTTAGGCGTTATTAAGCGTAATATCAAGAAAACAAAAAATACGGAATTTCTATTTTTAAATTCTTCGTAACATATACAAAATTCAAAAAAAGTTGGACGGGCCCATTGGAGCCGATGAAGATGTATGTGTTGTGACGTCACATTCTGTTTCAGATCACGTGACGTTTTCAAAATATTATCCAAATTTCAAAAATTAATTGGAGAATATCTAATGGATATTTGGTGATATTTTCAAATTTGAGGCTATTTAAATAATGATATCTTTTTAAATTTAATACTTAGAAGGCATATAAAAATTCTTGCAACAGCCCTATTATCTATTGTCTGTATAAATCTAAATGTAATGTAATACATTAAATAATTGAAATAATATTTGAATTGGAGGTGATAATATAAAGTTTATTTATTTTAGAACGATAATGTTTATTTTGCATGTCAAACTAGATATCTATTAACTGTTGTAAAAGAGCGTAAAATTCTTGATTTTGATAAAACCCTAATGTGTTTATACACAAATGGATCTTTTGTGTAAACTGACTGAGGAACATGTAGATTGTAGAATACAATTATACATTAGACGTATTCAACTATGATTGAAACTTTATGACGAGTACAACACTAGTTTCCAACTAACTGAAATTATAGGCCGTATCACGAAGTCGGAATTCAGCTCGATGCCAGTGTAGCGCTGTTTTGCTCCGTATAATTAATTAATCTGTGAAATTTCGATTCACAATTCATACCAACAACGAGCGGTTATTTAAAGTTACGGATTCATGTGAAAATTGAATGGCACTGATCCATTCTGATTTTGAATATGATTATTCTGTTTGTGACTGTATGTAGTTTGACAGTTTGACAGACTAATTAGGAAATTATTGTGGTCTATGTTTTGATTGCTGATGAATGAAAATTTTATTGTAAAGGCTTATTACTGACATTGTCTATTTCTGGATGTATCAATTTGCTTTTATGCGCAAATAATTAATACGCTATTTATGATACGAAGGTCACGCTAGAACTATTAAGAATAAGACACATGGTTTATAATTTTTTGAAACTTATTTTAAGTATGTTTAACTTAAGAATCCTCTTATTAAAGCTATTCACAAAAGAAACAAATCACTATCTGTCTAATCCATTATTTTTTTTAAATTTATAATTTAATTTTATAGGCGGTGTGCACAAAAGTAGTCAGCGCCGACAGCGGACAAAAAAGACAAAATAGTTACTCATTGAAACATTGCAAGGTTATGTTTTATGTCAGAATAATTTTGCAATTTCTATTTTATAAAATATTTGCAATGAATGCGAATGATAGGGCGTCAAATATTATGTGATGCATTGGGGGCTGAAATAATTCTTACAAAATTACCGATTGAAGTATCAAATTTTATAAATTTCCTAGAAGATTATATGAGAAACAGATGTATAAGAGAATAATTTTTCAACAGATATCTTCTACTAACATGAAAAATTATTATAGGTATACATATTTTCTCATTGTACAAGATACTTATCGTATGAATAAAATTCCAACAATGGTCGTCTGATTACAATAATGAATTATATAAAAATGTGTTTCTGAAATTAATATTTGAACAAGTTATAATACAAGAAGCAGAAAATTGTCTTAAAATTGTATAATACTTGCAGTTGTATGAAATAGAAGTCTATTTTTGACATAATTCGGCAATTTATTATAGATTTTGTACATGTAATGTTAATTTTAAAGATAGAAATTCATATGGTTCGTATTTTTCGTGTATTTTCTCTTCCGAGCTTGTGCAACTGATTCCACTTAGAGCCTGGTATATTTTCAATGAAGAATCTTCTTCATTTATTGAGAATATAAAAGAAAGATGCTAACATCATACACTGATATGATATGTAGAAATTTTCCAAAATACCAGAGAAACCAAAATTATTTCGTGGTTGCTGTGGTCCGACTTTTTACAAACTTTTTTCAGGATCCGCGTTCCGAATAGAAACCGGTAAATAATTTCAGAACTTACGGAACACAAAACCGTAAACCTGATCGAACCGGTTGCGTTACGGAACATACTATTAAATGTTGAATTGTGTAACCAAGGAGTTGTGTTTGTTTAAAGCGCAGGCTCCGGGATTTAAATTATAGATAATTTTATAAATAAATTTAATAATCTTTAATTTTTATTATATAATAAATCTCGACAAAATAACATTTAAAAGTATTTTTCAAAGAAAAACTATTTTGAGCTTCAAGTAAAGTGCCATTTCCGATTATCGTATTTACACCAAAATCTAATGGGCTCTTTCTATATTAGAAAAAGTTCCAAATATACAAGGTTTCAAAATAATAGTGTTAGAGCGGAAGATCCAAACATACACACATACAAACATACACCACAGACATCATCGTGAAAATGTTAAAATTATATTCTAGGGACCTTAAAAAGTGGCCATTTACCAAAATGTCGATATGCGATTTTTAGCACGATCCCTATATCTCCCTTACCAAGTGTAGCGGGCGGTAAAAATGAATACATTTAGTAGCAATTTTAATTAAATATTTATTTAAATGAATAAAAATTAAATTGTTTCTTAATTAATTTATAGGCAAATACCTAAATGATGCTTCAAAGATTTTATCTATCACTTAGTAACACTTTTACATTTTGTACTTATTTATAATGTATATATCTTTTCAGACATGCAAAAGATACATTACTATGTAAATTAATTTCAAAGTTTATTTTCTTAACTACATTGAAAAGTTTTATTAAACATAATAGCTACTTAAGCTAAAAAATATAAAGATTTCATTCGAGATGAAACTTTTGAAAGATGTTAACAGTTCTTTATTTAATATCAAAGTAAAACTTTAACCAAAAGTAATTTAATGAAAAAGTCTGAAATCAGTTCGCAGAAAATACGATACAGACTTTTAGTATTTATAATTCTCATGTTCTATTCAATAAACTAACATTATAAAACTTTATCGTAACAAAAAATTGTTGAAATTATTTATCTATTTCCCGAAGGTCTGTTGCGTACAAAATAATTTATCGATAGTAAAAAAGTTTGAGAAGTTTGACAAGGACCTATTGAGAAACAAGAGGACAGATGTTCAACTTGTTTAGCAGTCAAAAACCGAAATTTAGGGTGGTGGCTTAAAGTGATGTTACTACAAAGTATTATCGAGCAGTCAAGGGTAAAATTAGTTTAGGAAACAAAAGTTTTATCTTCTTTTGTGTCAATTTGCAATAATTTATAATAGCAGTTAGTTAGTAGTTGGTAACTGATCTTTCTAATTTTACGTTTAAATTGAAATACGACTGTCATAAATATATTCAAAAAAGTTACCAGAATATTTTTGCATGAACCCATTTAAATACTGGACCAGGAAAGCACAGAAATACATTACTATATCTAGCTGAAAATAAATGGCCGACTAGGATAACTAAATATCAAAGCAAGAGTGCGTTTAAAATATTTTAAACATTTTTCGTTTATGTTGATTATAACAAAATATTTTGATCTTTAAACTATTTAATTTGGCAATTCTATGAAATAGGATTATTTTTAATTTCCTGTCAAAGTAATTCCGACTCGAGGGTTGCTTACACCTGAGACACACGAACTACAATTTGCGGTATTAAATTTTTTAAATACATCCCTGAATCCTGTTGCTAAGGTCATTTTAAATGCGCCCTGGTATTGAGTGCAATTCTAATCTTCTGTAACGGAATACATAAGGGTCAGTTTCCTTTCGAATCAAATATAGGGAAATATTTTCAAAGGAAACCACATCTATTAAATAATCTAAACGTCAACTTTCATTAACTAGTCATACAATACCTTCCGTCACCTTTAAGTAAGGAAGGTATTGTCTTTGATAAAAAAAAATCGGTGGTGCGTTTTTAATGAATAAGCACGTTTTAGGGTCCCTATAATACGATTTTACTATTTTTATGATGATGTCTGTATGTGAGTGTGCGTGTGTGTGTATGTATGTGTGTCTGTGTGTGACAATTAATACTACAATTCCAAAAATTATAATTCTTTCTTATTCTTCTTCGTTACATTCATATGAAGAGCTGATTAGATTTTGGTTATAATTGGTCATACGGAAGTATCCTCATTTGAAGTTTTTAAGTTTTTTTTTTTAAAAATCGGTGTTAAATGTCATTTTTTACATTTAATGTTATTATAAATATTAAAGAATATTTTATTCTCTATACGATTTGACTGCATTTTATACTTCATATTAAATTGATAGAGTTAAAAAATTATAAAGAAATTAAATTTCATAAATTAGCTAGCTATGCTAAACTTTGTAAACGGCTGCTATATTAAGGAAATTCTGATTGAAAGGTATCAGTGTCAAACGCAATTAGCATAGTATGTTTGTGTTATAATTTTACTGGAACTATAGGATCTTTTACTAGAAACTTCTGGAATGGAATTTGTATAAAATACATACAACTGCCAGAATGTAATGTACGAAAAGAAATATATATTCAGGGTAATTTATGAGCCATTACTTGCAGATAACTTCATTGCATTTCGTACCCATAGGCGTTGAATTCAAAATATTTATGGATATATTGTAACTGAAAAAGAAATGTAGTTTATTTAAAAATTTTATATCATATAAATAATGATTTTCTCAAAATTTTATCTTCTTTACCTACGTTAGAACAATAATTTGATTTGAATGTCAACGCCACTGGATAAACAGTACAGTGTAGTTGCTGTGTAGTTACTGCTATTTTTAGTGTGTTAGAAAGTAATGCCACTATTTACGTATATCTGTCACACTACACAAATTAAATAGACATACTTCAAATAATTTTTCTCTTTCTAATACAAAAAGGTTGCTAAGCTACTGCTATAAAATGTTGTGTATTTTTTCTTCGAAGAAATGACTTTAAATAGCCATCTTTCTTGAATAATAGTTTAGAATATTTTGCAAGGAACTTTCTGTATGAAATTTGTACAAAATACATAGAGCTGACGGAAGGTAATGTGCTGGCCATATCAGACCTTTTCATTTTTCATCTGTGGTAATAATAAAGATTAATTTAGATTGAACCTAATTTAATATTTATATTTTGCTGGCCATCTAATACCTTGGTCAAATTGTATCAAATTATTGCTAATGTGTTGCACTTACAGCCGTAGGAAACATAGACCAAACCGTAATCTCTTGGGCTACAGAGAGCACAGCAATTATTGTAATGAAGACAATGGAATCCAATACAAAGTAATGGATGTAAACTTAAGTAATAAACATTTGATCTGTTTAAAATCCATGGAAATAAAGCAAAGTGACGCTGCAATGTTGAAAGTAATAAAACAGCAATGACTCCAGACGAATTTGGCAAGGAAATCTGTAGGAAGCAATAAATGTCTAAGTCTACAGATTGTTAGGCACATACCAGTCTCTTGACAAAAGATTTTCTTTACTGAATATTGTACTGTCTTTATTGATGTATTCGACTGGTAACAAATTATTTGTGATATATCTTTCTCTTTTATAAAGGTTTTTACACTACTATCGATTCTAATCCAGGGCTTTTATTCGTTCTGCGTCCCAGTTATTTTGCACTTCTTTTTGGATATACTCGTATGTTGTCGTTTATCTGCTACACTATTCGGTTAGTCAAGTTTTTACAATGAGTCCATACACAGATTCTCAATTCTCACGTGCGTCGTATGTATTGTGCATTCAATTTATTTTTTTCACAAAAAGGCGAAGATTAAAGTTACCATACTTTTAAAATAGTGGTACAGTAGGGGAGACCGGTGTCAATTTTTACAACATTTAAATTTTTATTTTTCACGAGTTAACGTTACATTTCGAAATTACCTATATGAGAACCTACCCACCTTAGCGAATAATATTTTGAATTTTAAACTTTTGAAAATGTAACAAATATAAAAGTATAAGGATTTTTAGTCAGGCATTACAAATGTTACAATTGACACCTATCTGGTGTCAATAGTAACAGGGCCAGTGTTAATTGTAACAAATTTTAACATTGATAAAAGAAGAAGTTATTGAAAAAATAAACATTTATTTATTACCTCAGAAAATACATAATTCAGATGACAACTAAAAGCAAACAAAATATATATTCTGTTGGTGATATGGACCATTTTGACCAATACCTTTAGTCGCTAACGAAATTGCAGTTTAGGTAAACATAAAATAGGTCTTTCTTTGTACAATTTAACTTGCCCGTTGTCCAGATTTTACATTTTCGCCACTGCAACCAATCTCCTGTGCTCAAAAAATATTGGCCAATACATATCAGAGAGTTTCCTCATCGGAACCATCTGAAGAGTAATCTGCGACTGTTACTTTCGGAACTATTTTTCGGTTTTTTGCTCTTCTTCTTTTATGTTTTCGATAGCAGTGTTTTTTTCTTATAATTTTTATCATGATCAATACTGTACGTAATTATTAAACACGTTACAATCGACACCGTGGCATGTGTTACAACTGACACCGCTTAACATATAAAGATATTGTTTGTTTTTTTGTATTTATTAGGTAATAATTCGAAATGTTTTTTAATGAAAAATAAAAGCAGATATAACTCACAAACTGATCCTTAACTTGAAATATTTCCGAGCAGAGCACTTATAGTGTTTTAGGAACAATGTGTGTCACTACCTGTATTTACTTTTTTGTCGAATTACAGACATTCGTCAGAAATAGACGCCGTATTTGCGCGTATGTACTTACACTAAATACCAAAGAGCTATGACTCTTTTTGCTTCACTCTGCAAGCGCGTTTTAATCTACTTCGAAAAGATGTCCCTGTTACCTACCCTTGTTAAATTTGATACCTGTTATAATTGACACCGGTCTCTCCTACTTTAATTAATAAATACATTGTACATTGAACACAATTTATTGTGAGAAATAATGCATGAATTATAATTAAAATTTACTCTAGTCGTATAATGTGGATTTATAACCCTCTTATAAACTGCTATTAATTTGACAGTAGAGGCGTGTAATGCGAGCATAATTTAAAACAGTAAAATTAAAAAAGACGTAAATGACTTATTATGTTACATACTATGTACGTTAATGTAATGGAGACCCAGTGTTTATATTTTAAAATAAATTAGTTGCTATTGTTATTGTGCGTGTGCGTGTGCGTGTGCGTGTGTGTCTGCGTGTATGTGTGCGTGTGCGTGTGCGTGTGCGTGTGCGTGTGCGTGTGCGTGTGCGTGTGCGTGTGCGTGTGCGTGTGCGTGTGCGTGTGCGTGTGCGTGTGCGTGTGCGTGTGCGTGTGCGTGTGCGTGTGCGTGTGCGTGTGCGTGTGCGTGTGCGTGTGCGTGTGCGTGTACGTGTGTGTGTGTGTGTGTAACAAAATTTTCGTCTGCGATAACTCTAATACTACAATTCCAAAAATTATAATTCCTTCGTATTCCTCTTCGTTGCATCCATATGAAGAGCTGATTAGATTTTGGTTGTAATTGGTCAACTGGAAGTACCCTAATTTGAAGATTTTAAGTTTTTCTTGAAAAAACGATGTTAAATATCATATTTTAACATTTAATGTTATTATAAATATTAAAGAACATTGTATTCTCTATACGATTTGACTGCATTTTATACTTCATATTAAATGGATAGAGAGTTATAAAATTATAAAGAAATTAAATATCATAAATTACCCAGCTGTGGTAGAAGCATCTACTATATTAAGAAAATTCTGATTGAAAGATGTCAGTGTCAAGTGCAATTGACATGTTCGTAATATATTATTGTTATAAAATTTTACTCGAAATGAAGGATCTTTTTGCTGGAAACTTTCTGTATGGAATTTGTATAAAATACATACAACTGTCGAAAGGTAATGTACCAACAAGAAATTTTAAACTTTTTGCAAGGAACTTTCTGTATGGATTTTATAGAAAATACATACGCATTTACGAAAATTCTACCGGTAGATACCGCATCTACCGACTGTGTTCGAAAACACGAGTGGTAAAAAGTTACCGCTAAATTATAATTTTGCACAAAGCGTCTTATACGCACCGAGCGGCCCTGAAAGAGTCACATACAACAACTTTACTTCCGAACAGTAACTTGCAAGTTCTAGAGTACTCGAATCTCGGGCCACTTCTTTTCTTGCTCTTTATTAATTTACCAGCTAATTTAGATTGTAATGTACTTCTGTACGCGGATGATCTAAAATTATTTCTTAAAATTGATAACAACAACAATTGCTTAACATTACAAGAAAACATTGATGCATTATGTACGTGGTGTAAAACGGATGCACTTTTTCGTAACATTTCAAAATTTTAAGTTAGGAATTTTACACAAAAAAAACTTGTTAATTTAATTATAATATTAACAGAACTACACTGGAACATTGTAACGTATGTAAAGATGTAAGTATTTTGAGTAAGCTCTCAAGAATCTACTATCGGATAGTTTTACGTTATTGCCTGCCAATTACTCTCAGGAGCGTGTCCACTGAGTACTGCACCCAAATCGAGGCACTACCAAAGTATTCTCATTTCCATGGCATAATACCGTACATGTTACAATCGTCACTGTAGTATTTTTGATTAATTAATCAGGGCCGCTGCGTGGGTATTAGGCGCCTTTGTGCTATGTTACATTTTATCGCCCCTTTCCCTCATGATGCAAAATTTACAAATTAAAGTTTAAACTATACTTTTTGTACTTCAAAAATGCTAGGTTTATTATATTGATGAAATTTTCCGAGATTCATTCTTGTAATCAATAGGTTATAATCAAAATCGTTTGTTGTAATCACCAATTTTACAACAGATTTCAGAATTGAATATGCATTTGATTCTTTGCAAAATGATAATAGGGATTTAAATATGGGATTCATTGTGGGATTCATACTTGTAATCAATATTCTTGAGTTATATTCAAATATATTCATTGTTGTAATTAGCATTTTCATAGTTATTATTTAATTTATAACAATGCTAGAATAATAACGAACCGAACGATAATTATTTTACTTATAACTCTTAATGCAAACAATTTAAAAAAAAAATATTGTTCACTTCTATCACGTTAATTTGTAAGTTTTATAATAATTTTGTCTTTACTGTCTTGAAACGGCGCCCCTCAAAGTCAGGGGTACAACCTGCCCACCCTCACGGCGCGGCCCTGTAATTAATAGTTATTAGGTACGTTCTATCGGTGTCAGAAATCTTCCTACTTCTTCTAGTAGAACCACAATGATCGTTCTTTTGCATCAAAAAATCTGAATATTCCTACGAATCATTCCAACTTCAGAGCTGGAAGCGCTGGTAGGAAGATATATAGAGTGGAGATAAATTCGAAATGTTACTAGGCGACTGTCGCGCGTACCCCTCTGTTACATTTGTGAATGTTCAGATTAGACTGTGCTCAACAAAAATACCTCCTTTACATTTTTATATTTAATATATTTTTATACAGAATGTCCCATAACTTTTGAATTTTGAAAGAATTCTTTTTGTTCCGTACTCAGGACATTAAGAACTATATGCCCTTCTAATATGTACCTGAAGTTATGGGACACCCTGTATAATTATAATCTCTGTAATATTTGCATAAATACATTTTGAAGATCCATAATAAATATACAAAGTTATCTTTAGTTGTTAACTAACAATAACACATAACTACTGCCACTTTTCTATCGTATAGTAAAGTCGGTGAATGTGGCAATTTTCTTCAAAATTGAAATTTTTACACCTGTTGAAAAAGGGACGGTAATGTGGAATACCATAGTGCATTAATGTATAATATATACCACATAACCATACTTACTTTCACAGTATAAGAAACTTCGGAAAACAATTCAAATATGTTCTTTAAATTATTTATTCCTTCTTATCAAAAATATAAACAAAAATAAAATGAGTATGCTATTAGAATGTAACAAAATAAACTATATTATTCCGCACTGCCTTCTGCATGTTTGCTTCTTGCTAGGTATGCTTTTCTGGTACATTTTCCTAAACCAAGAACAGTTATCTACTCATATTATAACCTTTTCGCTAATTTAAAATATTCCACATTGGCATACCCCTCGGTATTCCACATTAGCGGATTTGTTGACATTAAATTTCCGCCATCGAATTTCATTTAGGAATTAGTTTGAAAAATATTTTTTAAATCTAGCCTACATCCCCAAACCCCTATCCATACTGCAGTTGCAAAAAATCGTATTTCCGACTACACAATCATTAATAAAACTACGTATCTGTACACTTGCTTAAAAAGCTCAGCAGGCACTCATACTATTTTTCAAGGTTTTTGATGTTATGCACAATGTAGTTAAGTTGGTGTCTCTATGTGGGTAATAACTCCCCTACACACGTGAATTTGTGCCATTAGATCACAGATGCCGTGTACCATTTTTTCAAAAAGCGCCTATTCCACATTAGATGACTATTCCACATTCACCGACTTTACTCTATTTATTTTTTACTCGACAGTTATTTGCTACTGAGCGTTCTATTGCTTTAAGAATATTTTTATTCTAGTAGGAATATTTCTGACACTGACAGAACGTACTATGATAATAAAGTGCAGTAAGATAAAACCACTTAATCGTCTAGTTTTAGCTTTATTTACCAGTCTGCAAATTATATTACCAAAATTAATCTTTGGGGTCATTAACCCAGAAACAAATCAAAAACAACATAAAGTACAGTGTTAATAATTACATTTGCGATGGTGGAACCAGTCATTAAAGTTAAATGAGTGGTTAAGAACCGATTCACGATGCAAATGTGAGCACACCACACCACTGTGGTATCTTAATGGTTTGAACTATTCTCGACTATTATCATTTAGTGCTGCTTAGACACGGCTCCAAGCCGCCTAAGCAGCATTCCGCGAGTGCTTCGTGTTTGTATTGTACGCACCCCCAGCACAACAATCGAGGAGACGCTGATTTGTGCTGCAATCAACACAAGAACCATATGGAAATGAAGGAGAAGGAGCATTATTCTAATAAGGGTCATGCAATTATTATACGCAAAACACTGCGAGCTAATTAACTTTTAGACTCAGAAATTATCGGAAATATACTCCTATTATTTTATTATACAATATGTGACCAAATTTTTATTTTTACATCATATAATACAAAAAAAAACAAATACCCGAATTTTTTAAATCGATTAATTATTCGAACTTTACGAGTAAATAATTATTAAAAATTTGAGGAAGGGATATGTGACAAGAGTATGGTAGAATGGTAGAAGAAGACGGGTAGACTGGGAGGGAACGAGATAGTTATAGTCACATCTACCACAACATAATCGCGACGCTGATCTCTCTCTTTCCTTCCCGTAGTCTATCTGTCTTCTTCCACGATTCTAATATTCTTAGGGCATATATCCCTTCTCCAAAACATTAAATTGCTGATAACAATATTATTACAAATTAATGTTTAGTTTTACCTTCCGTTACCTTTAGGTAAGGTATTCTCTTTGGCCAAAAAATTCGGTGGTGAGTTTTTGATGAATAAGCACGTTTTAGGGTCCCTACAATACAATTTTACTATTTTTACGATGATGTCTGTGTGTGTGTGTGTGTGTGTGTGTGTGTGTGTGTGTGTGTGTGTGTGTGTGTGTGTGTGTGTGTGTGTGTGTGTGTGTGTGTGTGTGTGTGTGTGTGTGTGTGTGTGTGTGTGTGTGTGTGTGTGTGTGTGTGTGTGTGTGTGTGTGTGTGTGTGTGTGTGTGTGTGTGTGTGTGTGTGTGTGTGTGTGTGTGTGTGTGTGTGTGTGTGTGTGTGTGTGTGTGTGTGTGTGTGTGTGTGTGTGTGTGTGTGTGTGTGTGTGTGTGTGTGTGTGTGTGTGTGTGTGTGTGTGTGTGTGTATATGTGTGTGTATGTGTGTGTGTGTGTGTGTGTGTGTGTGTGTGTGTGTGTGTGTGTGTATCTGTCTGTGTGTGACAAAATTTTCTAATGCGATAACTCTAATATTACAATTCCAAAAATTATAATTCTTTCATATTCCTCTTCGTTACATCCATGTGAAGAGCTGATTAGATTTTGGTTATAATTTGTCAACCGGAAGTACCCTCATTTGAAGATTTTAACAGTTTTTCTTGAAAAAACGATGAAATATCATTTTTTCACATTTAATGTTATTATAAATATTAAAGAATATTTTATTTTCTATACGATTTGAATGCGTTTTATACTTTTTATTAAATGTATATAGAGTTAAAAAATTATAAAGAGATTAAATAAAAAAATAAATAAATAAATATATCATCACGGCATATTACCCATTGCTGGGTGTGCCAATCTGCTTTGGACGCAGATTTCGGTAATGATGATGACATATTTGTACCGTGCGGGCGTTTACCAGGCGTCACCTCACGGGCACTCATTGTTGGCCTGGAAAATGCACCACAGGGGTCAATTTTGTGCCATTTAAAATTCGAAATATTTGGCGTCGGTCGAGATCGAACCCGGTTCCCCAGATTCGCTATAACTCCGGAAATAGCTGCTATATTAAGAAAATTCTGATTGAAAGGTGTCAATGTCAAGTGCACACAAGTAATATTATGTTATAATTTTACTGGAAATAGGATCATTTGCTAGAAACTTTCTGTATGAAATTTGTATAAAATATAGACAACTGCCTTAAGGTAATGTATAAGAAATAGAGTCTCTTGCAAGGACTTTCTATATGACATTTATACAAAATACATAAAACTGATGGAAGGTAATGTGCTGGCCACATCAGATTTTTTATTATTATATTGAGGAGCTGTAGTGGTTAATTTTTATATTTTATGACATATATTAAAATTCGAATATGGTCACATACCCCATTGAGGGTGATTATATATTTATGTTTAATATTTGTAGTTATCAAGGTGTAGAAATAATATAAAGATCAATTGCATACAACGTTGTTAACTATACTTTATCTGGTTTAAGATTGCAGTGCTGCGAAGGTAGGAGTAGTTTGATCTTGTTTTCTGATTGGATAATACCCCGATATTATCCATTCAAACAAGATCAAAATGCTCCTATTTTCACACCACTGCAATCTTAAACCAGATACAGTATAGTAAAAATGAACAAGCAGAAGACTCACGTCATCAATAAATATTACTAGATAATGACGTCACTTATTACTACGTATACATGGGGTACTAATTTATTCTAGAAAATGTAATGCGTGTTGCATAACTTACTGTATACAATACATGCATGTAAGTAATTAAAATAATTAATAACAAAACTATACTATTTTTGAAAATAATCATTTTCTTTTATATATTTATTTTTATTTATTTATTTATTACATATATTTGGATTTAATTATGTACAATTTAAAGTACATATATGTATGTACTCTACATATTTCACCATAATCCATACAATACATATTGTATTGCTAGATGCTGCCTTCCCAATTTCCGACGCCAAATTTCCCGGTCATACGCTAGATCTTCCATAGGTTCCGCTGTCTCATCACTCCTCTCCAAGATTGGTCGTCCTCTCTTATTCTTCCCTGGTGGTATCCACTGAAATATACGCTTTGGCCAGCTATTTTCCTCCATCCTCATTAAGTGGCCGAACAATTTTAGAGATCTCGTCTCTATTCTGTTTATTATAGTTTTTGAAGTTTAATTCCAACAGTTTCTTCTGCGTTTAAGTATTTGTGTATTGTGCTACAGTATTACTGCAGTGCCCAATTACCGGACAGGTTGACTAAGCTGCAGCCTAAGAAGCACATAGATTTTGGGGGCACACAATTTCCTCATTTTATTATTGTTTTTAGAGCGCTTTGATTTGGTTAGAGCTAAGACGACCTAAATCAGGCCCTGAATATTATTGGTTTGTCTTAATAAATATGACACAATAATTCATCTGCAATCATGCCAAAAACTTTATATATTGTATTGTATTGTCAGCAACAGTCAGCAAATTGAGAGTTCTATGTATTTTTTACAAAACAATAATACATAACTACTTTGATATTTGCATTCATTTATATTAATTCAAGTCACTTGTGCCTGGATGAGATGAGTTGACAATCACCTGTCAATCAAGTGACAGGGACAGGATCGATATTTGATCGATTTTAAATTCAATGTAAACATGGACATTGTCAGTAGTGCTACCGTTATGAAACGAAAATTAACTACAATTATTTCAAATAATTTTATATTTCCTAAAAGGAATAAAGATTGACTTTGATTTGAAGGTAAATTTCAATAATATATACGTTTCTTAATACTAGTATTTTTTATTCCCTCTTTTTTAAAAAATAAATAACACCCAATAATTTCTATAAGTTATATTTCATTTTATAAGGTTTTTTTCAGGTCGATGACGTGAGTCTTCTGCTTATTCATTTTTACTATATAACTACTAACGTTCCATTCTAACAATGGATACAAACCAAAAATACATTCAACAAAGTAAACAACGTGATTAAAGTTAACAATATTTTACGCAACTGGGCCTAAAGTATGACACCTTCCTCATATTTTCACATATTGGTGTTACTATCACCAATAATTAGATAGTGATTTTCCCTTTATATTCAGCACCACTACAATTACCATTTAATATTCTGGAATTAATATGACATGCTAAATGACATTGGTTAATCCAAGCCATATGTATACATGTATCAAAGCTACAGTTAAATTAGTGAATATACATGTCTCTCTGATTATTATAGGATCTCGTGGCCGCGGGCCTGAGTGTCTGGTCGCGAATCGGGAGAACCGAATTCTGTGTACAAAGCGGATTGGCACACCCAACAATAGGTAATATGCCGTGATGATATATTTATTTATTTCTGATTATATCCCTTCAGTTTATTAAAAAAAAATACTTAATTACAATAAAGGCAAATTGATTACAATAATAAAAATCTGGTGCAGCCAACACAATACCTCCCGCTATTTGCCGCCCGAGTTACAAAAACGATTAAGCTAATCCTTATTTTTGGATTAGCGAATTTTACTCTAATTTTGGCAGTTTATTTCTTAAAATATAGTCTAATCTAATCCCAGTAAATACCTTTTTTGATAATAAAATGAAGATTAAATTTTAAATACCGGCATCGAATAGGATTCACTAATCCAAAAATGAGAATTAGCTTAAACTTTTTGACGAATCGTTAATTTTTATTAATCCAAATACATACCTACATATTTACTTATACTGGAAACTGTATTGATTTCCTTTCCTATTGTTCTATTTACTTTTTTCTTTTTAAAATGTTACTATTATTAATTCGAAATGATTAGTTTTTTGACAGTGGAATTTATCTGTCAGTTACATACATTTGAATAACTGCATAACCAAGGAGTTTTGTTTGTTTAAAGCGTAGGCTCCGGGATTCAAATTGTAGATAATTTTATAACTCTATCCATAATATATGTTGAAAAAGTATTAATACAAATCTGTAGAAAATGTAATAATCTTTATTTTTTATAATAACATTAATCTCGAAAAAATAACATTTAAAGGTATTTTTCGAAGAGAAAATATTTTGAGCTTCAAGTAAACTTCCATTTTCTGTTATCCGATTTTCACCAAAATCTAATGGGCTCTTTCCATAATAAAAAAGTTCGAAATACAAGGTTTCAAAATTTTCTGAATGATTTGAGTTAGAGTGGAGGATCCACACATTCATACACACACACACAACACACGCACACGCACACGCACACACACACGCACACACACACACACACACACACACACACACAAACATACACACTCATACACACATACACACACAGACATCATCGTGAAAATGTTAAAATTGGATTCTAGGGAACTTAAAACGTGGTCATTTACCAAAATCTCGATATGCGATTTTCAGCACGATCCTTACCAAGGGTAGCTTATACCTCCCTTACCAAGGGTAGTAGGAGGTAAAAATGACCAACCCTAGTAACTCTACTCTTAGAACTGGTATTATAAACGACCAGTTAAAAATGGTTCCATAGTAACTGTAATATATAAACAAATTCGTATCAGTTTCTATGTTCTTATAACATTTGAATCATTGCTGTCAAAAATTATCCATTTCATTAAATTTACTATGGAACTAAATTTAATAGACGTTTATAATACCGGCCCATAAAAGAGCAAAAACAAAATTGGATTATTCAATATTCCATTTTAATTTCAAAAGACTGTTATATATACCTGTGTCGGGATCGGGAATATTTCTCATTTCTCATCTTACACCTTCATAAACATATTTATTGGAAAAATAAAAATGTGATTATTTGGCATCCTTAAAGTGTTTATTTACCAAGGTAGTTACTAAAAGAATACTTTGTTTATTACAATGAAGAAAAAAATCACCCTCATCATAAAATATTTTTTAATGACTAAGATTTTAGTAATATATAGTGCCATTTTACAAGTGTTTTTCATGAAGAATATTCTCTCTATACTCTAACTTTTATGTCTGATCGAAAAATACATTGTGAAACTGACCATAAATCTGTATTTTCCCTAATGAAAATCACGATCACCCTGAATTCGCAAAGGAATAAACAGTAGAGCACCATGAAGAGTTACTGCCAGGATGTTCCGCTGACGCAGTTTCTACTTTTCCCCTCTTGCCCTTTGCCAATCGCGACAGCCCCTAAAGCTCTGCGGTTCTTGCCGCGCTTTATATTGCGACAAACTGAACGAAATTTTATGTCAACTGTTTCAAACTGACGCTATAAAGATCATCCGCGCCATCCTACAGGGATTCGGGAAATTGTTTATGTCTTTTATGAGAGCTTGTCCTGAAAAATTGAATTTAATTCATGATGTTTCACTCGAAATGAATATTAAACTGTTTATTATTAAAATTTTACATCATGGTGAAAATTCTTATTAATAAATCTTCAGATGACTTTACATGCTAAAAAGAAACATCTAATAGTACATTAACACACAAGTATCATAAAGCAATCTGTTAAAGGACGAGTGCGTCAACAGGCCTTATGATACATGTTTTTTATACTATTTTTTCTATTGAGGTAATTTTACAATTAGATTTGTAAAAAAAGTTGTCATAAATATGAGTTGGTGTTTTTTTTATCAGTTATGTTGGTAGCGTTTCCCGCTAAAAATTGAAATTTCACATTTTGACAATTTGTGTATCTTGTGATTTTGTCTGATTGTTTACATTAAAACATTGTATCAAGCATTATACAATTATGAAAGAGGAAAACCAATACATACAATGAACTCCAAGGTTATTAATGAACCATCCTGATTTGACATATCGGTGTTTCGTGTTGGTAATTATCATAAATAAGACTTGAATATGGGATTGAGAAAACATATAAATAAAACTCTTTAAATAATGAAATACTTTAATGAACAATTTATTGCTCTAGATTTTTATTTTCCACCATTTTTACAACCCTCATTGCTCAGTTGCACAGATAACGGCAACAGCTTTTCTTACAATTTTTAATACAAAACATATATGGCATATATTCGATAGTTCGCCACAACGTGGAACTGCAAATCATGGATTAAAACGTCAACTTTTCATATTTGTTTTCTAGTAGCCGCCACAAATTGAGTAGACAGTGTCAACATTTTCAAGTAACGTGCATCATACATTTCATAACCTGCCTGGAATAACAATACATTAGATTCAAAATTGCATTACCATAAATTTAAATTGTAATAAATAAAACTTATCGTTTTAATTATTTTGACAAAGTAAACCTGAGCGCATTGTTTCTTGTTTCATAATTTTTTAGTTGAAATTTTAACTTCACAGATTCTTATTCTTTCTTAACTAACACAGCTATAGCTATAAATTTCTTTTCTTTCTAGTCCTATCACCTAGTGAAAGGATAAAAATCCACAATTAGAAGTAATATTTCAACACAAACAATTTACCATTTTAAGGTTATCTGTCAGTTATGAAAGCATGACTACCACCTCTAGAACATGAATGGCACCAAAAACAGTACGTTTATAGATTTTCTAAACGTCGTGTTTTCAGTGATAAACAGTGCTTTTATAGAAGCATAAGAACACCGAAATAGAAAATAGCTATTTATGTAATAAGTTGCGAAAGAAATGTGTTTTAAGCACGCGACGTGAAAATTATTCTACGAGGCGTAGCCGAGTTGGATAACACGTCTAGTGCTTAAAACACGATTTCGCAACGTATTCCATACAAGATTTTTTATACTAGCGTTTTAAAACAGATTATTTATATTTATTCTTAAATGTCAACATATTGAATTTTTCAAAATTTGAAAGTAGGCAGGCATCAGTTTCATCTTTTTGTTCCTATGGGATTCAATATGTTGTTTAATAAACATTGATGTCAACGTGCTCGGTGTTTAATTTTTCTTGAGAATTTTTGGTAATAAATTTACTTAAAATGAGTGACTCAGAGATTGACTCTGATATTGAAAATGGTACAGAGGCTGCATTGGCTACACTGGTTCCAGGAAAATCAAAAAAATTGTATGAAGAAACTTACAAAAAATTTGACAGTTGGTGTGCGGAGAAAAACGTTGGGCACATTACAGAAAAGGTAGTTTTAGCCTATTTTTCGAAATTATCATCCATTTATAAGCCATCCACTTTATAGAGTAATTACTCTATGCTCCGAACTATGATATACCTTAAAAGAATGTGGATATAAGTAAATTTACCAATCTTATTGCATTCTTAAAAAGAAAAGCTAGTGGATATAAGCCTAAAAAATCAAAAATATTCACTAAGCAAGAGATAGTTCGTTTCATGAAGGAAGCTGATGATAAGGAGTATTTATTGGCAAAGGTTGTGTTAATTGTTGGAATCTATGGGGCATGTCGCCGGGAGGAACTTACGTTTTTACGTGTAGACCTCCATTGAAGATTTTACTTCTTTCATAAAAATTAATATTCCAAATACTAAAACGAATATTTCACGATTTTTTATGATAACTGAAGGGTTTATCGATGGAATCAACTGTTTAGCAATGTTTCGCAAGTACGCACAACTTCGACCTACTCATATTGAACATCAACGGTTTTTTCTAACCTACAGAAATTTTAAGTGTTGCACGCTTCCTGTAGGTATAAATACCATAGGTGGTATACCTAAAAAAAAATGCAGAGTTCCTCGGCCTCCCAAATGCTAAAGAATATACTGGGCATTGCTTTCGGCGGTGTTCTGCAACATTTTTGGCTGATTCGGGAGCAGACATTACAGTGCTCAAGCGACATGGAGGGTGGCGTTCAAGTTCTGTTGCTGAAGGCTACGTTGAAAATTCTTTGGAAAATAAGAAAAAAATTTCACGAAGAATTTTGGGAGAAAAAGAAACAGCAATTAAAAAAATAAAAATTGTCGCCAAAGAATCAGAATCCAGCAGCACATCTACTTCAGTTTCTACCCACATTGAAGTTAACCAAGAAGAAGTATTAAGAACGATATCAAATGTTCAATTTAGTAATTTAAGTAATTGCGTTGTAAATATTTATCATAAATAAACAGTTATAATAGGTATTTAGTAGTTTTACTTTTACGCATTAAACTGTCATATTTAAGCACTAGTGCTTAAAAGTACTTCATTTAACAACGGAAATGACAATCGAAAAGTTGTTGTTTGTATATGTATGTATATATATATATATATATATATATATATATATATATATATATATATATATATATATATATATATATATATATATATATTATAAAAAATATTTATTTGTGTATCAAGGTTGTAAAAATAATCAGAAATATTCCAGCTTATTAAATCCAAAACTCATTATTTTACAATTTACCTAGTCATTTTGAAAAAGCTGATTCTTTAATCTGCCTACGTTACAACACATGTTAAAGCAAAAAATAGTCTAATGATTTTTTTCTGGAAATTTAAATTAATTGTTTTTACTCTCTATCAATCACTTGTTAATTTGTATAAAGGATCAAAGAGCTGTTAAAAAATTAATTAATTTTCTCCTTTGATGTATAACTGTAAATATTATTTTTCTCGGAATTCCAGCAACAAGATAAATTTAAAACAAATAGAGAATACTAATTCAGAATAACAAAATTGATGAATTTGACTAAATTTTATTTTAAAATGAAAAGAAATGGATTTTAAACAAATATGTTAAAGCAAATGGGATAAATAAATAATAAAGCGCAATTTGTAGAACAAACTATATTGAGAAAATGAGAAACGTCAAAAATACATCAACTAATCTGCTTATCTAAAAATCCACATACATATATTTGTTTATATAATATATTTGATTTAGTCAAGTAGGCGAAGGTGAAGAGTTGTAAATTGAAATTAAATCCAACAAAATATACTCTAAAAACGCTTCGAGCATCCTACTAGCAATAGGAAGGTCCTGGGTTCCAATCCGCATGAATTTTTCACAAAATATTTCTTTGTTTTTAATTACCGTTCATGGTTCTGAATGTTACAATAAAAACTGTATAAAACAGTTGAATATATAAGTTACTAAGATGTGGTTCCTAAACCTACAAGCGTGTCGCGCTGTCTAACAATTACTCAATGCTCCGAAAGGAGGGTATATTTGCAGGGCCGCTTCGTGCGGGTGGGCAGGTTGTGTCCCGCACAAAGGCGCCTGACTTTGACAGACGCCGTGTCAAGACAGTAAAGCAAACAATAATAAATTTTTATAAAATGCTCTTATTCGTAAAGTCAAAATTGCTATAGAAATTAACGTGATAGAAGTGAAAAATATATTTTTTAATTTGTCTGTATTAGATCTCTAGTTATAAGTCAAATAATTATCATACCAATCGTTTCGTTATTTTTCTAACATTGTTATATTGAAATAATATTATCAAAAATTAAAAAGTAAAAAAATATCTTGCCTAACGGACAATTTTCCTTCATTGTTATATTGCAAACACTGTAAAATTGTTGATTACAACAAAGGATATTGATTATAACCTGTTGATTACAAGAATGAATATATGATAATTTCATCGATATATTAAGCCAAGCATTTTTGAAGAATAAAAAGTATAGTTTAAACTTTAAAGCGTGTGATAATTTGCAAATTTTACATCATCCCTGTGTATTTGTATATATAGGCCGTGCCAAACGTCATGAGCTGTTGTGCAGAAATCAAAACTATTTCTTTCTCTTTCTCTCTCTACTATTGTCTGACCTTTTTCTAGCTGCCTCTCTTTTTGATCTACGCATTTCATAGACATGATCATTATGTAAATTCTGTCCAACAACTTTCAACGGAAATGTTGTCTCCAAGCTAATCTGCCCTGCGCGTCCCTATTCAGCCTCTCAAAATTTTGTCCATCCTTAATTTCCGTTAACATGCCAAATTTTCTTCGCCCTCTTCCCCATCTTCCATGTATTTTCTCTTCAATAATAATTTTCTGTATTCCATCCTGCCTTAAATATGTCCAATCCAGCTAGCTTTCTTCTTTCTTAATTTTTCAAAATTCTTCTTTCTTCTGCTATTCTTCTCAACACTTCCTCGTTTCTGACTCTATCCAGAGGTCCTGTTAGGACCTCTAGCATGGTTGACATGTTGAGTAATCTTGACTACTCTGTTTAACTTTCACTTGTTGTATTACTGATGATGAGAACTTAGTTCTCGAAATACGTATCTAGTTTTTGTTAAAATTAATTTTAAGGTTAAGGGGTAATTATATTAGTTTTAATTTAAGAGATACACAATTATTATTAAGACATACATTTAGAGGTTATGTAGAATATATGGTATGGCTTGTTATTATCACATCTAATTTAATACCTGTAGTTCTTATTTACGTAATAATATAATAATGCTTAATATTGGTAATTTATAGTTGTTTTCAATATGTCAGTAATCGTGGTGGGTATCTTAACAAACTACACAAGTAAATAAAATAAAATATATTACTTACACTTTAAATACATATTAAAATGATAATTAAATGTGTTTTTCATTCAAATTAAACAAATAGCCACGAAAATACATAATAATTTGCGCAAGAACAACACATATAACAGACGGCCCGGTAATGGCGGACGAAACGTAGCTATGGGCAGTGAATGTGTTAAATTGAAAAGGTATACTGTGCACTTAACCAAAATTAAAGTTTTTAATTTAAAATCAGTTGCAACTTAAATCCCCGGAATAATCTTTTCAATTAATTTGGTCCCCTGGGAAAATATCCGTAATAGTTTTAATCAAATCACATTTATTGCTTCACTCAGGATTGCAGTAAGTTTGAAAAAACCATTAGCGTACGTTTTCACCTGTGGCTTCCCCGTTTATCTCGGTGCTTAGTGCTTTTACGCGTTAAATCTGCGATCATTTGGGATTGGGAAATTGAGGGCGTGAGATTTTATGGAAGACCAAGGAATAAATGGATTGATATGATTGAGGGGCTCGTGAGTTGAGAGAAAGAGGGATTCAGCTACAGGATAAAGTCATCGGTGAAATGAATTTCACGGCTTGAGCGCAGAGCGCGGGAAACACAAACGCAGATGTTTCCTCCCCCATGTAATTGGAAGTTTGTTCGGTATGAAAATGTGCTGCAGGGGAAATGCATTTAATTATTTTTGTAGAAAAATTTAAATTAGATTTGTAATGTTAATAACAAAGTTAATTAATGTCACATAATTAGTAATATAATTTAATTTATACAGGTTGTCTCACAACTCGCGCTCCAGAGCGAATGAGGAAACACGAGACTGCACTCGGATTTCGAAGAAAAAAAAATCTAGCTTAAAAGATATTCGAGAAAAGACGTCTTAAAATTGACCAATCAGAGACCTACACCTTTAACAAGTGTTTGCCGTAATTTTACGTTACTAGGGTTTTATACAAATCAAATCTTCTTTAAAATGTGTGGGTGACTGTAGTTTTCGAAAAATGTCAAATTAAATTTGACAAGGTTTGCCATTACTGCCATTATGATTTTACAATAGACCTTTTCAATTTAAAGAGATAGAAGATATGCGCAATAGGGATATGCGCATAGTAAGAACAAGTGAGATCTATGGCGTTTGTTTCTAAAAAAATTATATGTAAAATATGAGAAAAATCCTTGACAACATTCAACAAGTTACAAAAGCTTTTATTGGAACTAAAATGTCTAACGATGCAAATTTTCACCGAGAATACAGGTATTTTAATGACTGCAATATTTTTGACGTTTTATTTGACAGCCCAACTGGCAGTTGTTGGCGCCATTTTACTTACTATTTGCAGCGATAGAAAGAGATAGCCGTTAAATTGAAACGGTCTATTTTCATATTTCATTTACAAAATTCCGATATTAAAAGTCCATTACCTAATTGTATTTTTATAGTCAGAACAACAATTTTTCTTTGTCAATATTTTATAGGTTATTTTATATAAAAATACTTTAAAGAACAGTTATAGAAGAATTAATTGTACGTATCTTTTTCTTGAAAAAACGGTGTTAAATATAATTTTTTCACATTTAATGTTATTAAAAATATTGAAGAATATTTTATTTTGTGTAATATTTGATTAAATTTTATACTTCATATTCAGTGGATATAGAGTAATAAATTTATAAAGAAATTAAATTTCATAAAGCAGCAAGCTGTGCTATAACCATGGAAACATCTACTATATTAAGAAAATTCTGATTGACAAATGTCAGTGTCAAGTGCATTTAACAGGATGTTCGTGTTATAATTTTACTGGAAATATATAAACCCTTACAAAAAACTTTCTGTATGGAATTTGTACAAAATACATAGAACTGAAGACAATGTACTGGAAATATGAAATCTTTTACAAGAAAATTTCTGTGTGGAATTTTTACAATATACATAGATCTGACCACGATCTGACGGAAGGTAATGTGCTGGCCACATCAGATTTTTAATATAAATAGTATATTCCGTAACTTAACCGCGGTGACCAAGGTTCTGGTTATGCGTTCCGTAATGTAACCAAATACCAAAACATAATTTCAGGATCGCGGTTCAATTTCGGAATGTGGTTCCTGAAAGTTTTGGTTACTTTTTCGTAACCAAGACGACCACAATTTTTTTGTGGTTGTTGTAGTCATATTCTTATTTCTTATAATATAATAAATAATATTGTATAAACATATAATTACTATATACTATATAATGATATGTATAATATTTACGTTAGTATAAGGATAGACAAAAGTTATGTTGTCATTTATTTCTAATGACGCGGTGGTTCCCTGCTTTACCGATACAAATTAACCAAGATGTTCCGAATCGCAACCACTTTTCTGTGACCATAACCTGACCACTTGAACCATAACCACGATCGTGGTACCCAGCAAACACAGTTACGTACTTAGTACGTAATATAGACATAACTCGTATTATATGTTACATACCGAATAACATCCCTGGAAAGTACATGTATAGACCTATGTCCGCAACATGGTCTATGAGACATCACATCCCATGTATGTAGATATTGTAACGTAAATGGTATATAACAAAAGTATATCACTTCTTTGTAATTATTTGAATATACTACTAATTTTATACCTGTTACTGCGTTTTAATCCTAAATTTAAATATTAAATATTATGAAGGATGGTAGGAAAATGTGTAGGTATTAACTACAAATAATATATATTTAAATATGTAGTTTATTATAATACTTATATTACATATTTATTACAATAGAAATTAAATATAAAACAACTTAATGAATCGATTCTGTTCACATCTGTAAGTCTCAAGATCTGTAAATATGAACAAAATCGCACCTAAAGCTGCCACCCTAATGTATAATTTTATATTAATCAACAAGAACAGGTGTGCTTTGTCATTTTTTCAGATTTACAGATCTGTAAAACTTACAGATGTGAACAGAATCGACCCATAAATTTCACTTAGACTAGTTCAATACAATTTATTAATACATTACGTAAAATATATAATTTGTAATATGTATAAACGTTTTTCATTTAAAATTCTAATTTTATAGTATTTTAGTTTGAAATTATTATTTCGGGTTATCTAAATTTTCATTTTCGTTCAAGAATGAAAATAAGCTACATAATGAATATATAGTTACATAAACAAACTTACCGTATGACAAGCCGATTTTGCCATGGAATCAAAGAATTAGAGTATACACAATACATAAAACATAAACAAATACTGCAATGGCTGCAAAAGTAAAATGTGTCGTTGTTAAACTTCTGCACACCTGGCTTGGACAGACAGAGACCTTGGTCACATAAATAGACCAATTAGATTTGGAATGGATGACACGTGATCAATGCGCTCCGAATATATTATAAGTACGGTAACATGTATATAGTTATAAGTATGTACCAGGTCCAATACCAATGTGACATACCGACAATATCATTTACAGTCTCTTGAGAGATGTCCGACATGGTATATGTATATGACGTTATAAGTACGTAAATGAATTATATACTACATAGGTTTCAGATATCACATACCTGGTACATATATGTTAAAACTGTGTTTGCTCGGGTAAAGTTACGTAATATACTATATTAATATATTATTAGTTATGGTAAGGGAGATGGCAAGGTTGTCTTAAACACACTGTTCTTTATGAGCATTTATTTCGACCGGTTTCGATTTCTTACAAAATCATCTTCAAGGAAAACCGGAAGAACTAACAAACTACAGGAAGCAAGCCAGAGACAACGAAAAAATGGTAGATCTAGATCTCATCACGAAAATATCAAAAAATTGATAAAAATTTACTTGGTTTCTAAAATAAATTTTTATCAATTTTTTGATATTTTCGTGATGAGATCTAGATCTACCATTTTTTCGTTGTCTCTGGCTTGCTTCCTGTAGTTTGTTAGTTCTTCCGGTTTTCCTTGAAGATGATTTTGTAAGAAATCGAAACCGGTCGAAATAAATGCTCATAAAGAACAGTGTGTTTAAGACAACCTTGCCATCTCCCTTACCATAATTCCGAACACACTTGGGTTGATCACTAGTTAATCATATTATTAGTTAGTTAATTAATAATAATTGTCGAATAATTAAACTTCGCCCATATAAATAAAAACGTTACAATATATTATTATAAATAAAGGTATTAGATTAAATTTAGATGCTCTTGTGTATAGAGTATACGAGTAAAACGTAATTAGTGCGTAATGAGATTCAAGACTGAAGGTACACGGTATTAAAATGAAGAGGAGCATTATCATCTTTAGAACAATATCGATCATCCATATTATAATATTTAAAGTACACCAGTGCTTTGCTAATGTACACAGGTTTGGAAGTTTACGTACACATTAATTCTAAATTATAGCAGTAAGTGAATTATCCCCAAACACTCCATAGCTCTTGGATATAGCTGAGAGATATTAACGTCCCCACAGTATGTACCTCGCAAATATCCCGGCGTCGGCGTCGTACAAGCGTCGAGACGGCGGTCGACAAGAGAATGCGGGAAGATACCGGACCAGCGTTTGAATTTGCCCTCGGATTTAAATTCTCCGTACAATGATGTGTTAAATCCTCTCGGTCCAGAACCCACATTCCTACTGTCCTACTAACATAGCCGGTATATATTTCCTTCTAGCCTCTAAACTAATATTGAGATAAGGATATTATACGCCATACAAACCGCGTAAATTTACTCTCTTTGAACTGCAATGTAAAAACTAATATTTTCCTTTGATCATGTTTAACTTACGCTTGTTGGAACATATTCCCTTTTAATGTAATATTTGTTTGGTAACACGTATACAAATATATAATTTACATATTAATAAATTAAATACAAAAAACCCTCATTATTTAGTTTGCTGCGTGTAGAGATAAACTCATGAGTAATATTTATATAAACTCTTTATGGAATGTACGAATGTAAGAGAACTAGCCAAGTCTATGGTTATTTAACCCTATGCTTGAAGGAAATTACTGCATACGTCTATTATTGGTTGGGCCTCTCAGACCCAGGCAATGTTTTAAGGTTTATTTATATAAAATGACAATGTTTTAACATCTTGATACGTTTTAGCTTAAATAAAAAAATCTGATGTGGCCAGCACATTACCTTCCGTCAGTTCTATGTATTTTGTTCAAATTTCATACGGAAAGTTCCTTCCTAAATTAAATATTCTATTTCTTGTACATTACCTTCCGGCAGTTGCATGTATTTTATGCAAATTTCATACAGAAAATTATTATTTTATGACGTTTTCTATATACAGTCTATCTGCAGAAATAAAAGATTTATTATTATTATTATTATTTCTTGTACATTACCTTAAAGCAGTTGTATGTATTTTATACAAATTCCATACAGAAAGCAAAAGATCCTATACCTATTTCCAGTAAAATTATAAGACAAACACACTATGTCAATTTCACTTGACACTGACAACTTTCAATCAAAATTTTCTTAATATGGTAGCTGTTTCCACAGCTATGGCTACTTTATGAAATTTAATTTCTTTATAATTTTTTAACTCTATATCCATTTAATATTAGGTATAAAATGCAATCAAATCGTATAGAAAATAAAATATTCTTTAATATTTATAATAACATTAAATGTGAAAAAATGATATTTAACATAGTTTTTTCAAGAAAAACTGTTAAAATCTTCAAATGAGGGTACTTCCGGTTGTCCAATTCTAACCAAAATCTAATCAGCAGCATGGATGTAACGAAGAGAAATACGAAAGAATTATAATTTTTAGAATTGTAGTATGAAAGTTATCGTAGACGAAAATTTTGTTACACACACACACACACACACACACACACACACACACACACACACACACACACACACACACGGACACACACACATACATACATACATACATACATACCCACACACACACACACATACAGACATCATCGTAAAAATAGTAAAATCGTATTCTAGGGACCCTAAAACGTGCTTATTCATCAAAAACTCACCACCGAATTTTTTGACCAAAGACAATACCTTCCTTACCTAAAGGTGACGGAAGGTAAAAATCTGGTGTGGCCAACACAATACCTCTTGCCATTTACAGCCAGAGTCACAAAAATGATTAAGTTAATCCTAATTTTTTGATTAGCGAATTTTACTCTAATTTTGACAGTTTATTTCTTAAAATATAGTCTAATCTAATCCAAGTAACTAACTTTTTCTAAACCCCTCAACAGGATTAAATCCCAATTATAGAGTAGGTTCACATTCACACACATCCATGCCTTAGTGGGATTCGAACCCAGAGCCCCGAGGGCACTCATGACATGACGCGTTGCTCTAGCCATTGAGCCACCGGCGCTATAATAAAATGAAGATTAAATTTTAAATACCAGGATAGAATAGAATTCACTAATCCAAAAATGAGGATTAGCTTAAATATTTTTGTGAATTGTTAATTTTTATTAATCTAAATACATACCTATTTATGTTGGAAACTGTATTGAAGTCCTTTTCTATTGTTCTATTTACTTTTTCTTTTTAAAATGTTACTAATATTATTTTGAAATGATTAGTTCTTTGATAGTGACATTTATGTCAGTTACATACATTTGAATAACTGCGTTTTGTTTGTTTAAAGCGTAGGCTCTGGGATTTAAATTAAAGATAATTTTACAAATTTATCCATAAAATATATAGAAAAACTATTAATGCAAATCTATAGAAAATTTAATAGTCTTTAATTTTTATAATAATAACATTTAAAGGTATTTTTCAAAGAAAAACTATTTTGAGCTTCTAGTAAAGTGCCATTTCCGGTTACCCGATTTTCACCAAAATCTAATGGGCTCTTTCCATTATAGAAAAAGTTCGAAATACTAGGTTTAAAAATTTCTGAATGATTATATTTGAGTTATAGTGAAGGATCCACACACACATACACACAGACATCATCGTGAAAATGTTAAATTGGATTCTGGGGACCTTAAAACGTGGTCATTTACCTAAATCTCGATATGCGATTTTTAGCACGATCCCTATACCTCCCTTACCAAGGGTAGCGGGAGGTAAAATTCTAATGTGACCAATACATCACCTTCCGTCAGTTCTATGTGTTTTATACAAATTTCATACAGAAAGTTTCTTGTGAAAGATTCTATATTTCCATACATTACCTTCCGTCAGTTCCATGTATTTTGTATAAATTCCATACAGAAATTTCATGCGAAATATTTTATATTTCTAGTAAAATTAACACACAAGCATACTATATCAAAAGACCTTTTCAATTTAAAGAGATAAAAGATATGTGCAATGGGGATCTGCGCATAGTAAGAACAAATGAGATCTATGCGTTTATTTCTAATAAATTTTGACGTAAAATGTGAGATATATCTTAGATAACTTTAAAAAATTATATCGAAATGTTACAAAAGATTTTATTGCAGTTAAACTGTCTAACGATGCAAATTTTCACCGAGAATACAGGTATTTTAATGACTGCAATATTTTTGACGTTTCGTTTGACAGCCCAACTGGCAGTTGTTCGCGCCATTTTCTTACTATTTGCAGCGGTAAAAATATGAGATGGCATATATTTTTTACGCCCATTCGATAGAGTATTTTTTTCTAAATTCAACCATGTATTCATATTATATCCTAACATAACAAAATTATTGAGAAAATTCAATTGAAATTTAAATAAATTTCATTCTTAGTTATTTTTCAGTAAAGGCTATGTATGAAAAACAATTGAACTTAAATTAAAATGAACCAGATATTTGTTAATAACTTTATAAATAATGTTCTATTTGTTTTCTATCGTAAATAATTCAAAATTGATAGATAGCAGTTATTGCTTTTCATAGATAGCCTACTGAAAAATAGCTATAAAATTCAAATTTATTTAGATTTCAATTGAATTTTTCTGAATATTTTTGTTATATTAGGATATAAAATGAATACATGGTTGAATTCAGAAAAAAAATACTCTATCAAATGGATCTAAAAATATATCCAAAAATATAGCTTTGTGTTGTAACTTGAGAACCACTGGTTTAAAAAATTATTTTCTTCTGTATGCGGATGTCTGCATTGGTCTTCTATAAGATTGCCTTATAGTATTTTATTGTATCTTTAATAATATAGAAATTATTTGAGATAGCTTCTTTAGCTGTTACAGCCTGTATATATATATATATATATATATATATATATATATATATATGGGGTCTCGTAACCGCGTGCCTAAGTGTCAGGTCGCGAATCAGGGGAACCGGGTTCGATCCCGACCAACGCCAAATATTTGGAATTTTAAATGGCACAATATTGACCCCTGTGGCGTACTCTTCACGTTAGCAATGAGTGCCCGTGAGGTGACGCCTGATAAACGCCCGCATGGTTCAAATATGTCATCATCATTACCGAAATCTGCGTACAAAGCAGATTGGCACACCCAGCAATGGATAATATGCCGTGATGATATATATATATATATATATATATATATATATATATATATATATATATATATATATATATACCGTGTGTCTGTCTTAAAGGTGTACATAGGAGATTAACATGGGAAATCAGTTTTTTGCAATTTCCTGCTCGCCTAATTATTTTAGGCAAAAACGCGTTAAATAAAAGTTTTAGGGCATAAAATTATGCATCTAAATCAATAAACAGAATTACCTTTACATGCTTTGTAAGGACAGAAATTAATTATGAAAATTTCGAAAATTACGTTGATAATATCGACAGCCATGGAATTGAACAAAAAATAAATAAATGCTTGACGTTTTATCAAATTGTCAGAAACGTCAAATAAGTTAACTTACGTTATGACAGATAAAACGTCAAGCATTTATTTATTTTTTGTTCAATCCCATGGCTATCGATATTGTTAACGTAATTTTCGACATTATCATAATTAATTTCTGTCGTTACAAAGCATGAACAGGTAATTCTGTTTATTGAATTAGATGCAGAATTTTATGCCCTAAAACTTTTATCTGACGCGTTTTTGCTTAAAATAATTAGGCGAGCAGAAAATTGGAAACAACTGATTTCCCATGTTAATCTTCTATGTACACCTTTAAGACAAACACACGGTATATATATATATATATATATATATATATATATATATATATATATATATATATATATATATATATATATATATATACATATTATACATTTGATCAAAACAAACATACAAAATAACATGCGGCAACTATTTGATATTTTTGAAAAACAGTTTTGTATAGGTAAAACAGTTGCTATTTAGATACTTGAAAGGTATTGTGGCGGTAGAAATTTTGAAAGAAATAATAAACAAATTATCTAAAAATTACAATTTGCCGTAAACTCACAGACCACACCCGACAGATGTAGGGTTAAAAAAGTACTTAAATTTCACAAACATAAAAGTTATAATATTATGCCTGTCAGGACCATTCGCAGTTTTTATCTTCAAATACATTGCGGTAATGTCTTACACTTGTTCACATAAAATATCAAGCAGCAGGTCCTAACAATGAAAGTTGTTAACACAATCAAATGTTTTCATTATTAATTATAATTCTTTCAAATAACAAATCTGTCAGTTACACATTGACTTATCACTTCCCTAGGGTATACATCAATTATCTGTTATATTTGTTCGCAAAAACTTCCATAATTTCGGAACAGTAATTAATATAACACATTTATATCATTCTGACACCAAAAACCCACATCAGCAATACTTTTTTCCAAAAAATAGGTCTATTATCTTCCGTTAATAAGTATGTCACGGTTTCTTTCCGTTTCGATATAAAAAGATGGCCGGGAACCGAAAACAAGTCCGCTGATATTTCACGAGCTGTGGGCTGAAGCGGCGACCCAGCACACACCATTTGGCAGCTCACATGCCTCGTTATTTTATATATAACTTTTATCTACTTTAACGTGATACATTATATTCTTTTAGCGATGGACAAAAAGTTCAACAAATAGCCATGTTTCCATGGGAATATATCTTTACGCCGAGAAAAAAGATTGGGCTTTTTTGGTCGCGCGTTCGCCGCGTTTTAGGCAGGATGTCATATAATTTTTTACATTGTAGGGAAAGTGTCGGAGAAATTAAATTTTCTTTGTGCGGTACTTTAATTTTCTTTATAGAGTTTTTTTTACAAAGCCTACTATTAGTTAGAATACAGTTAATGATTAATAAAGAAACGGTGACAAAAAAACGAAATATTCTAGGGTTAATGACCGAAAATTTACTTTGTTGTACACAAATTGTCTAAATTATGACCATGGAAGAATATTAAATTACATTTTTTTAATAAAGATAAATGAGACATAAATGAAAAACTGTTCAGATGGCAATAAATTTTCACAAAATGAAAAAAATAACATTATCACGGCTTGTTATATTAAACAAGCTGTCTTTTTATAACAAAATCTGATATGACTAACACATGACCTCCCTCCAATTACAAGCACAGATCTCACTTGCTTATTACATTATTGGTCTATACCAATAATATTGTCTCAACTTTTCATAAAATCTATGAAAAAGTTGTCTTAATTATAATTTTTGCACGATCGGGTTATTTTTTACCTCTCGCTAAGAGAGGTATTGAATTCATGATAAAAGTCGCATATCCAGATTTTAGTGAATAAGCACGTTTTAAGGTCCTTAGAATCCGATTATAACATTTTTACGAAGATGTCCGCGTGTATGTGTGTGTGTATGTTGGATCCACGACTTCTCAAATACTATAAGACTAAGACATTTTTAACTACGGATTCCTCAATCTAACAATAATGAGAAGAGTTGATTAAGTTTTGGTA
>OY720457.1:56008810-56033810 GCA_963082715.1 Harpalus rubripes | reverse complement strand
CTAAATGTACAAGTACTTTTTTAGTTTCTAAAGTACTTGAAAGTACCAAGTACTTGAAAAAGTACTTTTAAATTTGGGTACAAGTACTTTTTCAGATAATCGGTATTTTTCTGATATGGATCTTAAAAGGTGATTATTGACAAAAATTTCAATATGCGATATTTATTGAGTTATTTAAAGTTCCTCGCTGGGACTGCCATATCATCTAGCGATCGCATGACGTAAAATTGACGTCATATGATCGACAAGAAGTGTTAGAATGACGTCATACGATCGCCAGGCGATACGTCAAAGTCCCAGCACTGTATTTAGGTAACATAAACATTTTATATACATATATGCAGTATGCAGATTAGAATTTATTTATTTATGGTAATAAGCATATCACTTTCGTACTATCGCTGAAAATATATTTATTAATGAAATTCACATAATTCTGTACTACAAGAATAACACCACACCACTGCAAAAGAAATATTGATGGACAACAATTCTCATAACATTGTTAACTTTTAAATTATTCATCGCACTTTAGGTACATTTAAATTATTTCAAGTACATTTAAAATACTTCAAGCACATTTAAAATACTTCAAGTAAATGTAAAGTACTTCAAGTATTTAAATATACTTCATTGTACTTCAAGTATTTTTCCAAGTAGTAAGTACCAAGTACATGAAAATGGACTTATTTTGCCAAGTACAAAGTACTATAAATAGAAAGTACTTCAAGTACAGTACTTGAAGTACTGAAAGTACTTGCAAGCCTAATAAAGTACTTTTCTTGCAATTATTGCTTAGCTCTGGTATTACATCATCTGCATGTATTGTATACAGTAAGTTATACAACACGCATTGCATTATCTAGAATAAATTAGTGCCCCATGTAAACGTAGTAATAAGTGACGTTATTTTCTAGTAATATTTATTGATGACGTGCGTCTTCTGCTTGTCCATTTTTAGTATTCTTTATCGTTGCAAAAGGATTCGCAAAACAACTATAAGAATAGCCCCAGATCTCAGTTTAAGATCTGAGCTCAAAAAACATGAATTTTAAGGCATGTAAGGTTTGTTAGATTCCGTAAAAATCTTCCTGGTTTGGAAACCACTAAAAACAACTTGCACCATAAAATGCAAACAAATGAACTACTTCTACGAGCATATACGTATCATTATCATCTCAATGTAATTCAAATATTGAATCAGCAGCTCATTGCAATCTCAATCTATTATAATAAATAAATAATTTTTCATTAATGTAATAGTGAATCTTTTATAAAAACTAAATTGCAGTGAAGATTAAACGTTTGTTTATACAGGAATTAATTTCCTGCAGTTCCTTCTAATATATGCTTCATGACTAAGTAAGAAATTAGCGCATTAATTTTACTTTAAACAGGGTTATTCAAACTTCATAAAGCCAAAATAGTGCGCTGTATGTAAACAAAACTATTGATTTCGCCTTAGAGAATACAACATAATACAAACGTTTCTTAGCAACAGAATGCAGTATTTATTTATAAAAGGAGGAAACTAGGAACAAATATAATGCTGCCGTGTTTTGGTAAGGGGCATTATCTGATATGCTCTTATGCTCAAAGTTTGGAGTAAATAAGGATAATGTTTGCTTGCATCCACTTTATGTTATAAACTATTTATATGAAATAAAAATTTAAACATATAAATAATGGAATCTAAATTTAAGATATGTAGGAATCATATATTTCAATAAAAAAATTCGAATTGACAAGTGCGAAAGAAAGTCTTATAATGAGTTCTTTATACTAGTTTTTATACTTTGCGCCTTCTACAATAACATTGTGTTTATATATGCAACCATTTGTACATTTTCATGTAAATAATCTTCCCTAAATAAAAAATAATAATAAAATAATATCTCGGACACGAAAAGAGATACCGACCTGTGGTTTTAAAATCTTAAATCTACACCCATCAAACTACTTAAATACAAACTTTCAGAATTTTTAATTTTTTTTAAATTTCCACCCTTTTTTAAACCACACCATCCTCATACCCAAAAATGGGTGTGCGGTACACATTCAACGACTTCACCAGTAAATTTCTCGTACCAAAAAACATAAGTATACCAATTTTCATCAAAATATTCCAACGGATACGTTAATTATTAAACATTCCTTAAAATTGTCAAAAACTGAAAATATCGCAAGGGGTACACCTTAGATTTTTTGCGATTTTTGGTCATTTTCAGACTTTTCCTTCTGGAGATTGTAATAGTTGTTCAAAAATTATGAAAATTGGTATGCTTATGTAATTTTGCTCGTAGAATCTAATGGTGATATCGCCAGCGGTGTATAATTGACCATTTTTGGGATATGACCCAAAAATGGGCATTTTTGAGCAAAGTTTTGAGGCCGAATATCTCGGACACGAAAATAGATATCGACCTGTGGTTTTAAAATCTTAAATCTACACCCTTCAAACTACTTAAATATAAATTTTCAGAATTTTTAATTTTTTAAAAATTTCTACCCTTTTTTAAACCACACCATCCTCATACCCAAAAATGGGTGTGCGGTACACATTCAACGACTTCACCAGTAAATTTCTCGTACCAAAAAACATAAGTATACCAATTTTCATCAAAATATTCCATCGGATACATTAATTATTAAACATTCCTTAAAATTGTCAAAAACTGAAAATATCGCAAGGGGTACACCTTAGATTTTTTGCGATTTTTGGTCATTTTCAGACTTTTCCTTCTGGAGATTGTAACAGTTGTTCAAAAATTATGAAAATTGGTATCCTTATGTAATTTTGCTCGTAGAATCTAATGGTGATATCGCCAGCGGTGTATAATTGACCATTTTTGGGATATGACCCAAAAATGGGCATTTTTGAGCAAAGTTTTGAGGCCGAATATCTCGGACACGAAAATAGATATTGACCTGTGGTTTTAAAATCTTAAATCTACACCCTTCAAACTACTTAAATACAAATTTTCAGAATTTTTAATTTTTTAAAAATTTCCACCCTTTTTTAAACCACACCATCCTCATACTCAAAAATGGGTGTGCGGTACACCTTCAAAGACCTCACCAGTAAATTTCTCGTACCAAAAAACGTAAGTATACCAATTTTCATCAAAATATTCCTACGGATACATTAATTATTAAACATTCCTTAAAATTGTCCCTAAATAAAAAAAAAGTATTTTTCGCGCACGGTTGTGGGAAAATTATATTACGTGACAGGAAATGGCAGTAAGAGAGAAGAAATTGTGATCACCAGCAGTTGCTCATCTTTGGATGTAGATAATTGAACAAAAGCGGATTTAAAAGTTGTATCACTTGCTGCTATTTAATATAACATAGAAAAGTTAATTTTACATAGTGTCCCTTCACGACAGAATACCACATTGAATTAGAATGAAACAAAATTTGATAACTGAATATTTCATTTTGATTGTCATGTCTGACATGTGCTTATAAATATGTCGCGTTGATTAATTGGGAATTATGTGTAATTAATACAAACAATTTGATTAATTTTAATGAACTGATTTGGTAATTTTTTATTGACCTTTTTATCGTAATTAAATAAATCATATTTATCCATGTGTTCAATTTTTCATTAAATATTTTCACGTTATATTAAACAAGTTAATTACTTGGTTAACTTCATTTTCATAAACATATGTGACCTCTTTTTTCGTTTAACTAAATTAATTGGGCCATATAGAATATTCATGACTTATTACAAGTAAAATTACAATAGGTAGACATAATAAATTAATGTATTAATATTTAAAAACAAAAATGTATTAATAAAGTAGGTACAAACACATATAATTTATTTAGTAAATCATAATTTTGTATCCAGTGCCGGCTCCAGGCGGTAAGCAGACGATGCGTTGCATCGGGGAGACCTTCCTTAAGGATAAATAAAATTACCTCACAAGATTTCAGAATTGTAAATCATAAGCATTTGATTCTTCGCAAAATGCTAGTATTTAAATATTTTATTCACCCCTGTGGGACATTCTCCACGCCAGCAATGAGTGCCCGTGAGGTGACGCCTGGTAAACACCCGCATGGTACAAATATGTCATCATCATTACCGAAATCTGCGTACAAAGCAGATGATATAATTATTTTATTTTATTTTAAAATATTTTATTCATTGTCGGATTCATTGTTTTAATCAATATTAGCCGTGTTCCTTCGGGTTGTGATTGTGATTTTGTGAATCCTGATTAATTTAATCGTGATCCTTTTGAAACAGGATTTAAAAGTCATAGCAAGAAAACAACACAATCTAGTGTCAAATGTCAATGTCATATGTAGAGTAATGTACACTATCCTACTTTATTTTATAAATAATCAACTGTCTAGTGTTATAGTCAGAATTAAAAACGGATTATATTGAAGTAAAAACTAATGTTCTTGGTAAGGAATATGAAGTATGTTTATTTCAAACAAATCTTTATGTGGTTCATTACACGCTTTTGTAGAAAAATCTTATTTCCCTTGATGCCACAAACCCCACATTCGTAAATTTCTACGCTCGAAATAGTATATTTTCAATTTGTTCTGAACTGAATCCATGTGAATCACTCAAAACGGTTGATTCTGAAGGGAAGGGGGAATGTTTTCTAGTGATCACAAAATGAGAAAGTGGGGATAACGAATAGGAAACGTAAAAACATTATTCTTCTTAATCATGATCGCTTTTATTATTTAGATTACGAATCACAGTCCGAAGGAACACGGCTATTCTTGAGCTATAATGAAAATATTCATTGTTGTAAACAACACCTTTACAGGTCAATATAACAATGGTAGAAAAATATCTTTTTGGTAAGATAATTATACAAAAAAAAACTAAAAAATATTGCTCACTTCTTTCCTCCTATTGTGTAAGTTATTATTTTTAGTATATTTTCGTCCTGGTCAGGCGCCCTTGTGTGTAAATTATTGCATTGCTGACATGTTCATTTAAAATTAGTGGCTAAAGTTAAAAGTTTAGTATACGAAAACAAAACTTCAACTTTACTAATTTTTCGAAAATGAAATTTTTACGAAGGCGTCTAATTTGAAAATCGATAACAATCAAATAAAATAATAAATAAAAACATGAGTGAAATCTTCTTCTTACGTAAATTCAACTACAAATTATATTCTACTTGTCCAGTAGTAGACATAATATTGTGTGTCTATAACACTGGTCTAGTTTATGTGAACTTTTATATATTTTGTTTTGTTGTTAGTATGTACGAGTATGTTTTTAATACCTATCTGATATACACAATTGTACATTAATTAAAAAAAATTATAGGGCGCTCAATTTAAATTTGCATCGGGGCGCAAGGAACCCTACAGCCGGTACTGTATGTATTACAAAATCGTTGATGTGAATATTAATTACAAGTATGTTTAGCATTACGAAAATGTGCATATTGGTATATGAATTGAATTCATGTAAACATTGAAGGCAACAATAAGTGAAATTAAAATCTATCATAGTAATACTATATATAATACGAACACTTCAGTATACGTTCATAATGTTCTCCTAATATTAGAATTGGGAAATTTCCTCATCGATTTTAGCGGAAAATTTTGGAATTTTTCTCAAACAATAATAAGTGAATTCTCGTGTTGCTTATGCTTTGAACGAACTTTAACTTAATTTGAAAAATAAAATAAAAATATATTTAGAATTTTAACAGATATCAAGAAGAGAGGGAATTATGAGGGACTGAAGAAGGCGTAAAATGTAGAACAGACTGTGGTATACCTAGTAGATCTACGATATCAACCAATTTACGTCATCAGTAGAAAGTTAATAAATTTTTAGCTAATTTATATGAGACTGGATCGTTTTATATTGTGTTTGTTGTCTATAGTGCGTCAAAGTAAAATAGGTACTATGTCAGTTATCTTTAGTTGTTTTTGATATATGCATGCATGTTGTTCAAATGTATGTAACTGACAGATAAATGTCACCATCAAAGAACTAATCATTTCAAAATAATATTAGTAACGTTTTAAAAAGAAAAAGTAAATAGAATAATAGTAAAGGAATTCAATACAATTTCCAGCATAAGTAAATATGTAGGTATGTATTTAGATTAATAAAAATTAATGATTCACAAAAATGTTTAAGCTAATCCTCATTTTTGGATTAGTGAATTCTATTCTATCCTGGTATTTAAAATTTAAACTTCATTTTATTATAGCTCCGGTGGTTCAATGGTTACAGCAACACCTCATGTCATGAGGGCCCTCGGCTCTCTGGGTTCGAACCACACTAAGGCATGGATGTCTGTGAATGTGAACCTACTCTGTAATTGGGATTTAATCCTGTTGAGTGGTTTAAAAAAAGATAGTTACTTGGATTAGATTAGACTATATTTTAAGAAATAAACTGTCAAAATTAAAGTAATATTCGCTTATCCAAAAATAAGGATTAATTTAATCTTTTTTGTGACTCGGGCTGTAAATGGTGGGAGGTATTGTGTTGCCCACACCAGATTTTTTTCTTCAGACATTTCAATCAAATATCAATTTAACATACATTCAAATTGTTAATCTTAAAAAAAATATTCACTAATGTTGATGACGTCAAAAAAATCTGAGAAACAAGAAACAATTGGATTCGAATTTGAAATATCAAAACCGGGTCAACCAATTTCGTTCTTTACCACCCTTCATTAATTTTAATTTACTTTGACCTTTATCATTCTTCGCCGCATTTCACCCAAACATTTTGAGAACTTCCTCCTCGGAATCCAACTGTCAGGAATAAAAATGACGATGCACATCAGTAAACAATTAGGTATTCTCCATCTCCCTAACGACTTGCAATTTGCAAGAAAAATAGTCGAAAATCAAATTACCCAAAATATCAAGTGGCATCCATTAGAGCATTCGTCATTAGAGCAATTATCGTGAGCTAGTCGTTAATCAAACTGTTAGTTATTTTTTCGCGGCAACATCTGATTTCTAAGAGCAGAGAGCTCACAGCAGTTAATCCTGCTCTAGGAAGCGTAATTTCCGAGCGGACGGACCACGGTTGCTACAGTCTCCTCCAATTAAATCAATATCCGGTTTTCTTTAACTCATTGTCAGATTACTGCTGAAGTTATTAAACCCGTTATATTAACGTCCTATCCGCCAAGCTTCTTTGTCTGGATTTTCAAATAATGAGTTCTCTGCATTGTTTGAATTATCAATATTTGGTAATTAGATGTTGTTCTAAAATATTTCATAAAGTGAATATTATTGAAGAATAATAGAAGTATTATAGGTGTTGTTTTAGTAACAATGATGTTTGATTACATTATTGTAATAAAAGTTCCTTCGTTGTAATTATGTAGTTATTCCTTTTTAGTGAATAAGCACGTTTTAAGGTCCCTGTGCGTGTGCGTGTGCGTGTGCGTGTGCGTGTGCGTGTGCGTGTGTGTGTGTGTGTGTGTGTGTGTGTGTATGTGTGTGTGTGTGTGTGTGTGTTGGATCCACGATTTCTCAAATACTATAAGACTTAAGACATTTTACGGATTCCTCAATCTAACAATAATGGAAAGAGTTGATTAAGTTTTGGTAACAATTGGACAACCGGAAGTAGTAGTTACAAGAAAAAAACCGTCTAAATATTATTTATCGAAAATTTATGCAAATACTTATATTAAAGAACGCTAAATTCTTTATTCGATAAATATAAATTTATTATTATATCTTTTATAGATGTAGAGATAAAGAAATGCATATAAAATAATTTGATGTAAAAATTCTCATATCAAACTACTTTAAGCCAAGAAATTCAAATATTTGTAATTGACACATAAATGTCACTGTCAAAAATATTTGTATGCCATTGTCAAAAATATTTGTACATCATAATGAAGATTATGAAAATAAAAAAAGAAAAAGAAAAAGAAAATTTCAGGATATTGAATATAAAGAAAATGTATGTAGTGTACATAATTTATATTAGAATATCTAATAGAGTTTGCAAATATATGTGAGAATTACTTTGTAGTGAGACATGAATATATGTATTTTTATTTAAAAATATTTTTTGTTTTATGCGTACAACCAGGTAAAATATCTGGTGAGAGATTATGTGCTGGCCACATCAGATTTTTTGTAATTAAATCATAATTCATGTTTTTTAGCAAACTTTGTGATTAGTCGTTTTCTTGATCAGAAAGACACATATTCACTATTATCTCCGGACATATGATACATATTAGATATGTGCATTTGCCCCGATTAAACTATAGCTTTATAAAAGAACATACATCAAAAACGCCGGCTATTATTGGACCTATACATCTTTATATGAAGAGTATACAAATACTTTTTTAACTAACATATAATTGTTTATTGTTAAATGCTTATTTAATTTTTACTTACAGAGATTTAAATTATATTACATTATTTTCATTTGTTGCCAACAACAAAATAGCATAATTTTTCTTACTTTTATGCATCGAGTTACAGAGTTGCAAAACGAATACGTTTTGTGCAAATACTTTTTTTACCCACTGTAAATTATTTTTATTAAAATTTAACATTAATATTTTAAAACAACTTTAAAGAAAATAATTACTTAATTTTGGGTATTTTTTTACAAAATTATAAAAATATAGTATATTAATATAGGTATTGAAAAATGTTTAATATTTTTCCATTCCATATATTTGAAAAATTTAAAAATAGTGCCAATATTAAAATAATATGTAGAAAATTTATTTCTTTTATCGTACTAAGCTTGTCGATTCCGGTATTTCGTAATGAAGACTCACGCTAGCTATGGCCAGTCATTACTTATTGTTTATAAGGTAAACGACAGTTGTTGTTTGGGTCGTGATTTTTATTTAAAATTCGTTGTAAATATGTGAATATGTATTGTTTAATATAATGCATCCTTTTCAGAATTTAATCCTCTTTCTAGTGATATAAATTTCAAATAGGATAAGTGTTAATGTTTTCGTTTATGTTCAAATAAGTAGCGTCGAAGACAGATAAACATGTGACTGAGGTATATAAAATATTCATGAACAGTTGAATATAACTCTAAAATGCAAATATTTATTGTTTAACATATTGTTATTTTATTTTTACAGTGTTTGGTGCTGAACTGAACTTGAAAATTGGTAAAATCTTTCGGCATACCAGACTACAATAAAACATAAGGTAGGAAAATCACATATTATTTTTTGGTTTGATGCATCAAATTGAGACCCAATTTCATTATATATAAATGGAATAAATACCAAATCCTGATTGAGGTAGAAATTTAAACCAAAATGATTAATAATATTAAATAAAATAAATACATCATTACGGTATATTACCCATTGCTGGGTGTGCCAATCTGCTTTCTTTAAGAATAATAAAACATTGATAGTTTATAATAAAAATAAATATTTAACGTAACAAAAAATCTATACAATGTTTCATTACAGATATATTTCAATATAACCTGCAGGCTTTGTAACTAAACTTGATACAGTATTGATCACAATTTTGTGGGTAACACACGTTTACTACGTCTTCAGTCGTAAAATAATTCTGAAACTTCAACCATTTAATCATATTTATGTATGTAATAAACCCTGACACACATACTGACAATATAATAATATTTTTGAATTATATTAAAGACCTTCTGGGAAAAACAATCTTCGTCCTTTATTTTAAATCTGGAATAATAAAATAAATCTGATGTGGCCAACACAATACCTCCCGCTATTTAATTTTTATTAATTTAAATATACATACTTACATATTTAGTTATGCTGGAAACTGTATTATGATCCATTCCATATAACTATAGTTTTATTCACTATTTTTTTAAAAGTGTTACTATTATTAATTTGAAATAATTAGTTCTTTGACAGCGACATTTATCTTTCAGTTTCATAGATTTGTGGTATGAACTGTGTAACCAATGAGATGTACTTGTTTAAAGCGTAGGCTCCGGGATTTAAAATATAGATAATTTTATAAATTTATCCATAAAATATATAGAAAAAGTATTTTTTACAAATTTGTAGAAAATTGAATAATCTTTAATTTTTATAATAACAAATCTTGAAAAAATAACATTTAAAGCTATTTTCAAAGAAAAACTATTTTGAGCTTCAAGTAAAGTAGGTATCATTTCCGGTTATCTGATTTACACCAAAACCTAATGGCTTCTTCTCATATAAGAATAAGCCGGAAATACAAGGTTTCAAAATTTTCTGAATGATAGTATTTGAGTTAGAGTAAAGGATCCACACATACACACACACACACACACACACACACACACACACACACACACATACACATACACACACACATACACACACATACACGCACATATACACAGACATCATCGTGAAAATGTTAAAATTGGATTCTAGGGACCTTAAAACGTAGTCATTTACAAAAAAGTTCATGACTAAATATTAGAAAGTGGATGTTAAGTAACAGGAATTATACAATGATAAACAATTACAATTACACTTACCTAAGAACGAAAATCATTGTAACAAAAGGTAAATATCACCAATTAATTATAAACATAACAATGACACATCTAAAATATCAAATCTAAATTTCAGATATTTCTCAATTTTTGTCCAAAATGAAATTTCGCGATAGTTAACGTAAACAGGATGAGTCATATGGGCACTAAATGTGTTAGTAAGACACAGATGAAGCTATAAGACGTGAACGATGTATAACTTATTTCTCCCCGTAACAATGATTTGAACACATGACGTCATTGTTTCTAGTGATATTGGCTCGTACCACGAGCCACGGTTTTAACTAAAACGCGGTTTTAAGGTGTCAAATTTCATTATTTAATATTAATAATAAATAATATCAAATTTATCAAAATATGATTTTAAAGCAGAACATGGATTGTATTCAAACAAATATTTTTAAAAAATCGTTCTTTAAACATAAGGGCGAAATTAAATATTGAAATTTGAATTTGACATTTCTTAAAACAACGTTGTAGATAAAACCGTACTCGTGGTACGAGCCGTTATATTTATGACGTAAACCCATTGACTGGCTGGATGCCCTATATTTGTGTAAATGTTAGAATAATATAATGAATATTTTGTATAATTCTAAAATTCCTGAAGTGTTTAATACCATTCCAGAATTTAATTAAACAGTATTGCGTTCTAGTCCGAAATTACTTTTATTCATTAAACCCAGGTTTGTAAAAATATTGTTAGAATTTCTAAAGACAACAACAAAAACTAACTCTCATTTTAATTAAATTTCATCAAATTTACAAACTTTAACAATATTTAAATTGAAATTCTAAAAAACATTCACAGTTCCTCAAATGCAAATTGTGGTTGAGACTGAATATGTTTACCTCAGTATTTTATATAAAAGACAAGCTTTGTTTTAGTTTCGCACTATTATGGCAACGTAGCTTTCTCGGACTATAGACAAAAAGCTCTGTTGCTCTGAATACAAACAAAAATGTAAATTAAGTCCTTTGTACGTTGTGAGATGGACATTTGCGACGAATGTACGAGATATAATTAAATAGTTAACTTTTTCCGTATCTTGATTTTAATAACAAAAGCTTCGTTATTATATTCTGCAGACATTTCAATTTATTTCAGCAAATGAATACAATAATGCTTTTGTTCACAGCAACATAATTAAGATTCGTCCTTGAAAAATAATTTTAATTTCAATGATTGACTGAGTTATCAAATATTTAATATTGTCTTTGTGCTCGATAATTTATATTAAATGATAACGCTGGTCACCCTTGTTAGATTCGTGAGAAGATATTGATATTTTTGAAGCGTCCAAAATGGCTGAAATTTCCTGATGTATATTTAAAAGAATAAACAATGTAGTGCCAGAATTATTTTGATGATTAACGACATCTACATTTTAAGCATAAAAACTTTTGAATACATCGTATCCAGAGTGTTTCAAAAATACTGTATAAAAAATTAAGGGCATACAGGGTGGTGACTTGAATGACGCAGCATAGGGGTTTCAATGGTAAAATCTTAATGTGCAGTTATTTGCTCCCCTAATTATTTTAGAGCAAAATTGTATTTAGGTTTTTGCTACAGGAAAAAATACTGTATCCGAATATGCTAATATTGATAATTTTTCAATTTCCGGAACCGTATAAATAGTCGAAAACAATAATAACATTTTTGCAAATATCATTGATGCCGTGGAACAAAAGCGCAAACATCTGTCACTACTTAAAGATATCTTAAATTTCGTTTTCGTCAAATTATATTCTTGTAATCAACTATTACATTGTTGTCATCAACACTACAATAAAGGTGTTTTCTTTATCCTTGTTTTGATAATAATTTTAAACGTCAAGATTCTTTGACAGATATTTGCACTTTTATTTAAATTTTTGTTCCAAGGCAACAATGATTTTTGTAAAAATTTTATTATTGTTTTCGACTATTTATACGGTTCCGGAAATTGAAAAATTATCAGTATTAGCATATTCGGATACAGTATTTTTTCCTGTAGCAAAAACCTAAATACAATTTTGCTCTAAAATAATTAGGGGAGCAAATAACTGCACATTAAGATTTTACCATTGAAACCCCTATGCTGCGTCGTCCAAGTAACCACCCTGAATATAGTACTGACCAAAATGAGTAAAAAAACCGATCTTCCATAGTTTCCGAGATTTGAGGCAGTGAAAAATGAGTTTTACGGTATCTCGAAAACTATAAGAGTTACGACTTTGATTAAATGGGATTTTTTGTTTATCTTTCAGAGGTCATCTTAAATGTGCTTTTGTTTTTTTTTTTTTTAAGTCAAATAATTGTACTATGTTAATAACTTTGTAACTAATAGAAATTGAGAAAAACGTTTCATATAAAATCTTATTTTTATAGTCTATTTATTGACATAGACAAAATTTTGTTCGATCACTATCTTTGGCAATTTTTAATATTTTTCGGTTTTCTCGGAAACAGTTGAAGATCAGTCCTATGTTGATTAAGCTTTTCTACTTATTTTGGTCAGTATTATATGCCCTTAATTTTTTTACAGTATTTTTGAAACACCCAGTATAAAATGGTAAAAAAAATTGTGCCCAGGTAATTTTTAAACATCAGTTCCACACACAAATTTTACACAGAAAGTTTATTGTAAAAGATTCCATATTTCCAGTACATTATCTTCAGTTAGTTCAAAGAACTTTGTACAAATTCCACACAGAAAGTTTCTTGTAAAACAATCAATATAACCAGTAAAGTTATAACACAAACATACTATGCAATTGCACATGACACTGACTTTTGTCAATCAGAATTTTCTTAATATAATATAGGTTTCCATGGTTAGCACAGCTACCTGCTTTATGAAGTTTTATTTCTTTATAATTTTTTAAATCTATATGCATTGAATATGAGGTATAAAATGTAATCAAATCAAAAAGAAAAAATATTCTTATAAAAACATTAAAACATGTGAAAAATGATATTTAACAGCGTTTTTTTCACGAAAAACTGTTAAAATCTTCAAATTAGGGTACTTCCGGTCGACCAATTATAACCAAAATCTAATCATCTCTTCACACAGACATTATCGTAAAAATAGTAAAATCGTATTCTAGGGACACTAAAACGTGATTATTCATTAAAAACTCATAATCGAATGTTTTGACCAAAGAATGTCTGACGAAACTTTTAAAGTCTAAATCTATTTTGTTTTATTTTACTTTCAATTTTATTTTGAAATGAGCAGAAACATTCAGTTCGCTTCCAAATATTTAAAATCTACTAAAGTGTTTCTATTTAAATTTTTTATATCGAACATCATGATTATTTTATAACATAAAAAGTTAAGTTTGAAACTTCTAAAAATTTGAAGTAGTAGTTTCGAGTAAAATTCATTTTACGAAAGTTATAATTACTGAGTTTACATGCAGTTTTGAAACCGTTTTTAAAACGTTTTTAGTTTTGAAAACGCCATGTATACAGTGTCAAAACGGTTTTGAATTATCTCAAACCAAAACTAAAATTCATGGGTTGGACTTGAAAACTAGTTTCAAAACTACTCATGTAAACACTTAAAATTCAGTTTCGATACTGCGCATGCGAACAGAGCATAACGTTTCTGTCACTTTGTGTTACTAACCTTCAAATAAACTGACAGTTGTGTAGTTTTAGTGCGTAGTGGTACGAAGTACAAAAAATAATTGGAATAATAGCAAAACGAAGTATTTGGAGTGAAGAGGATCTGTCACTTACATCAGCTAAATGCGCATGCGCCGAAACTGATTTCAAATCAATTTTTAAACTTGTTTTGAAAACTGCATGTAAACAGTTTTGCATAATTTTGACTGAAAACTGAAACCATTTTCAAAACTGCATGTAAACGTAGTAATTAAGTTTAAATTTGATTTAAAATTTACGTACTGATTATTTTACATAATAAGCTGAATAATCGTTGATAACTAAAACTTCAAAAAGATTACTAAATATTTTATCAAGAAAATTGTTTCAAAAATGTAATATGAAATCCAATGATGTTTCGATTATGAAATTTTATTATTAAGCAAAAGAACGAAATTCTTGTGTATAAAACAAGTTTGAAATATCTTAAAGTATCTCCCACATGAAGTTTCTTACTCTGCACCCGAATATCTTGAAAATTTTAAATTCCGTTATTTCATGCTATAAGTTAAAACACTACGGCCTGTTTATAAATTGAAAATTTAAAGAAAAACGAACACGAAAATGCACCACACGAAATTGAAACACAGAAACGGATTATAAAAATGTATCCAATCCACACTTTTTAATATTTTTGTTTGAAATGGTTTCAAAGTTAAAACAAATTGATTGAATGTGGCCTGACGTATTGCAAATGGTTTTATTTCAAAAATTTGAAAACAAAAATCGTTTTAACATTCCCCTCTGATGTGGAGCGTATAGAAGCACCTTTGGGTATCGTTATGTTTGATTGGTACTCGCACACCGAATAAATACAAATATATTTCGTGCCAAGATATGCATAGAAATTGCATTCGTATTTCCACGTTTTTTATGAATTAAAAGTTAAAACTGACTTTTAAATTATTTAGATATCGTCATACATCTAAACCACAAAACTTAATTTATTAAATATTCAAATTGGTGTCCCATATATTTCAATACGTTTTAGACATCACTTTCAGAAAACGAATATACATTTATTATTTATTGATTATAACAATAACAACTACACAATTCATCGGAAAATAGACCAATCAGATATCTCAATTTTTCTTAGTTGCGCTGTATAACATCGGTTATTTGCGTTGCTAAGTTGTGTTTCGCGAAACACAACTAGTGATGTTTCGGTCGCAAACAAATGAATTATAGGTAATCATATCAATCATGGATATAAATGAACAAGTTATATTTTTGACATTTTGTAATTCGTTGTATAGTCTTAAAATATACAACTTGAGCTTCGAAAATCATCTGAATTTACAGTTTGCGGACTCGATGTGTTACCCGAAAATTCAACTCCACCTATGGTGTCGTGTCGTTGTTTCCAAGGCAACAAAATCTCGATTATTTTCAAACCTCTTGTTGTATAAGTATTGAAAATGACTAGGTAATCAAAAAGAATGTGATTGTAATCATAGTTATTGTGCATGGGCGGATTAAGAAATTTACCGCCCGTACCGTAGGCACCTCGTCTAGATACATTTTTGCCGCAGTTGGAAATAGATAATTTAGTAAATATATGTAGGGGATACCAGTGTCAATTGTAACTGGTGTCAAATGTAACAAGGGTAGGTAACAGGGCCATCTTTTCGAAGTAGATTAAAACGCGCTTGCAGAGTGAAGCAAAAAGAATCATAGCTCTTTGGTATTTAGTGTAAGTACATACACGTAAATACGGCGTCTGTTTCTAACGAATGTCTGTAATTCGACAAAAAAGTAAATACACACATTGTTTCTAAAACACTATAAGTGCTCTGCTCGGAAATATTTCAAGTTAAGGATCAGTTTGTGAGTTATATCGGCTTTTATTTTTCATTAAAAAACATTTCGAATTATTACCTAATAAATACAAAAAAGCAAATAATATCTTTATAAGTTAAACGGTGTCAGTTGTAGCACATGCCACGGTGTCGATTGTAACGTGTTTAATAATTAAGTACAATATTGATCATGATAAAAATTACAAGAAAAAACCACTGCTATCGAAAACATAAAAGAAGAAGAGCAAGAAAACGAAAAACAGTTCCGAAAGTAACAGTCGCAGATTACTCTTCAGATGGCTCCGATGAGGAAACTCTCTGATATGTATTGGCCCATATTTTTTGAGCACAGGAGATTGGTTGCAGTGGCGAAAATGTAAAATCTGGACACCGGGCAAGTTAAATTGTACAAAGAAAGACCTATTTTATGTTTACCTAAACTGCAATTTCGTTAGCTACTACAGGCATTGGTTAAAATGGTCCATATCACCAACAGAATATATAATTTGTTTGCTTTTAGTTGAGTCATCTGAATTTTGTATTTTCTGAGGTAATAAATATATGTGTACTTTTTCAATAATTTCTTCTTTTATCTGTTATTGTATCTTATTACATCACTGATAAAATTTGTTACAATTAATACTGGCCCTGTTACAATTGACATCAGTTAGGTGTCAATTGTAACATTTGTAATGCCTGACTAAAAATCCTTATACTTTTATATTTGTCACCTTTTCAAAAGTTTAAAATTAAAAATATTATTCACTAAGGTGGGTAGGTTCTCATATAGATAATTTCAAAATTTCGAAATGTAACGTTAACTCGTGAAAAATAAAAATTTAAATTTTGTAACAATTGACACCGGTCTCCCCTACGCCCGATTACACATATTTTGATTACAACAAAGAAATGTTTAATTACAGTAATGAAAATTTGATTACAATAATGAAAATTTCGAATATAATAATTATTGTATATATTTACGAGAAGTTTTACATCTAGAGCCAAAAAAAATAATATCGGCTTTTAAATAAAAGTCTGAATTAGGCCTTGGTGATGTGGCGAAATAAAAACGATTGAAAAATAAATAAAAACAAAATATTTTGCATTTAAATAATTTTTAATTGATTAAATTTGATGGTGATGAAAATCTAAAATTTCAATTTGCAATACATTATTGAAATAAAAATACCAATACGTACATATTACTTAATTAAATCGTATTGCCCATCTCTTTCTGCTGGCAAAACCAAACAAATTAAAAATTCAATCAATTTTTCCAAAAGCGTCATTTTAATATCGTAAAAAACCAATTGTTTACACTTGTCACACGACGACTGCTTGTGTATTTATAAGGACTAATCCACATGTTCAACGCAGTAGACGCTAAATCATTTCCGTATCAGTAAGTTGCGGCACTTCATTTAACTTTAAAAGGACGACGAAGCATATCGACGTACGTTGAGCCGCCTCTCATGCAAATGATTCCGTGGTTTAACGTCACCGGTTGCAATGGCAACTGGCAACAATGGTGGGCACGGTTTGCGTTCAATCATACACTTTAAATTTATTCCTATTTATACAGACCATTATCGATGTTTCGGCCTTTGTTACATCTTGTCATTTTGTCGATATGTTTGGTTTATGTAAATTGAGTTGCTATTGCTGCAGCATCTAAATCTAAACTGAAACTGAAATGTGAGATGGGGTATTGTGGATTACATGTACAGTCTAAGTTTATTATTGTTACTACTGGCCATATCTGTCTGCAGAAACTATCAACAGAATTGGAAAATTATGTTATGTAAATCTTGAATATACAGTACCAAATATGCAGATGTTTCGGAAAATAACAAGAAATAAATAACTTGCTATTTTATTTCTATTACAGATAGAACTAATAATGCTATTTTCCAAGAAACGCAAATGAACAAAAAAAATCTGATTTGGCCAGCTCATTACCTTTCGTCAGTTCTATAGGCATTTACGAAAATTCGACCGGTAGATACAGCATCTACCGATTGCGTTCGAAAACACGAGTGGTTAATTTAATAGTTACCGTGTTCGAAAATTGTACCACATCTACCAGATTCAGCTGGTAAATGCGGTAAATGAAGAATCTAACCTTAAAAAAGTTAGTCATGCCAAGCGAAGCGCGCGCGTTAAAAGTGAAAATGTGTTCAATGTGGGAATCAGAAGTAGGACTGTGCTTAGTGTGTTAACTATGTCAAATTTCAAATCTGTTTTAATCTTTCAAATGTTTTTCATAGGTTATAATTCTACCCGGTTTACCACTTACGTTCTTAAAATATCGATTCCGGTAACTGTAACCTGGTAAACAGCTATTTACCGATATATACCGGTAAAAGTCCACAGGTAGAATTTTCGAAAATGCCTTTGTATTTTGTATAAATGTCATCCAGAAAATTCCTTGCAAAAGATTATATTTCTTGTACATTACCTTAAGGAAGTTGTATGTATTTTATACAAATTCCATACAGAAAGTTTCTAGCAAAAGATCCTATATTTCCATTAAAATTATAACACAAACATACTGTCAACTGCACTTGACACTGACACCGTTCAATCAGAATTTTCTTAATATAGCAGCTGTTTCCCGAGTTATAACATAGCTTGTTAATATATGATATTTAATTTCTTTATAATTTTTTAACTCTATATCCATTTAATATGAAGTATAAAATGCATTCAAATCGTATAGAGAATAAAATATTCTTTAATATTTATAAAACATTAAATGTGAAAAAATGATATTTAACATCGCTTTTTCAAGAAAAACTGTTAAAATCTTCAAATGGGGGTACTTCCGGTTGACCAATTCAGCTCTTCACATGGATGTAACGAAGAGGAATACGAAAGAATTATAATTTGAATTGTAGTATTAGAGTTATCGCATTAGAAAATTTTGTCACACACAGACACACACACACACACATACATACACACACACCTATCATCGTAAAAATAGTAAAATCGTGTTCTAGGGACCCTATAACGTGCTTATTCATCAAAAACTCACCACCGAATTTTTTGACTAAAGACAATACCTTCCTTATCTAAATAAAGGTGACGGAAGGTAAAAAGGGATTTACTAAATTCAAGCGGCTTGAAACGTCGAGATAAACGTAGTCAATATCCTTTTTAATTTGAATCTTATACACCGTTACTTTGTTTTATATTTTGTGTTTATTTGTTGTTTATATGTACTTATGATAAACATATGTTAGTCACGCATGGCTTGGATTGGACAATTTTTATAAAGTTATAGTTGAAACATTTGCCACAGTTGCTACTGCGATCATATAACGCTTTTATCGACAAGCTGTCTTTCTAAACGACGTGTGTCTTATCATTGCTCAACTGATTCTCTTGGATTTACGGCCACAATAACTATAAAAGTCGATGTTAAAATAAACCTACACCAAAATATCTATCTATATTCTTGTATATATGAATTCTATCGGATGGCAAAGAAAGTGATATATTTTACTTTCTCCCAATCCTTCCAAATGGAAAAATTATTTTGTTTATTGTAGACTTGTAGACAGTGTTTGTAGACGAATAATATGTTCGTTTTACAGTCGTAATTACGGAGTGGAAATTGGTTTTTCGTAACCCTCAATTTCCATTAGATTTAATCCGAAAGATCAATTATTCGGTGTGATTCAATTCAATTTGGTTGTCAGTCCAACTCAAAAGATTTTATTGATCTGGTAGCATTCTCGCAGTTTGATATATTTTACTACAAACTTATTTACAAAGTTATTGAAATCATTCTATACTTTATAAGTAAAAGTCATATCGTTCTTAAAACTTTAAGTGCCGATATTAAAAAATATATATTGGGTCCTAGGGGCCACCACCATTTTTTCAATGGTTGCTAATACTACATAAATTCATTAGTAGGTATCAGATTATGAAATTAATTAATTTTACTTTAATTAGAACAAAATAAATTTGTGGTGACAAATTGTTCTCTCTCGGCCTCTAGCTTTTAAAATTATGCAATACGGCCGTGTGAGGCCAATGTACCATCTCCCTATTACATTTCTGAACACGTCCAATTTGTTCAATACGGCCGTGTGAGACCAACGTGATACCTCACCATTTCACGTCTGAACCATGTCCATATCTCCACTAGTAATATTTGACTGAATGTATTTTATATATTAAAAAAATCTGATGTGGCCAGTACATTACCTTCCGTCAGTTCCATATATTTTGTACAAATTTTATATAGAATGATTTGCCACTAAGACCTATTGTAGCAGGAATTAATTCCCCAACATTTAAATTATCAAAATTTCTTGGAGACATACTAAAACATCTTGAACAGGACGAATACCTAGTTAAAAATTCATACGACATAATTGAAGACATCAAAAAAATTAAAATACCAGATAATCACATACTAGTCTCGTTTGATGTTGTTTCTTTATTCACAAACATCCCATTAGAACTAATAGAAACGGTTATTACAGAAAAATGGAACATTATCAGCCTAAAAACCAACATTCCGTTAAATATGTTTTTAGATCTTATTAGATTCTGGTACAATAGTAGCTACTTCTCATTCAATGGACACTTTTACAAACAAATCTCTGGTACAAGTATGGGGAGTCCACTTTCTCCCATCATAGCCAATTTGGTAATGGATTATGTGTTAACATCTGTGATACAACAATTACCCTTTGAAATAAGCTTCACAAAAAAATATGTTGATGACATCATCACCATAGCACCAGCAGACCAAATAGAATATATGTTGAATAAGTTTAACAGCTTCCATCCCAACATGTTTAGTGTTTTGTAATCTAGAATTTTATAATTATATTGTGTTCTCATTTACTATTTCACTCTGTATATATATTGTAGAGCCCTGAAGAAGACTATTGTATAGTCGAAACGTCGGCGTGAATAAATTGTAATATTGACTGGCAGGCCGAAACTTTATTTATTCCATCCCCAACACAGTCGAACATAATTTTTTGAATTTATATAGAAAGTTCCTTTTAAAAGATTCTATTTCTTCACCTGCCGGTAGTTGTATGTGATTTATACAAATTCCATACAGAAAGTTTCTTGCAAAAGATCCTATATTTCCAGTAAAATTATAACACAAACATACTCTGTCAATTGCACTTGACACTGACATCTTTCAATCAGAATTTTCTTAATATAATAGCTGTTTTCATAGTTATAGCATAGCTGGCTAATTTATGAAATTTAATTCCTTTATAATTTTATCTATATATCCATTTAATATGCAGTATAAAATGCAGTCAATTCGTATGGAGAATATAATTATTTTTAATATATATATATATATATATATATATATATATATATATATATATATATATATATATATATATAATAACATTAGATGTGAAAAAATGTTATTTATCATTGTTTTTTCAAGAGAAACTTAAAATCTTCAAATGTGGGTACTTCCGGTTGACCAATTATAAGCATAATCTAATCACACACATACACGCACGCACGCACACACACACGCACGCACGCACACACACACATACACACGCATGCACGCACACGCACGCACACACACACACACACACACACACACACACACACACACACACACATACACATTCACACACACACACACACACACACACACATACACATTCACACACACACACTCACACTCACTCACTCAGTCACTCACACACACACACACACACACACACACACACACACACACACACACACACACACGTACAGACATCATCGTAAAAATAGTAAAATCGTATTCTAGGGTCCCCAAACGTGCTTATTGATTAAAAACTCATTTTCAAATTTTTTGACCAAAGACAATACCTTCCTTACCTGGTCTCACAAAATCAGTAGGCCAAACACGGTTTCTGACACATCAGGTCGCACTCTAACCTCTAAGGTAAGTTTCAATATTCTAGGCCAGTGCTGCACCACGCAGCTGAATATGTAATTTGACATGATGAGTCCACGTGGGTCTCACGTGGCCAGAACGGTCAAAAATGTGTGAGACCACGTTGGCGCCACATGGCACTGTGTAAATATTCAGTGTAAAACTGAATGTTAAGAATGAATGAATTTTGTGTACATAATATGTAATATTTTATAAGATCTCACTACCCTGAAGAAGGTATGCAAGTTCTAATAATTAATTTTCGTTATCTCATTCATAAATTACTTTAGAATGTTTTTGTACTTCAATAAGACCATTAAGCGTCTCCTAGCATAAAATTTTATAAAAATAAATTCTTTATTGTCTTATTCCAAATTAAATGAATTTTTCTATGACTGAGCACTTGAATAAAAACCTTAAAAAGTATCGTGAACTATCTGTCAACGACATAAATAACAAATGAAACTTAAAAGCAAGTCTTATTTAAAATTAAATAAAAAAATTTCGTCGGATTTTCCGGCAGGATGTCTTAAAAGAGGAGAAATAATTACAAAAGTTTTTCTTATTCTTATGTGAAAGGAATATAAATGCAGGATTCAAGGTTTAAGAAAATCCTTTCTTCGCTATGTTAGCGAGAAGCAAAGTGCTGATGAATATTTAACCCCGGTAGTGAATTTTTTCACTGTTGACTTTCGTTTTTGTCCAACCGACATGAGTTAACTGTTTCCGGTACATCACTCTCTCACAATCAATGAAGAAGATGAACTTGTCAGAAACAAAAGTGGAAAGAAGTTCACCGGAGTGCTCTAAATAACATTCGGAATTGACAGCTGACATTCGGGCAAACTTGTTTACTTAAAAGTATGATCGAAATACAACATTAATATTTCGCTTTGCTCGCTATTCGATTCGTTTACAATTAATTACTTTTCGAATTCTTTTAGCTCTTTGCTATTTGTTTAAAACTCGGCAGTTTCAATCCAGTTGAAATCAAGCTAGATTTATGAAAACGGAAATCATTTATTTTTAAACATCAAAATGTTATTCCATTCGATATATTACTTTGGATTTTTGATTATTTTTAAATTGGTATTTTTAAATAAAGATATAAATTTTAAGCATTGAAATTCATATGCTATCCATTTCATGAAATTGATTTTGTGTTTATTGATAAACTAAAGATAATATTATTTTCTAAAAGTTATCCATTTTATCTTTAATACATTTTATGATAATTTCTAAATTTAAAGAAGAGAAAAGCAATTATTTTATCTACAAACACTATTAAAAGTTGACTTGACATTGACATCTGTCTATCAGATTTTTTTATTTATATTAGCAGTTTCCAATGTTATTGCATAGCTGGCTGCTTTATGAAATTTATTTTTTTTATATTTTTTCAACTCAATATCCATTGAATATGAAGTATAAAATGTAATTAATTCGTATGGAGATTAAAATATTCCTTAATATTTATAATAACATTAAATGTGAAAAAATGATTTAACAGTGTTTAAAAAAAAACTGTTAAAATCTTAAAATAAGTGTACTTCCGGTCGACCAATTATAACCAAAATCTTGTCAGCTCTTCATATGGGTGTAACGAAGAGGAATACATATACACCCACACACACACACGCACACACACACACACACACACACACACACACACACACACACATACACATACACACATACACACATACACACACACACACACACACAGATATATAGACATCATCGCAAAAATAGTAAAATCGTATTCTAGGGACTCTAAAACGTACTTATTCATTAAATACTCATCATTGAATTTTTTGACCGAAAACAATACCTTCCTTACTTAAAGGAATGACGGAAGGTAAAAATGACAAAGAAATTAAATTTCATTAAACAGCCAGCTATGCAATAACACTGGAAACAGCTAATATAATTCTGATAGACAGATGTCAATGTTAAGTGCGATTGACATAGTATGTTTGTGTTATAATTTTCCTGCAAATATACAATCAATTTTAAGAAGCTTTCTGTATGGAATTTGTACAAAATACATAGGACTGAGGGAAGGTAATGGCGTTGGAAATACAGAATCTTTCGTAAGAATCTGTCTGTATGGAATTTGTATAAAATACATAGAACTAACGGAAGGTAATCTGCTGGCCACATCAATTTTTTTTTAAATCTTTTATAGGAATTTACTCTTCTAGTATCTCTGAAGTTTTATTATACTATGTCAAAAATTTCCAGTGTTAAAGAATGAACTTTTTTATTTACAACAAGTACTTTTATAATTAAAACTATAAACTAAAAAATTTGGTGTGGCCAATACAATACCTTCCGCCCTTTACAACCCGAGTCACAAAAAAAAATTAAGTTAATCCTTATTTTAGGATTAGCAAATTTTACTCTAATTTTGACAGTTTATTTCTCTAATCTAATTCAAGTAACTACCTTTTTTTTAAACACCTCAACAGGATTAAATCCCAATTACAGAGTGGGTTCACATTCATACACATCCATGCCTTAGTCGGATTCGAACCCAGAGCCCCGAAAGCATGAGGCGTTGCTCTAACCATTGAGCCACCGGAGCTATAATAAAATGAAGTTTAAATTTTAAATACCGGGATAGAATAGAATTCACTAATCCAAAACTGAGGATTAGCTTAAACATTTTTGTGAATCGTTAATTTTTATAAAGCTAAATACATACCTACATATTTACTTATGCTGAAAACTGTATTCAATTCATTTTCTATTGTTCTATTTACTTTTTTCTTTTTAAAACGTTATTAATATTATTTTGAAATGATTAGTTCTTTGATAGTGACATGTATCTGTCAGTTACATACATTTGAATAACTGCGTTTTGATTGTTTAAAGCGTAGGCTCTGGAATTTAAATTATAGATAATTTTATAAATTTACCCATAAAATACATAGAAATAGTATTAATACAAATCTATAGAAAATTTAATAATCTTTAATTTTTGTAATAACATTAATCTCGAAAAAATAACATTTAAAAGTATTTTTCGAAGAAAAACTATTTTGAGCTTCTAGTAAAGTGCCATTTTCGGTTATCCAATT